>JAHLJT010009436.1:135485449-135657949 GCA_031308135.1 Acheta domesticus | reverse complement strand
GGATTCGAATCCCGCCTCGGGCGTGGATGTTTGTGTTGCCCTGACGAGTTCTCCTTACAGTTCCCCTTACACTTTAAAAATCACAGTGCTCGCTGTATGACCAAGATGTTGAAAAGAGACCTTCATTTTTGTCTGAGGTACATTAGAAAATTACAAATGTCTGAGGTACATTAGAAATGACTCGCAGCTAGCCCTTCATGAATTAAAAGGCTTAGGGTAGTAGTAAAAAGAAAAGCCAAAAGAGCCACAGCAAGCCTCCCGGTATTTGTGAACGTTAATTTCTATATTTTGGTGAAATTGTGGCTTATTTTATTTTTATACACTATGTATTGTTCTTACACTTAGTCAAAAATACACTAGGACAATATGCATAAAAAACTATTCAACATGTCAAAATTGTCACATAACTATTGATATCACATACTGCAAATTCTGTAATACTAATTAAAACAAATATTGCTCTGCAACTGTCACTGTCTTCAATAAATTTGGCTGATAACTCGTGGGTTGAGAAGGTGCAGTAAATCTTGTTGCGTGTGACAGATAATATTATTCAATCGTGTGTGTGAGAGAGAAAATGAGCGTGAATGAGTGTGTGAGAGCATGAACGTGAGCGTGCGCGCGTGTATGTGTGTGTGTGTGTGTGTGAGAGAGAGAGAGTGAATGCGTATTTGTGAGAGTGTGAGTGCATGTTTGCGAGAGGGTATGTGTGTGTGTGTGTGTGAGGGAGTGTGAACGTGCGAGTGTGAGTGTGAGTATGTGAGTGGATTTGTGAGAGTGTGGGTGTGTGAGTGTCAGTGTGTGAGTATGTGAGTGAGTGTGTGAGAGCGTAGGCGTGTGCGTGTAAGTGTGAGTGTGTGTGTGTGTGTATTATGTTGCTTCTTAAATTCGTTTTCCGTCTTCGATGGGAGCTAAGCTTCGTTTATATTGGGAACCAACACGACTGTACCGAAGCATACTTATTAATAGGTGTAGTCCAGTTAATACTAGGTTTGAAGAACAAGTTGGTCATTTACGTAAATAGTAAAATATTCAATTAGAAAAAACTAACAATGTAGTGGAAAATACTGCGGGGAACCAGTGTGTGTGTGTGTGTGTGTGTGTGTGTGTGTGTGTGTGTGTGTGTGTGTGTTTCCTTCAGTGACGTCCATGATACCAAGCCAAGTAGCCTCCAGCTACGTCTGAAGAGGCAAATCAAGAGTTCAGGTACACTGCATTGTAAACAGAAGAAAGTGAAATCCATACGTGTTATTCATCGCCCTGTTTTGACACGTTATCTTATCGTGAGCTGCCATAATTGTGCTAGCTAACAGATTTTTCTAATAATCACATTCTCTCAGCTAATCACTTGTGTAAAATCTCATCAATTTATTATGGACATTACAGCCACTGCTAATTAGAAATCTTCGAGATGCTTTCATTCTTCTTCTCGCCCAAGTCAATGACTTTGCAATTTTAAACAGTTTGTCTGAGAACAATAGCTTTGATTTCCTACAAGTTCGTAAATAGTAAATATAACAGCAAAAGTTACACAATAGAGTCCTCCACGAGACGATTTTACTCGAGCGCTGCGGCAGTTCGCAGAAAAACCGGTAGGCGTCAGGTCAGTAGGACAGGGTTTCGCTCGGCCGCGACACACCGAGCGAAATTCGCTCGACCTGAAAGCCGAGCATTCGATGCTCGGTGCGAGGGGAACGACACGGACTGGTCTTGCATAGGAAGGCAACGGGCAGTTTGCCACAATGAGACAATGTGTATACTTCAGCGGTTGCTGTATTAATAAGGACGATGGCTGTATGAGCTAAAATAAGGAGATGTGAGCATGGATAAGCGGAACAGTTCTTGTTATGCATAGAAATATTACGCTTCAAATAAAAAGAATAAATAATACAGTGATTGAAACATAAATAGGAATAATACACTATCTCTGATGTTTTTTTTTATTTTATCATTCTAGATAAAATACCATAATGATCACTGCTGAATAGAAAGAGTAAAAATATATTTCTGGTACCACTTTATTATTAGAAAATTTTCTAAACTAAATTAAAATAATACATTATACAACAAATTTGTGCAAGTTAATTGCACTACGAACCCTAAAATTTCGTTGCAGATTGCAACATCTATAAAGTTTAATTTACGATAGTAAACAACAATAATAATATTACTATAATTTTTTTTCAAAATCCACTTTACTTTTCACCGTTACTCGTTTTCCAATATTTTAAAAACAAAAAGTGTCGCCCATAACAGAAGTTTGCAAAAACATCAGAAAATGTTTTCTTGTTTTCCCGCGAAAAAAAAGGATGTTCGTTTACATACAAACTTCACAAATCTGAAGAAAGTCTTTGGGATTTCAAGAACAATGAGTGAAGCCTCTTCCTCATATCCTTAATCTTTTTCGATGTCTTCTCCTCCTTTTCAGATGTCGTCTTCTCCTCCTTTTAAGATTTCTTCTCCTCCTTTTTAGATTTCTTCTCCTTCTTTTTAGATTTCTTCTCCTTCTTTTTAGATTTCTTCTCCTTCTTTTTAGATTTCTTCTCCTTCTCTTTAGATTTCTTCTCCTTCATTTTAGATTTCTTCTCATTCTTTTACATTTCTTCTCCTTCTTTTTAAATTTTTTTTTGTGTTAGAGCGCCATCTCGAGGCGAATTTAAGCTTTCATAATCCTCTTAATTTGCTTTCGAAGCCAAAGCACATTGTAAACGCGACCGATCATGAGGCACATCTAGAGGATCGTCACATTGTAAACGCGACACATCAAGATCGTCCTCTATCAACGCTTTGCTTAGGCCGGGGCCGCCCACCGCCGCAGCCGCGGCCGTGAGCCCATGAACAAGTCCACCGCGAGCGAGCAAAGGACGCTCGTGGGCACCGTACTCGAGGCTAAAATGCTCGAGCGAGCGAATGACACGCACGCCTAGCAGATCTCGATTACACAAATTATATGCTATTATAATAATACATTTTTCTAGGGGTTTTATCCAGCCGACAGCCAGTTACCCTTTTACCTCCCGATGGGACACATATTCGACCACACACTAGTCACCTACGCAATTACGGCTACTCTGATCTGCGGTCAACAGAACATGAGATCTTCCGTGACAACACAGACGTGAGAAAAGGGGCAAACAATCGTGCGCAAGGTGGGATTCGAACCCGCGACACTTCGTAACGAAGCGCTGAGTCGGTACATGCTCTGAGCCACCTCGGCCATTCAGGTTGGCTAATAATAATATGTAAAATAATATTAAATTATATAATAATGTGTAATATAGGTTGGTGTTTCAGAATAAATGTTTCAAACGTGTGGACTATGTGGAAGGCTCGAATATGATTACACTTAACCAATGAATATGTAGGGGAAAATTTATTTAACGAACGTAACTGTTAAAACTGTTCTCCTGAACAAAGGTTTTAGAGATGTCACTTTGAACATCCGACAGTTAGTGCGCATTCAGAATCCGACAGTTAGTGCGCAGTGCTCGGTGTTGCCGCAATAACTACATTCGCCTAAGTACAGAAAAAGAACTGATCGATCTGTTATTAATTAAGTGAACTAAAGTCCCTGCACAGTATGCCAGGAACGTTTTAAGAACGCATTCTTCCGATTGCATCGTGCACTGTAGACGCACGAAGGCATACCATCCGAACGTACTCAAGAGAGAAAACGAGACGGGCTGTCATCTGCAAAAGAAGAAGAGGGAAGAGAGGCGCCGACCAGAGCAAGACGAGGAAGAAGATTGGAGACAACGTAGGGGCCGCTTGCGAGCCGAACGTACGAACGGCCAACCCTTCGCCGGCAACACCGCCGCAGGGCCGAGTATGCTTTGCAGGTGCGCCGCCTAGAAATCCGTCGAGGTCAGGTAAAGCACTGGTGCAGAGGGGAAAAGGCGAGGCGGTGCCGTAGGTCAGAACTTTGTGCGGCGCGCATTCAAGACACCGTCACATTGCCAGTTCACTACGAAAAAAAAGGCGATTTGGGAATGTTTTAAAAGGAACTTTAACAGCCAGTAAAATTCCTTTAACCCATTTTGCTATGCCTTGAGAATTAACCATTGTGTTTATTTTGTAAATATTAAAAAGGGTTTATGAATATTTGTCTGTGAAGTAAGTGAAATTGATAGAGCAAGAAAGCGTAATTTAAATGTTGAGGTTCATGCAATAGCACATGAGGTTAAGGCATCACTATTCGAAATTTCGCTTGCTCATATTTCGAACGTGGCACGACAAGTTCGAAAGTAATTGAAGTTGCCAAGACTGTGCTCAAGTCGATAGCATTGCTATAAGTTTGAGTGAATAGTACTGGAAAGTACAGAAAGGTTTCGTTCGTCATCTGCAATTCGGATGTATGCATTCAAAGTCTAAAGAGCTATTTTATTTGTGTTTTTGCCATTGTACAATGTCTGCTTTATGGTTATTAAATTCATTATAAAATATTTTATTGAATTCTTGTGAATGTTAAGAATTTAGTTTAAATAGTAATGTTACTATCTAGAACACCTCTTGCCCCTCACCCCAAAATATATTGCCAAAATCTTGGCTACGTCCGTGGACAAAGAGAGGCAACAACACGTATTACGTTACAGCGTAAGCATACTCGACCATCCAAATCGCGATTGCCGTCATCCCGGGAGAAACCGCCGAGGTTCAAGTGGTGTCGCTAATCAAATCACGGTTTGGCGCGTCAGGCGGCGGTGGCGGCGTAGCAGCGGGGACAATGAGCGAAAATAAGCTCCGCATACGCAAACAGAAGAAAGTATCCTTCACCTCTTTATAGCGTGCTGGGCACGCGCCAGCAGCCAACGCGACTCGCACGGGGTCCGACGCGGCCCAGCAGCCCGGCGCTCGACGCGTCGCCGGCCACCTGCACAGGGCCCTCTTTATGAGTTCCGCCACGGGGACATGCACATTGCTAATGTATCGCCGGATGTTATTGGCTATTACAGCGGACTGAATGATACGTAGAATGCGTGCGCTAAATAGTGCATATATGAGCTATGAGTGGAACGGTGGAGGATATTTTTATTCTGGCATTTCTGTGCATACAGTGATTTTATGAATTGACTTTTTACTTTTGCGTGACATCAATGAGTTGAATGGGCACAGAGCTTCATTATAAACATTTATATACCACTATTGCCTTTGCTAAAGATTTACTTATATTAAATATAATTTTCATGTTTTATTTGCTATCTCTAGTTAATATCAGAATAGAAATAAATAAAGTATAGGGTCAAGGGCGTAGACCGTTGTGAATTCGGACCTAAACCCCAAGTTCTCTGTTTGCCAATTCAGCAACGAGTTAGACCTCACTCCAATTACTACTTCTATGTTCTTGTAGGTGATATGTCACGAAAGAGAAGGGAGTGAACCGTAAATGTTCATAAAAGGGCTTTAAATCTTCATTTCCAAGAATACCAATCAAGTGAATTGTTTATTTACTTATTATAAAAGTCTACTGATTTCAGAATACAAGGCTAGTTGATGTAATTTCCTTGATTTCTCTTTTGCAAATAAAACTTTGATGAAAACATTTGTTTTACTTTTACATCAATTTTTATATTCAATCCATCATGACGTAATTGCTACACAAAATATATTTAAATATCTAAATTAAATAATTAAATCACGAAAAACTATCAATGAGAACAACGAGCCCCTAGAATTCTTCTTCAGATTTGTAGCGGCTGAATTCGACCTACCTCTCAGACTAGAGTCTAAAATCCTCCATCGGGATTCGAACGAAGAACCTCAATTTGAGCCATCTCTACCGGTGAAGAGGCATTACCAAGTACTTCATTAAAGTTCTTCACACCTAGTGGTATATTTTAGGAAGAATGGAGGTCATATAGCTAAAGGGTACCTTCTACTGATCTCTAACAAAATGTGAAGCACTATTCAGTTTAATTTGAGGAAACAAGTCTCCTGTAAATAGCCAAACCTGATGAATGTCAGTATTGTCTAGCTGAAACAAATGTGTGTCACAGCTCCACTCAAAAAATTTAATATGATTCTCGTGGAGTAAGTCACAATTCCGTTCATTTCAGTCCAAAAAATACAGAAGAGATAGCCTAGCACTACTTCATTCGCAGAATCATGTCACAGGAACATCCCACTCCAGAAGCAAATGATAACGATGAACCGATTAAGACTGAAAAGTAACTGAATTGTCTGATAAAAAAATTATCAAAAATTTCTTTGACAAAGTTCCAACTTTCTTCGCATATTCTGAGTCGATAGAATTATGTGAGTCAGAAATGCGGCTACGCGGCTAATATATTACATATTAATTATATTTGGTCGTATTTTTACGTTTTGTAACTGTGCTTTGTTAAGACAGTTCAATGAGACCACAAATTGAAAAACTACATCCACAACCTGAGAAATTACATCCATGCTCATATGCAATGAAAAATTACATTTACATTACATTCATCCTCATATGTAATAAAAAATGAAATTTTTCATTGTGGAAGTAATTTATCAGTTTGTGTTGCCATTGAAATAAAATTTGTAATGAAAATTTCCATTTTCATTACAATGAGTTTTCAGAAAAAAAGAAGTGTCTTCCAAAATGGTCACGTTATCAATGAAACACCACAGTAAATCAGGGAATGAAATGAAAAATTTTCAATTTCTCTAAAAGAGTTGGGGATTATCAAAGTTTCTTCATACATTTTTATTTGTAAAATAAAGTTTTATAATTAATTTGGCCACCTCAGATTTACTGTATTAATTTTCCAACATTTTCCACTTGGACTTCGCGGTAGGTATAGAGAATTCGGTATTATTCAACATAGCGAAGTACAAATGATCAAAAGTTTTCGAATTGATCATTCCTCTTCACATATTATCAATGCCTACGTCCACTCCCATGTCTCCTTTATCTCCAACACTCTTCACTCGACACATTGCAGGCACTCTCCATCATCTGCAACTTCTGACATAGCTCAATTCGCTATCTGTACAGCACTATTTAACTTTGGGTACTCACCAAATAGCCTCCAATCACAAAAGAAAAGCCAGATACAGTTGATTCCGGTTATAGTGAACTTCTGGAGACGAACGTTTTGATTCATTATATGCAATGATGTCAAAATTAAATAGATTTGTTTCCACAATGATTGATTTTTTAATATATAGATATTGCATGAACTCAAAATTTCAATATCTTAATTTGAGCTTAAAAATCAATTATTTTCAATTGTTTGGTGCGGACTTTTTTATGTCTAATTTCTCTAGATCGTATTCGAGAGTTCGTGCTCTCTTCGTACTTGATTCTGCATGGTCCACTACCTCTAAGGATCGATCTCGTATGTGCACTGACCGTCCCACTCCTCGAAGGCCTTTTTCACTCGCCATAATAAGTAGAGCAATGGCGCAAGTGGCTAATGAAATCGATCGCTTTTCCGCGAAGCACGGTGAGTCGCCAGGCTGTGGCAGCCCCGCGTTTGCTATCACCTACGTAGAGCATCACGCACTTTGTCTCGCGGGATCTCAAGAAATATGAAGTGTGAAACTGAAGCAAGCAGTCGCGTGTCGCCGCCGACAGTGATACGAGTAGCCCACACAGGACATAGTCTGTTTCCGGAGTGAAATTGAATGACAAGGTCGTCAGAAAGGTCTTTATTCCGTGTACCTCCTCCTCAAGGGAGACTTCTTCGATGATGACCTTTGGCCGACATTCTTTCCAAGCAGCCCAGTGTTGAAATTTGTGGCACTGAGGCGGCATATATTTTTAGGAATCAATTTCCAGGACGTTGCATATCCTACGTTCACTATAGCCGAGGTTCAGAGTTCACTATTACCGAATCTTCTTGTGCTTATGTGTAAAGTAAGTGAAACGGGACCAAGGACTTAAGTTCACTGTAACTGAGAATTCCACTATATCCGAGTTCACTATAGCCGGAGTCGATTGTAAATAAAATAGAGACGGCCTAACATCTGGAAAATTCAACTTCATCCTGGTAAAACCTTAGCAAAAAATCTTCTCATTCAAAAACTTTACTCCCCCCTCCCCTAGAAACAAACAGCTTTCCCACCTTCTGGACTCCACCATCACATCCCATAAAATACTGCCACTAATGGTCTACGCATGTGCAATGTATATAAATGCAGCACCTAAAATATCAAACTCCAAATCTTACAAAACATTTATCTAATCTCAAATGCCCTCTGGTTCATGAGCAACAAACAACTCTCTACTGAATTCATACTATCATACTATCATACATACAACATACTATCAAAATAATAACAATAAAGCAAATAGTCCTTATTTCACACAACGTCTATCAAAAACTGACAGACATATCAGCAGCATGCCATTTCAAACCATCCAAAATCCCCAATCCACACCCGAATAAAAAATAGATTTCAATTTGAAGATTTTCTCAAGATTATAACCAACTAAGATTCATATCCCCGAGTTTCTCCCCTAGAGTTTCGTCTTCACTGTCTAGATTAAAACAGCCGTGATTTGTAACTAGTATAAGCCTGAAAACCTCCGTAAAGTAAATAACTAATCCATGTGAAAGTCAATAATTATGTTAAAAAAATACTCGAACTCTACCGAAAGAGTCCAAATGAATGTGATAAATATCCTGAAGTGACTGGGCAACGCGGCGCCCCGCCAGACGCCAGACAGAGAAAGTGAGAAGGGGAGGCATCGGCGGGGGCGACACGTCCGCGAGGGCGCTCACCCCACGCAGGTGGCCGTCCGCCGCGTTGCGTTGCGTGGCCGTCGCCGCCTCTCCGCTCGACCGCCTCCGTCGCGCATTTTTGCGTACCGCACGCGTGAGGCGCCGTCTAATGAGGCGATGAGCGCACACCGCCGCTGCCCCACCGACCCGTCAGCGGAGGAATCGCCTCCGGTCACACGAGCAACGAGCTATGGTCCGATTAAAATAAGTTGCTGATTGACAGTTGCAAACGCAAGGGAGCGACGTTGACAGGTTGTGTGCCACTGAGCACGTGTTCCCGGAACACGAAACTAAACACTTGAAATAAATACTTGTAAAAGTAACCTAATCAGATACTCATGTTGTAAGAAGCTACAGCTTCAGAAGCACACAGTCAAACACCAACTTATTTTAATCGAACCATAAGACCGGAGGCGCGCCCAGTCCTTTTTCCAGGTGGGGGGACAAATATATAGTTACTTGGGGTGACATTAGACCATGGAGGGTGGCTTTGCACCAATTTAATAAATGTTTGTTGAATTAAATGTTGGCGTTTGGGTTTTCAGTTGCTTTAAAGATTAGTCGATTCTGTCGATAAGTCAGAATCGAATAATGGTTAAAGCAACTGAAAATACAAACGCCAACTTTTAATTTCACAAACATTTATTGAAGTGGTGCATGGTGCAAAGCCACCCTCCATGATCTAAAGCGACCCCCAGTGACTAATGTGGAGCAAGTGGATGTTTTCTTATAAAAAATTAATTTAGAATGAATTTAATCACGGTAAGGTAAGCTTTTCAAAGACTTCAACTTCACAATCAAACCTTAAGGTAGGAAAAATATTCCCACACAGAGAAAAAAAACTAGAAGGAAAACCAGAAAAAATTCAAATATACTAACATTTGACAAAAAGTGTCTTTCTGTATAAATACATCATCTAAAAATATTTTGTTATCCGTATGATTCCTGAAACACACATTTTCTGGAATGATTTTCACCTCACAAACATCTCAAAATAATAATGAAAAGATTAATACAAACATGAAAACCAGTCTACCATTTTGCAAGTAAAATTGCAATTGATCTAATTAAGAATTGCACAAATTATTTAAAATTACCCAGGTACATATATTTTAACATTGTTTCTGGGATTCCAATATTCAAAACTGAATACTAAAACCAATACTGGAAATGGAACTTACATACGTATTCCAAAGACTGATACATTTAAGAAAATATGTTTGTATTCGGCAGTAAATAAATCAGAAAACAGTACGTTTTGAGGTTAATGTAGGTTTTCTTCAGTAATTTATGTTTTTTATAAAATATGTTATTCTTTTTATTATGAATTTTGTTTAAACTGATGTTTATTCATTTGTGAAATGGCGTGTAAGTTGCATCTTCAGCTGCCAAAATAAAACTCCTCCCAAAGCTGACAAAGTTATTCTCCTAAAGCTGATTCTCTCCGATTTGTTCAAATAAGTACTTACCGATGATTATTAACTAATTGTCACGGAACTATTGTCACGGAACACACGATACTTCACTTTTTTGTCCGAAAAATATCTTCAGGAAGTAAAATACAGAACATACAACACTTATACTGTGTTTTAAGAAAACAAATTTCCCAGTGGTTCTAAATTAAAAATCTCAATTTCACTGTTCATAATCTTATTGTGATAATAATATTGCCTGAGAGGCAACCTTTGGGTCTCTGTTAGCTGTTGGTGCATTTAGTATTTTTCTTAGTACTTAATAATAATAATAATAATAATAATAATAATAATAATAATAATAATATCATCACCATCATTATTATTATATTTATTATTAATACTGTATTTACAAAGAAATATTGTTCAAACCTTGGATCAAAATTAGCCTACAATGTCACTTTCTGATAATTTATTTAAAATATGGCATTTTATAAATTAAAGAATGAAGGAATGTATATTTGAAATGAAATGAAGATAAACTCATTCAAAGGTCTACAAACAATTTTTTCAAATATTTGAATCCTTGTATTCGTTTTGTGAAATGTCAAAAGTCGTAGATACTTTTCTATTCAATTTTATTTTCTTAATAACTCTTTGATTATTACACATGTGTGTAATGTACTTGTATGCTTAATATCGAGGCCCTACCATTAACAGCATGTACAATCCGATCTATTTAATTTTAAAAATAATTTTAGTCATTAACATTAGGAGGATGTAACAATATCTACAATTATGCATTCTCTGCTAGACCACGCGAAGTTACTTCATACTTGTCTTACAAGTACCTACTTCATTTTCTTGACAACCATAAAATTATTTTGTAACTGTCGCACGAACAACCGGGTCGTGTCACTTTCCTAGCATTATTAATGCCAACGAAAACGTCTCTCATGCCCCACTAATGCAAGCGTGAGATCACAAAATAAACTTATTCGTAGACAGCAGAACAAGAGGCCACCAGACAGGACGTGGCAAAACAAAACAAAAATACGCAGGCTGCGATCCAAGATTTAGAGGCATTCTTGGCAGAAGCCAGCTTCTAAATGCGCCACCGACTCCCTAGTGTCCGTGTAGCCACAACGCCCAGTCCTTTACGCCAAACATCCAGGACTACGAAGAGCCTCAGTGCTCCCAAGGAATGGTCAGAGACATCAAGTCCACACAAGTTCTGAAATTAGTTTGACTTTATGTCGGCGTTACGGGAAGAACACACAAACTTGAGATGTTTCACTGTTTTGAAAGTATCTTTTTTAAAATAGATGAATGTCGGAGCAGTACCCTTACAAACGGTCACAGACCGCGCGTGATCTTTCCTTCCTCTTCCTTGTTCTATACACACACACTTACACTAACATGTACTAACACTATCACACGTTCCGGGACCGGTTGGGAGCTTCCAGATTGTCCCGGTACCCCGCTGGTGGGAGATACCTGGTTGAGGGGAAACCCCGCTAGTCGACGGTAGGTCGGCGCCAGATCTCGCCATCCAGGGATCACCGCCACCTCCCGAGAAACAACACGCACTACACTTACGGGACTAATGACCTACGTAGTTGACGCGCCCGGAAACACGAATCAATCAATCAATAAAAAATGGATGAAAATTTGTACGTAAATATGAATGGCAGCGATGAGGTAAGTTTTGGATACCGCAATGTACGCAAACGCAAAGAACGCAAAGAACATACAGAAAGTTTGCGTCCGAAATTGAGAATTAGCCTTGGAAATAATTTAAAGCTGCATTTTTTATGAAAACTTAAAACAAAGAATGAATAAATTGTTTACTTAATTTGTTCCTGCGACTATGGGATCATGCACACAAAAGTCTTGATGGCATCTGCTAAAACAGTGCTTTCAAATCGGGATTCCGCGGTACACTGGGCTAGTGAAAACTCTTCTAGGGATATTGCGAAATGTACAAATAAAAAGCACTGAATAAAATTTCGAGTTATTAGTCACACATATTTGTTCATTTCCTGCAACAAAATGTACATGGTGGAACATCTATGCCTGAAAACTGAACAGACAACAATAAGTTATTGATTACTTCAGCGTATCGAAATTCGAGATTCAGGAGGAATAATGCAGCATTACAAATTTCAGAGAGTTAAGTGTCACCGAAGGAACTACCTTCTTCCCTTAATATGTCCTTGACTGAGCCGACTTGCCTGAGCTCATGAAGGAAAACAAATTGCCGTAAGGATTGCTTTTAGCAGACTCACACATACGATATATTTCATACTGACAGCGCGATGAAGCATTCTCGAGATTTCCTCTCACAGAAAAAGCGAGATCAGTGGTAATGTGTTGACTAAAAGTTCGAAAAACATTCTACTAAATGTTTAGCCGCCCTACAAAATATTCTAGGATGTGAACACGTAAACTCCTGCTTCGTTATCCATACCCATTTCTCGTTTCATTTTCCACTTATTAAACTTTTACATTCCCTCATCTTCCTCTAAAATACGTCTAACATACAGAAGCTCGCCATTGAATCTGAACATACTGATTTAATTTGTCTGCCTAATTTCAGAAAAAGACAGAAAAATCGTAAGAAAGCACGTTTCACGTAAAGATCTGACATATTACGATGAGCACTGAGCTTGAAAACACGATCATATCCTACATTACTTTATTACATATTCGCATATGCAAGTAAATCTATCTGCAATATCAGAAGTGATTCAATAACATAACGTTGTGGCAACGGCATCAATATTTTTGTGCCAAGGCTTCCACTCACATTCTACCACACATCGCGCAGTACACAGACAACGCTTCACTCAGCTACCAGGACGAGCCGACGGGCGGGCCTTCTACCACCGGAAATGACTGCGCACGACGTCTTCCGCATGAAGTTACACTCCCTTCACAACCACGAGCTCTCAAGCACACCAAGAAATGGTAAAGATAGTGGTCTCATCAGAACAAATCTGATATCTGCATTAAATACAAATATCGAATATCCCTGGTTATGCTCTATTTCAAAAGACGAAGACACATATGATGCATTGCTTATTATCACAGCATTAAAATACGCACCAGTCTCAGTTGAGGTACTTTTTTCTACGTTTAAAATGATGACATATTGCAGTTTTTTAACATTTACATTTCGATGTGTCCACATATTTTCTTCATATTTTTAATAAAACAGTTCAAAATGTATGCATGAAGAAAGTTATTATCATGTCAGATTACACAGCTTATTCAAGAAATTAAGAAGCATACTTGGTCTCTCTAAGAGCATAATTTGGTCGCCAAAAATATTTTAGTCTTAATACACGAAGTGTATTAAATACCAGGAGTGAATTTGAAAATTATATTAAAGCTAAATAAATGCGGATATGCATAATCCCATAGCCATCAATAAAAGTGAAAATCATTTTAAAATATATTGGGTAATATAACAGAAAGGTCAAGAAGCAAAATATATTTCGAGCATTTTTGTTTATTTTCCCTAAAACTGCTTTTCATACTTTTATTTGCATGATTATACAAAGTGCACACTTACTGTATATTTTGTATAATTAATTTTTTTATGAATGGATAGATTGTCACTGAAAGAACCAGTCGATTTTCGATTATTTTTTTGGGGTCGACATAATAATAGTCCATGCCAGAAATAAATATCTAAAATTAAGTTGGCCTAGTTAGTGAAATATCTCAGAAATGTCACAACCACTGTATATGCCACAGAAAAGATAGAACTAAACATTCGCGTTAAAGTGAACCAGGAATAAGGAGTTTACCCTCAAATAAAAGTAATTTTCCAGAGTAATTTACATTTTCAGTCCAAGAATATGTCAAGAGCTATTCAATATTAAATTGGAAAAATATGCATTTGGTACTTGTGTTAGGCTATTTGCTCTTCAATCGCCTACTTGAATTCAAAATGTCCGTGGCAGTGCTACAAAATTCTACATTGAATTACTACTTAAGTCGTGATACTTCGTCCATCTTGAATGTTCACCTTATGGTTGTATTCAGTAACCCAGGTCTAATTTTTTTCTTAAGGAAAATTATGATATTCGAAATTCCAAGGACAAAATTATACTCCATATTCCAGAAACTGAGTGAGAAGAAGTGTAATAGATAAGGAGGATTAACAGTGAGAGAGTAGAGACATTGCGAATGTTCAAAATTATAAAAACCGTCCACACTCCCGAAACTGTCCTGAAATGAAGAAGTTTGATCAATCAGATTCTGAGAATGCTAGCATTACTATTATTAAAAATCGTAGTCTCTGTAGACAAGAGTTTACATAATGGTATTCGTGTTCCTCATAACATTGTACAACTACGTATCGATGTGGTGTAGTACACATTGCTTACCTTCCATCTCTAGGTACCAGGATCCAACCCCGGGTGTGTCCATTTGGAAAACGTGATTTACAAAGTCGGTTCGCGCAAGTATTTTTCGGAATTTTCTTGAGATTCCCTGCCTACCATTGGACCACCGTTATTCAGATCGTGTCATCACCCATCTATCAAAAATCACTCATGTCAATAACGTCACCCATCTATCAATTCAACTATCATTTCAAGAATGGCATTTCGGCTGGAGATTAAGGATCGTGATGGAGAATATTCTACGCATGAATTGTGAATTTATTGCAAATCATTTCAATACAATATTTGGTTATCACTCTACGACCGTAGTATCAAGATCTTCTACTGCTTGCTGTGGCACGCGTCGTGGCACCGTAGCATGCCACGAGCTTCTCTGCGCGACTAGCGTCGGGAAAGGGAACTATTACTAGTAGAAGTTTTACAATAGGGATGGCGTTGTCTCTGGTGACGGGGTGATGAACTGCATGGAGGGGCGATTTCGTCGTGGCACTCGTGCCACGGACTCCCGCTCGTGGCATCGACCTTGACAACACTGCTCTAGGACAGAAGTCCCGTGTGACCTTCATTCGCATCTCCAATCACCCCAATGCAGAAGTCCTCCTCCGCTCCGCTGTTGTGCCGTGCCAGTCAGCCAGCTCGCTCTAACGCGGTGCTTCCCCAGCCGCGCGGCAGCGTCAATGACCCGGTCCGGCAGGGGCGCCTTGCGCACGGCGTTTAGGGTTATTCCTTCGGTCCAAGGTTGGCGCGGGAGAAAACGAACAAACGAACGCTCCGCGGCGGCGCATGGGCGGGCGGACCGGTCGCGGAGCCGCGCCTCGCTGCAGCCTCCGCACGCGGGCTGACGTCACAGGGGAAATTGCTGCGCTCTTTGAAAAGCCATCATCCTTGCTCTTTGAAATGCCATTTTAAATGTAATATACAGAAATACAAACCAAATATTCACTCTAGCTGATTCGAATTCAGCCGTTGTCTGGAGGAGAATTCTAGCGACTAGCTGCTCTGATGGGGATTTCCCTGGTTTCTTCGTTTAATGTCGGAGTAGTACCCTAATAAACGGGTCAAGGGCCATGTGCTAGGTGCCTGGCCTCTGCCCTGATCTTCCCTTCACCCTTACGCCCTCCTTTCCATTTTCATACACACGCACACGCGCACTGAATACATGCACTTCACTTCAATAAATGTCGGGAGACAAGTCACGTACTTTGAGCCTGTCCCGGATGGGGTGGTGTCCCGCTTGCGAGATACCTTGAGAAAGAAACCCCGTAAACTGACGAGTAGCTCGGCGCCAGATGTCACGTGCTAGGGGGAGAGGTGCACTTCACGCGCCCGGAAACAAAAGATTTGCTGAATTCAAATTCCTTAATGTCTCGAATTGTTTTTGTTGTCCAGTCATCTTCCCGTTATATTATCATCAGCTACTTTCAATCCTTGTGAGAAGTGGGACTATTTTTTCGGAATATTCCGGTTTTGAGAGGGAGGGTACAGGACGTACTCTCCCACAGTGCGGCGTCCCAGACGTGTTGGGGGAAATGAATAGGAAGGGAAGGGAATGGGCAAGGGCTCAGTTTTATAATGGGCTCATCTGACGTAAGATGATGATCAGAAAAAACACTGACGCAGCAGACGACCTGCAAACTCGGTTCCAGCACGCGCCACAAACATTGTGTCTGCTGGAGCGGCGTAACACAATCTCACTGACCAAACAAATTTGGGTCATCCGCTGGGATCGAACTCAAGATCTCTCAGTTACCCGTACTCGAGTCAAATGTTTCCTTAACTATCGCAGCTGTTAATGCACTTAATGCTCTCTTTCCTTGTTTAGTACGTTCGGAAACCGACCAGTCCAAGATCTTTAAATCAAAATATTCGAAAACACGGTTTTTGTCTTTCCTCTTTCATTTCTGAGATTTCATTCCATAGTAATTCCATAGTAATTCAGAAGCTATTTACAAAAAATGTGAATCATCAAGGTTTTGATTTCAGCCATAGAAATGTGATTACGGAGCATGAAAGATAAGTACACAATCTTCGAATCGTATTTTCATTCTCCTGAAGTTCTATTTCATTAATCCTGAAAGTTCATCCCAGCCTGCAACATAAAGCTGATAAGTAAATTTATTAACTCATATACGACACCCGTTAATGAAAATAGCAACAGGCTTAATAAATAGAAAGAAAGAATTAAAGTAAATTAAGAATACTGTAGTATTCAGATTATCTGTATGTATACAGATTATCCCATTCAAGAGTATTTCAATGCTATTATTCTCTGATCCAACAGAAGAGTCCAAAAGAGCATGCCTGTCTGTCTACAACGTAATAAATTCGTGAAGAATTCATGGCAATAAAGCAAACAACTTTTTAAATTTATTTTTTGTTCATTAATACGCTTAAGTAAAACGCTGTACTATGCTTATGTTTTTGGCTGCTTACTACTAACTTATATACTATGGTTAATCTAATAATTTGGTGAGGAAGCCAAATAGACACCTCTGTTAAATTGACAATTTCAACAATTTTTTAGAAATACGTGAATTTAGAATCCTACACAATCAACTCAAATTCAAATATCCATTGGAAATTAATTGTAGATGTAATTTTATTTTTGTTTGATTGACTTTGGATTGCATATGTTTGTTTTTATTCAATTTCCAAGTTTTGTGTTTATGTTGAGTCCAAGATATTTAATTGTGCTGTTCTGCTCCACATTGTGTTAATTGTTTAATGTTAAGGGGATGGGAGAAGTGTAAGGTCTGAGGATGAATTACTTGGCAGAGGTTTCTGGTGGGTTGAATATTTAGTTTAGCATCCTAGCTGCCGGTTAGATTAAAACGTTGAATTGAATTGAATTGCCTTATTTTACGTGGCGAGACTCAGGCCTTCTCTTCCGTCTGACCACGCAAATTTCGCTACGCTCCTTTCACCAACTAGCGGAGAAAGAAGGTACTCCATGGGCAACGAAACAGGTGATTTTGAATTTTGCTCAGAGGCATCATTTAGGCTTGAGGATCTTTTACATGCAGTAAATCTACTAACATGCGACAGCCGGCTTTACTTCCCCTCCGAAGGAAGGCGTACGAAGGATTTTTTCGCCATGGCGTCGATCGGGTTTGAACCCGCGCACTTGGATGTAACGCTACGCTAACAGTTACACCATCGCCGCCAACGTAACTACACTGTATTTCATATTTTGTGTAGATCGGGTTTTGAGGAAAATAGAGCCTTGTTATCCAATGCAAACAACTGTTGCGACTCAGTTTCATTTGAACAAGAATAATTTAGTTACATTGAATTATGCGGTACGGTCTGGATGTGCATGTTCTAATATCTGTTACTGAACTTTCAATTCCTTTGGCGACAATTGACACCACAGTGTATAAAAAAAATACAAAATACTAAAAGTGTATTATTCAAACTTTTAATGAAATATAAGAAAATTAGTGTCAAAAATTGACATTTGAAATAAAACCACATTAAAAATTAAATAGGAATTAATTTCATAAGCTGCCTTTCATACAAATACAAAAATTGAAGATTTTTGATAATTGATTTACTGAGAATCAATTTACTGTGAATTGACTTCCACTAATGAATTTAAAATGTGATTACCCATACTTTGTTTGCTACTCCTTTGTAAGGAAAAAGAAGCCCACCCCAAAGTTCTTATAACTTTATACGATATGGTAATATAAGAAATGGTCAAGCTCTCGGACATTTTATTTAATTATAAAAAATTATAAATTATCTCTAAAATTATCTTGACTCCTTTAACATCCAAACATTTGAATGTAAATAAATACAGAAGAATTCAGACGCGAGTAGCACACTTCGTAGTCTGAACTTTCAGATCTCTTGTAATAATATTCCTGCAGGAAATCCAACAGAGTTCGATGAGAACAAGCCCACGTAGACATTAGCTCACACCTTCGCAACAATTTCAGCCTATCATCATGCAAATGAATACATTTAAATAATTCTGCATTTAAAATTTAAAGTGATGGCGGTTCCCTAATCTATCTTCAAATGGACGACATTCGTAATTCATCGTACACCTCTTCACAGTCGCTACAAGCCAAATTGCTTTCAGTTAATCTCGAAGAGGGGAACAGAAATATTACAGTGTGATTTTGGGTCTCTGGCACTATGTGAACGAAACATATGCTTGAACCTCTCTTCTTAAGAGAATTCAGGGTTCCACTGAAACTTCAATTTTATTCTATTATTGAATAACCCAAAACGCTCTATAAATAATAAAAGTAGTAGGATACATTAATATTTTAAATTATTTTAAAAATTCCACAAATGTTCGGATCAACTTGGTTGGCCTGGAATACATTCTTTTATGGAATACACATTACAAAATACACTTTGCAATATAGTCCAGTAACTAGATATCTGAACGTAGAAAAAAATCCGGAAGTAGTTTTCTCAACGGTTCTACATGCTTTCTGGGGTGCTGAATTCGAATTTTATGTTTCCCATCTCGAAGAAGGTCAACTTCACAGTGAATATTCCAACAAAAAAACTAAAAAATTGCACTTTTTCCGTTTATCGTTTGTATCTTCAAAACTGCGTTTTATCGAAACAATTATTATTTACAAATTTAAAGTTGACAAAATTTGCTACAAAATGCATATTTTAACTTTAATGTTTTACAAAGTAGTTTAGACGCCAGAGCGCACTTTTCGGCCCTCTGGCCAAAACAGGAGAATCGCCCTCCCGCCTCTCTCACCCTCCCATCTCGCGGCGGAGTTCTAGTTTCCTTGTATTGTGCTTGAAAACAACTATTGTGAATGCACTGTCCTCCACTATTAAAATGAATTTAATTTGAGATATCGAGATTCCTTAATGAGATATCGAGATTCCTTAATTTTTTTGTTATTTAAGGTCGCATCAACTACTAGGTCATTAGCGACCACTATTGGATTTAACATTATGGTATCAGGATGAAACGGTATGGATGATAGGGGGGTGAAAGGACGAACACATACAACTATGCCCGAGGCGGGACTCGGTACTGCGACCACTCGGTCCGAGATCACTACGGCACTATTACCTTAACGATCTCAGCCACGGGGCCGACAAAATTAATCCACTAATATTATTATTATCATTATTATTTAATTTGTCATATTTTTCGTGGTCGCTCATAAATATCAAATTGTATTCAGAATTCGCTTCAAAGTAAATCAAAACGGGTGACAGAATTGGAATATTTTAATAAACTTCTTCACAAATAAGAGTAGTTAACCAACAGATAAGCTTCGTCCATGCAATTAAAACTTCGACTGCGGCTAAAAATTTGTTTCGAACACCTGTTTAACGTGATTGACCCTGAGGTCTATCCAGGCGACACCTCGCAGATTATAACTACACTCACATCGAACTCTCTGTGATGTGTGTACCATATATGAAATAAGTAATTACGGGTGCGAAATATGGCTGAAGATGCTTGGGGTTTCATTCCGAGTAACGGCATTCGAAAGCGAGTCACATTTAGATTAATTTGAGTTGAACAAAGTGAGATCATAGTAAATATTCATGGATCAGTAATTTCGCTTCCATCTACACACCCACTGACCGTCACTCTCGAGAACTAGCATTCGCCCACTCGCATCCTGGCGAAATTCATATCCATCTCTTTCAGGGAAAACTTTCCTGTCTGTATGTAACCGAGAGAGTGTAACGTCGACTAATCTGCACTTGTAGTTGTTTGTTCGAGTTTCGTTCCTAATAGCATAATTGAGAAAATAAGCACATCTGTTCAAAGTAAGTAATATCAAAACTTCTTGCGATGTTAGTAAAGTAATAAAACTTTTTTTCTCATAATGCCTAAAAGTAACTTAACTTCTTCAGTATAAATATAAGTCATCTATACAATATGATTTTTTGCTGGTGTATGGGAGCACACATGCGGACACTTGTATCAAACGACCCGAGTCATGTCTAGGTAACTAGAACTCATGGCAAGTATTGAAGTCATGCAACTATTAGAGTAATTCACGTTTCTATTTATTACTGACTTAAATAAATTACAATCGTTTTAAATAGTTACTAACTGACGTATTTTAAAGTACAAACCAATCTAATTATTATGTAACCCTCACCATCTGTCTTACATGAACACTGAAATAATGAAGGAAACTAACATGTTGCAGATTACTTCGAACCAAGTCATCTGCAACATATTAATAAACGTATAAATAAATAAACAAACAAGAGTTATGTGAATATCCTAGATTTCATGTGCTTAAAATCTTTTCAATCGCTCAGCGATCATCATTATTTTGCAGCGACTGGGTGGAAAACGAAATTTTCGTGTTCCTAGAAAGTCTGTAGAAAATTTCGTTTTTCGGCCCAAACGCTTAAAACTATTATGGCGATCGCTGAGCGTTTGAAAAGATGTTAAGTCAATAAAATCTAAGATCCCTGGACAACACTTGTTCATTATTTTAATGAAATGAACTAGTTTATGAAAAAACAAAACGTATAGACGTAGATATATTTACACTTTGAAAGATTTTTTTTATAATCACAGTGTAATTAAATGTGTATTCAGGCCATCAAATATTTTTAATGTTGTATTATACTGTGAAATCAAGAATAATGAAATAGCCAGAGAAAAAGTATACTCTCGTATATTATTTCAGTATTCCAGGTGTTTTGCGACTCTCACAAGCAACCAATCTTTATAACTAAAGAAAGAGAATTTCACGGAGTCATGACGAATTCCTCTTTGGCTTTAAACATATGAAAAATTTTAATGCAAAAAATGCATATAAATATTCATGTCAAATGCAACCCGCAACACTCGGGCAGCAGTGTTTAAAACTATATTATTCATTATCTCCTAAACTAGGGCGTATGGCCTAAAAACCTGGAATTTTGAGGGCAAAAGGTTTTAAATAATACTAGTCTGTAGTGTGAGATATTCTTGAATATTCTATTTCATTTTTGCTGGTTCGGCGCTTTTTGATATTACCTCACATGTTCAATGAGGTGCAGAATATGCAACTGTATGTCAAATTAAACTAATTACTTGATATTCTATGCGATTGAAGCGCACGGGTGTACATCTCTGTTCGATATTAAAATTTAATAAGTTTGCCAAGAGTAAGGTCATACTTGCCAAATCCTGTATTTTCGCAAGGACAATTTTATGTAGCTTTCTCAAGAGTAAAAAGCTATCAAGAAAAGCGAAAAGCGAAATATTAAGGAATATTATATAATTACTTCACAAGCGTTGTGAATTGTTCCATGAACCTCTATCTATAGTTCTGAATAAGCCTTTTATGAATATGTTTTTCAAATATCAATTGCATTGTTTTTATTTTCATTGGATAATGTGTAAGTACATTGGAAGTTACGTATACACATTTTTAAAACAATTAAACACGTTTCGTCAGTAACTTTCTCTCTTAATAATGGAAATGGAAAGATAAGGAGGAGGGTGGGGTTTAACATGCGAGAGTTCTCGAACGGGTACAAGAACTTCCATATTCTATATCCGTCGTTAGAGCACGTTTTTAAGAAAACTAATAACTAGTTGTGCTACAGAATGGCACAGACTTTCCCGTATTAGTTTTCTATTTTCTTGGGTCTTCGCTATCTATTAGGAATTGCCACATACTCTTTCTTGCCAGCTACCATCTATCACCGCCGAAAGTACATTTTTTTGTCATTTTCTTAATTTTTCGTTTTCCCATTGGTAGAACGAAAATATTAATTTTACAATATTAAAGAACACAGAAACCTAGCCGTAAATGGCAATTTTCTTTTAAAAATTACGTGCCGTTTAAGAGAAAATGGCGTTTTAGCACTACTAAAAATGCGAAATTTGAAGCTCATTTTCACAGAAAATTTTTGAGTTTTCAAAATACTTTATTTGAAATTATTTGAAGCACTTACACTCACAAATATAATAATCTTTACAAATTGCGTATAATGTGCATATTAAAGACGTGAGAGACCTTTCAAAAAAATTACATTTATATAATTTTTGAAAAAACAAAAAAAATATTCAAAATAAACTTTACGTCATATTAAAGAGATGAGAGATAGAGAGATGTAATTATCACTATGTGTTACAAAAGTTTCAAGAAAAAAATTGCAGCCATATATGAGAAAATGGGGTTTGAGTATTTCTGAAAATGCCGAAATTTGAGCTACTTCTCACAGAAAACGGAAACTTTACTTGACGTAATTTAAAGCATATATACTCGTAAATATAATAATGTGAAAAAATCGTCGATAATGTAAATATTAACGACGTGAGAGACAAGTAAAAAAATTTACATTTTTGTACGTTTTGAAAAAACCAACCAATAGCCCAATATGGCTTTTATGTCATCTGATAGAGTACATTTACCACTATCCCTACCAAAAGTTTAAAGAAAAAATTTGGAGCCGTTTTTGAGAAAATCTTGTTTTTGTAATTTTTTAATGTTGCACATATTGCACGCAATATTGCACAAAAACTACTAAAATTTTGAGAAACACTTACATGACCTTTATGAAAGAACTCAATATGCAGAACAAATTTTATTTGAAGAAAAAATCTCTATCTTCAATTTTGTAGCTGGAGAAAGACGACGAAAAAAATTCAAACTTTCACAATTTTCTAAAATTCAGTTATCCGTGAAAATCGGACCTATGCCATGTTAATAAGTGTATTTTACTCTATTCATGCAAGAAATTTAAAGAAAAAATTTGGAGCGGTTTTTGAGAAAATTTTGAAAATCCCCGGGGGGCTTCATATAAAGTACCCCCAGATTTTGAAGAATCTTTTTCAAAATCTCAAAGCTTTGACTAGAATGAGATCGACTTGGGAATATCCATTTTGGAAGAAATCGTACGTATGGTTTAGGCGCTAGCAGTGTTCACAGACGGACGTTTTCCTTTCAATTGGGTTTTCGGTATCAAGGACCTAGAAAATAGGGTTTCTGGCTACACCACGCGTTAGGGGATTTTTTTTTAATTTAGCTACTGGTTTTATCCACTTATTCGTTCTCACGGCCCGGCAATTAATTTTTTTCCGCCGAAAATTGGCCATTTTTTCGCGCAGCATTACATAACTTTCCCTATACTACGTAGCTCACTCCGTGTATACGTACGTATACGGGAAAGAAAAAAGGGATGCAATATTCTTTATGCTGATGTAGTAGTAACGTGTATTTTATGTTAAAATGTAACTATCCCTTCTTCGGCGTAGATATTATATTGCTGTAAAATTGTAATTGAGGTTTCTTCCTCCACAAATTTAGAATTCTGAATTATATTACCCTCTCATGGCACGTATTATACCTGTAATACCCTAAATACGTCACTATTAACAAAGCCAGCCACCAATGACAGCTCCGCGCTATAGACAAATACTGCACAATATACTTATACATGTCTCGTGTGATTTACTACAGACCCGTTCATTTACAATTGAGGCACACTTTTCACTTAACATCGATCGTCACCATTCGCTGAGGTTAAGAGATAAATTATCAGCTAACAATCTGTAGATTCAAATTTTTACACTTCAGTGTTGTTCACATATTCTAAATGTCAAGAATCCACAGCAATTGCAAGTTTCACTGAAAAGTCGAATTCTTTCATCACATTTTCGCTAAGTCGGAATGCAATGGATAGTACTTTTGAGATGGGAGTGGGCTGGAATTCTTGACATATTTATATCAACGTTTTTGTGAGATCAAGCTGTACATTTTCTCTCTTCAAACTCTTAAAATATTGAACATAAAATCGACTTTCTTTATTATCAATAATTACAAATGGATCAGAATCTTCAAATTAAGAACTGTTTATGACATTTTTCCACTTATGAACAACAGTTCTCTCATCAATCCACGTCACTCTTCAAGAGTGCATGTCTCAATTGAAAAATGAATAGTGCACGCAGAAAGTATAATTCAATTCAAAACCTAAATTGACGAGATGTTCTAATTATTAAAATTTCGTACGGTATAAAAACAGTTAAACAACATTCAGGAATAAGACGGAGTAAACAAGAGCATGAACTAGATTGGATTGTGAAGTTCATTATCAAAAGAGATCACAGACCTTCATAATCTGAGAATTAACCATCTAAACACTCCATTAATTGTTCAAAATAAAATTGCCATAAAGATTCTCAGATAACCTTTCTATTCGAATCGTATTTTGTACAAGTGATCCCAAATCTACAGTAGAAAACGGACTAGGATGAGATCCTGAATTCTATATGTTCTATTCAAGTTTCGATTTTATAAGAAACCGATATTCCCTTGCAAATTTCTCGTTTCCCCCGCCAAGTTTTTAATTTTCTTCTAGTTTATTGTCCTCCACTAACGTGATCACACTCATGTGGTGTTACGAAGCGGCTATCGAATGGTCCCACCCTCTCCTCAACAACTACACCAAGCACATGTATCAATATATCAAACTTCTTGGCCATCTGCTATGAAAGTAATAAAAGATTCTGCATGCGTTCCAACAGTAAGGATGCTCCAAGCAATGCAACTACGCATAGAAACAGCTGAAACTCATTCTGAGTACATCGAAAAGCAAGCAAAAACAGGAAGATAAAGTGTTCTGTCGGGCAGACCCTGACTGAAACGACGCGAACTCTTTTGCGGGCGGTACGTGCCAGCACGACCAACCGAAGACAGTGGTCAGCGGTATTTGGAGGGAGTACCACAGTCTAGCCGAAGTGGCGATGAATATGCAAATACGTTACGTGTGCCTGGACAGAGTAAACATCATCAGCGAGTTCAAAGACGACGACAGCGACTGTGACGCGCGCCATGTGCGTTCGATGACGTCACGGCGACACAGTGTGCCCAAACACAAATTCGAGTATATAGTTACATTTTTACTTTCTCGATACTGAGTAGGGAGAAAGTTATGTGATGCTGCGCGAAAAAATGGCGAATTTTCAGCAAAAAATGTCTTATTACAGCGCCCTAGTAACGAAAAGATGGATAAATCCAGTTGCTAAATTTAGAAAAAATCCTCTAACACCTGGTTTAGCCAGAATCCATGTTTTGTGGGACCTTGGTAGCGAAAAATCGAATGACGGCAAAACGTCCATCCGTCCGTTGTTGGATAGTGGGAAGGACGTTTAAGAGTCTGGAGCACGTCTCATGTTCGTTAAAAACCCTGATTTTTTGGAAACAGCAAAAGTTCAATTTTTTTTCGCATTTTCCTACAACTAAAATAATAAAGATAGATTTTTCCCTTAATGAAATCTGTTCCTTAAAGATAAATTTTGAAATAAGGTCATGTACAATTTGCCGAAAATTTGAGTATTTTCCCCGTAATTTTGCGTGACTATTTGGGACAAGAAAGTATGTGCTGTTTTAGCACTAGTTCATTTATTCGCGATTGTATCCATATGATTGTATGTTTGAATAAAATTTGCTATGTCAGTGTGCATCACTGCATCTCGACGAAAAAAAACCCTCTGTACTGCCGTAATACTTAAGAGTCGTATTCACTTAAAAGGAGTGAGACAATCACTAACAATGTAAGATATCACTTTTCAATCCATGAAGGATATAGTACTAGAGACCAAACGTGAACATTTGAAGTGGAGCATTTATACGACTCACTAGTTTCAATATTTATCAATCTATCGCAACACAATTCTGGAGTGCTACGTTTGGCATTTGCGTTAGCATTCGAAGTGGAAAGAGATGCACGAGTCTGCCGAGTGCACGAATAACACGTGTCATCCTCACGGCCGTTAGCCACGGAACATTAGCATATGAGAGTCTTCGCAAAATGGGACGCTAGTTTCCTGGGATTTTTCCAAATTGAGAATGTTACGTAAACCTAATTTTAAAATGATAATGACGGGTGAACTTAATATCTGAAAAATGACAAGTTAACAATGTACTTCACGGGTGCAGTAGATGAATACTGATCATGTGAAAATTAAGTGAATGATTTGCATATGCACTGCAACAATTATTGAGGAATTGATAATTTTAATAAACTATCAATTTACCAGCATTTAAAGCTAACAATGGTTTTTAAGGAGACAAATCGTTGAAAAAACTACTTTATAAAGGCAAACACATTTAAACTTACATAACTTTTAATAAAACTTTGAAAAAAGCCTCTATCACGCGGTGTAGCCAGAATCCATGTTTTGTGGGTCCTTGATATAAAAAAATCGAATTACGGCAAAACGTCTGTCCGTCTGTAGACAACGCTAATGGCTAAACCATTCAGCTGATTTTCTCCAAACTGATACCCCCCGAACCGATCTCGCTGATGTCGCGGCCCCTTGAAATTTAAACTGATATTTTAATTTTCGGGTGTACTTTACATGAAGCCCCTGGAACATTTTTAAAATAAAAAAATGGCTACATCGTTTTTGATTAAATTTTGTTGTTGGATAGTGTATAAAGTGATTAAGAGAATGGTGCAGGTCTCATGTTCGTTGCAAACTCTGATTTTTCGAAAATTGTAGAAGTTTAAAATTTTTTCGATGTCTTCCTACAACTAAAATGTTAAAGTTAGGCATTTTCCACCTAATGAAATCTGTTTCTTAAAGATAGATTTTGAAATAAGGTCAAATACAATTTGTCGAGAATTTGAGTACTTTTCGCATACGTTTGCGTGAAAATACGGGGGAGAAAGTAGCCCCTGAGAAAGTAGCTGTTTTAGCACCACTAGTTGCTACATGCGAGAGGAGATTGTATTTGGTTATTTGGACGACTGAATTATTATATACAATCTGTAGCTCATTTTTCGATGCAAAATAATACCTACTGCATGAGAGCGAGCATTTTTAGTAATTAGATGTAGATATCGCTCGTCTATACCATTTATTCTTAATTCAATTATAATGTTAGTAACGGAGTGAGGGTACGTATTCGGGGCTCAAGAAAACATGCACGTATAATACCCTCTTCATCACGGCTCCACAGCAGCCGAAGGCCGCTGTGCCCGGACAGGCAGTTAGAACTTCGAAGCTCCGAGAAAACAAGTCCGTAATTCCACGTGCGTTCTGCACGCGGCGCTAAACTGGCAACCCCAATTCTTCTGTTACATGAGTTGCGAGCGGGCAGTTTGTCGTCAGGGAGTGCCAAGCTGGACAATTGAATGGTGACATTGAATACCCTCCATGGGACTGTGTGTTTTCTTACTTAATCATGCGTACTATACTTCTAGGGTGGTCTTCACAAAACGTGGCCTATCATCTTCATTGTTTATGCCTTACGCAAAGGACCTCAAGATTCAGAAACTCTCAAGTCAAAACATCTAACATTATTATTATTATTATTATTATTATTATTATTACATTCCAATTAATTATTGATTATATTTTTTGTAAATAATAATATTTGCAAAACCAGTGTTGAAAATATAGCTAGATTAGAAAACTGACTTTTCCCCTTTCTTTATTGTAAGGGGATGCGTATTGTAATGGAATGCGCAGAAAAAGCAGAAGTTATATTGTAAGGCGTTTTGTACTCGTATCATATATGAATAAATTGCATCTTCAAAAGGTCTGTTGTTCATTAAACTTATATTTAGGAACCATGATTTTATTTCGATAATATAAATAAATTCCACATCAAAACAGCAAAAAGTTGTAAATCATGCTGATGAGTGAGACTTTTCAATAATTTAAATATAAATTGTTTAAACATTGGTGACAATGTTTTTCCAATCACATTTTGGCACGAATTTTAAAACTTGTAAATCGATCTTAATTATTTTTCACTATCGTCCACATTGTTTAAAAATCTAAAAAAATGTATATTATATAATGTTATGAGACACATTCCAGGTATTCTAGTAATGTTCATTTCATATTCAATTACAGGAAATTGATACAGGCTAAATTAAATCACGTATGCAAAAACATTTAAAAAAATGAAATTAAATGTGAGTAAACTTATCCAACTAAATATGCAGGAAAATTAGCGATTTGCATAAAACATTAAGCTTATTAAGAAAATAGGCAAAATAATTGCAAAATGTATTTTTCACACGTACCAAATGAGCATAGTTTCTAACAGAGGAAAAATATGCATTTGTATTGAAATGCAGTCCCCATTCATTACATTTCAAAATCGAAAATATGTATTTTCAGAAAGAAAAATTTCACCACCATCTTCTCTAGATGAAAAAAAAAATCATTAGAAACCCAGGAATTCGGGAAAAATACAAAAATAATCAGTTCCGATTTTGACTGAAAATGCAATTACTTGATTGTGTTATTCCGCTTATTCTCAAACTCCGTGCACAGACTGAATTCTCATAATCAAGAGTCTACATCTCTGATTAGCCGAAAGCACCAGGTTAAGCAAAAAAATTATGGACCGATCCATACGAAAACTGGAACTTATAGCTCTATGAGAGTCCGCACCCTCACATGCAGCCTCAATTGAACTAAAAGAACTAGAAGCAGTATTGAAAAGTTTCAGGAACAACTAATCGTATGGAAAAGATGTAATCAAATTAGAACGTTTTACTTACATATATACGAAGTAATATACGTAGTACAGGGAAAGTTCTGTAATGCTGCGCGAATTATTACGAATTATTAAGGTTGTGTGCATTTTTTTGACAATATTAGAAGTTTTCACGAATATTGCGAGCAATATGTGCAATTTTAAAAACTTACGAAACAAGATTTTCTCAAAAACGACTCCAAATGTTTTCTTTAAACTTTCGGTAAGGATAGTGCCTAATGCACTCTATATGATGACATAAACGCCATATTGCTCTACTCTTTTATTGTTGTTTTTCAAAATTACGAAAATGGATTTTTTTACTTCTCTCACGTCATTAGCGGCGATTTTTTCACATGATTATTCAAAGCAAATATACTCATAAATATGATGCCATAATAAGGTTCTCGAAAACAAACGTTTTCTGTGAAAACAAGCTGAAAATTCCGCATTTTCAGAAACGCTCAAACGCCATTTTCTCATAAATGGCTTCAAATTTATTGTTCAAATGTTTCGAATGCATAGTGCTAACTGCACATTTTAATATGACGTAAAGTTCATTTTAGGGTGTTTTTTTTTCAAAAATTACACAAATGTAATGTTTTTGCATGATTTCTCACACCGTTAATATTCGCATTTCCAGCAATTTATAAACAGTATTGTATTTGTGAGTTAATGTGCTTTAAATTACTTCCAATGAAGTTTTTCGAAATCACAAAAGATTCCTGTGAAAAAGAACTTCAATGTTTATATTTACAGGAGCGCTTGTAAGCCATTTTCTAAAAAACGGCTCCAAATTTTTTAAAAAAAATTGCTATTTCGGATATGGTTTTACTTTTCTTGAATATTCTTAAAATAGTATTCTTTAATATTCTTAAAATAGTATTTTCTTTCTCCTATTAGGAAACGGAAAAATAAAAAAAAAGATCATAAAAATAGTGTGGGGGCGATAGATGGCAGCTCGCAAGAGTATGTGTCAAGTCCGAACAGCTAGCCGAGACCAAAGAAACAGAAAACTAATACGGGAAAGTCTGTGCCATTGTGTTGCATCACTGGTTATACATGCATCAAAAGAAACGAAGGAAAGATTTCTGAATCTTTTGAATAATGCTGGTCTTCATATAAAGGTCCTACCCGAAGAAGGGAACATGGATATACTATCTCCTTTTTTTAAGAGAGAAGATTGCGACAGCTCTCTGGGAATCAGCTTTTTAAACACAGCATACAAAATATTTGCTTAAATTATAAAAAAGGATGAATGTCATTAATGAAGTTGTACTGGGAGGAGAACAAAGTGGTTTCAGGAGATGGCGATCATGGGTCTTTGTATCGGAACAACTGATTCAGAGACTTAGTGAATACAATCTCCCAATTTGTATTCTCTTCGAAGAGAGATTAAAAGCTTTTCACCTAGTGTCCAGGAAATGTTGTGGGAAGATAAAGGAATTTTTAAACCCGCTATTAAAGATTATGAAACAGTGGACGAAGACAAGTAGTAATGTTTAGAGAAATGAATAAAGGATGACCACTGTCTTCGGCTCTTTTTGGTTTATACAATCGTTAGCCACGCACTGGGGGGTAGGTGGTATGTGCGTGACGTCACACCTACCATCTAGATAAGAGGGCTTCAAACGGCCGCGCGACATGGGGTAGCGTCGCCAGAGCGTCATCTGCACGTTCACTATGCCTCGGCGATGCTTTCGACAGCCGGTTGTCCAGTTAGACGCGTTCGAGAGGGGCTGCATCATGGGGGTGCGGGAGGCTGGTTGGTCCTGTCGCCGTATTTCTCACCACACAGGTCGTACAGATATCACCATCGCCCGCTGTTGGCGGCAATGGATTGAGGAAGGCATGCACACACGAAATGCAGGATCTGGACGTCCACCACGCACCATTAGGAGGGAGGACCGACGAATTGTCCTCCGCCACGCGCGAACAGATCCAACGGCAACGTATCGTGCTATTCAGCGGGCTGTACAGTCTGTACTGTCACATCCTTTAAGTGCTAGTACCATTGGCAGGTGATTGCACAACGCAGAGCTCGCCGCACGCTGACCGTTAGGACGCCTGCCACACACCTCAGCAACGTCGCCACAGACTCGCTTGGTGCCGGGAATAATGGGCCTGGGGCCATGCAGACTGGCAGCGGGTCATCTTCAGCGACACGTCCCGCTTCAGCCTTGATTGCGACGACCACCGGGTCCGTGTCTGGAGGCGCAGTAGGGAGCGCCATGATGAGTGGTTTGTGGTATCCCATCACACGCCCCGCCAGCCTGGTGAGATGGTGTGGGGTGCGATATCCCATAGTGCCCGTTTACCGCTAGTGTTAATTGGAGGTATCATGACAGCCACACGGTACATTCAGGAGATCCTGAAACCGGTGCTCTGCCGTTCGTGAACGCCCATGCCCTATTTCGACAGAATAACGCGCATCTGTGTACTGTAGCCAACTCCCGAGCATGCCTCGCAGCCGTGGATACTCAGCTATGGTCAGGAGCATTGCAAGACCTGTCCCCGTTCGAGAAAGTTTGAGGTGCTATGGAGCGTGCGATCAGGATCCAACCCCTACCCACCAATCTGAAGAACTGTGCGCTCAGGTGCAAGGTGTATTGGATGGACTAGCACAGGACATCATTCGAGAACTGCAATGTCTGAACGCGTGTGTTCGCTGAAATGGCGGCCCCACGCCATACTAACATGTACCGCCTGTGGCCGTGAGCGCAATAAATGTTGGTCCTACAAATGTGAAAGTGTAATCATTTTGTATGCGTGGTACCCTCTACCTCCCTGCCAACAATGGTTGCAATCTGCCTTGTCCTTCTGGGTGCAGCTTATTTTATGACTATGAGTGTGTATTGGCACTGCTACAAACAAAAGGCAGAAATTTGCTGATGATCAGGATATTTTGAAAGTCCCGGAGGATAGATAGCAGAATGGCATCTATAAACTGCAAAATCTGATACAGAAGTGTTTGTTAAGGATATCGACTTATGACTTTTATGGGCAAGCATCATATGAGATACTTTTTTTCTTCCTGGGGCATTTTCCAGTGTCAAGAGATGCCGATTTCAACGATCCGCGCCGGGTATAAGGTAAATATGTGTCCCCCCGACTACCCGGCGCGGATAGTCGGAGGGACACACACGCGGACGCGGTCTCAGACTCACAAGGCCTTCCGCGACAACACACACGAAAGGGAAAGGACAAACAACGATGCCCACGGCGGGACTCGAACCCGCGACCCTTCAGACCCAGGCGCTGAGTCGGCACACGCTCTAGCCATCTCGGCCGTACGAGACACAGCAAAATTGTAGAAAATAGAACAAGAACACTGTCAGAATTTAAATACCTTGGTCAGAGCATCTCTTATTGAGATAAGAATGATATATAGAAAAAATGAAGTTTTACAAGGTAATGGGAGACCCTGTTCTTGAATATGGTTGCGAAAATTTTGGCATTAACCGTTCGGATAGAAGGAATATTGAGACTGCTGAAATGAGATTTCTAAGATCTGTTGCATAATGTACGCTTGTAAACCCTAAAAGACGCGAAGACATCATAAATGAATGAAACATTTTCAAACTAAATATAACAAATCAAGAGGAAAACAAAACGGTTTAATCATATTTAGCGGTTGGCTAATCAGAAACTACCAAAGGAATTCCTTCACTAGGCACACGAAGGAACTCGAGATCCAGGTAGACTCAGAAGACCATGGATAGATGATCTTGGAGACGGTACAGGTCATTCGGCCTAGACCTTGATGAAGATTATGAAGATCATATTATCGTAGTATTTGTGAATACTGTTTTTGATAAAATATTCAATTAATTTCAGTGTTAACCGAAAATATTTTATTTGTTCTTGAACAGTGTGCGTATTACTATTTATATTAAACCGTTTAGTGTGGTTTTGTTAAGCAGCATTTTTGCTGCTACACGTCACTAGTGATTGATAATGCGGATAATACGTGTGTAGTATACGGAATATTAGTAACTTTTTTTCTTTCTCACTCTCCTAATACAAAATTAAGTGGACTGCAACACAACAAATTACCTCAAATTATATTTGATGCCTCAAAAAAATATTCAATGCTTAGACTGTAGAGAAAGGTATCTGCTTTCCTCGAAGGTAATCCTTCAAAACTATTCAACTAAAAAATCTTGACCAACAGATGAAAAAATAACTCGAATTATTATTTAAGAGATATGTGAGATCATTTCTCGTACAATATTTCGTGTAATGCAGACGTGTACAATTAATCTGCTTTTTAAGCTGCGTTTACCCATTTGATGGTTTCTTCAAAATCTCTTTCTCTCCTCATTTCACTTATTTTCTATTTTCCCTGTGCTATCATGAACCTACTCCATGACGTAATGACTCGCACCACACCGATGTATGTTGTAGTGTTCTCTTGGTTCAAGAGACCTTGGTCAAAGTAAACTGTTTGAGAGTGATCTCGTTCCCTACAAAGATAGCGACTAGGCCGATTGATAAGACATCAGGGCGCACAGCTGCTTTCGAAGACCTTCAGAGAAGAATGTGCATTCAGGAAGTTTTACATAATTTATTGAACAGGAATATTTGGCTCGAGACACAAGTTGATACATATGCACATTAATGTACAGCTTGTGCAAATCATTTACGGGATGTAAAAGAAAATGTAAAAGTAGTTTCATATTCCTATGTATGTATAAGTTATTTAAAATAATAACTAGAATAAAGAAATCCCTCAACATCAATAATAGCAAATTTAACATGGGCGGTATACATGGTACCCTCTCCCCTTAGTACGATTTTAATTAGATAGGCATTATTTTTTTGTATATCATAGCTAGTGGTGCTATGGAAAGGCACAGGCTTCCTCGTACTAGTTCATTTCCTGATTTCTTTGTCCTGAGCTAGCTTTTAGGTTTAGCTTTTCTCAGTTACGCCGTCCTAACTACAATTTTACGTAACAACGCCTCAATCGCCGTCCTAACTACTTTTTTTCACATTTCCTCAATCTTTCAGTCACCTAATGGTAGAACTTTATGTAGAATTATGACTTTCAGAGTAAAACCTCGTCCTATCAGGAAATTTTCGTTTAAAAATTGGAACCCGTTTTTGAGAAAATCTTGTTTGTGCGTTTCTGAAAATCCGCATTTTGCAACTCACTTTCTCCCAAACCTCGTATTTTCGAGAAATTTCCTAGATATTATTTGAATCAATTGTACTCACAAATGCAGTAATATAAACAAATTCAGGGTAATGTAAATTTTAAGGCGTGAAAGATATTTTTTAAAAATTACACTTGTGTAATTTTGAAAAAACATCTATAGAAGACATCAAATGGTTATAAATACATTTTCCAAAATTTTCCATTTTAGTAGTGTTTAATCACACGATAAAAAAACTGTACCAAAATATGAATGATTTGAAACTGCACCATAATATTAATGAGAAATTTACAGGTAAGTCCCCTACAGGCGAGCAAACAGAATTCAATTCGAAGAATAAAAGTTTACCAAGAGTGGCATTTCGGTAATAACTCAGAGCAGAGCTAACGTAACAGATCATCTCTCACGAAAGAACTTTCGTCATATATCAGCGTCATAGGCGGCACCGCCACATACAATTCTTGGAATGGGAAAAATGATTAATGGATTTAGTAAAAACAAAAAATATGGAATAAAGCATAATGTAAATTTGAAAACGCAGTTTTTAAATTTGAAAAATCATTGAATTTTGTCTGCGTTATGACTACTTTGGAAGACAGGTTGAGGATTGTATTCCAGAGAGGAAGATACGAGTTGCACACAATTCTGGCGGACCTGGCACGCATCAGTCACAGAATCAGCGCTGCCCTCCGTACCGTCGGAATACATATTGGAGCGCCTTGAGACGCAAGAATGCAGAGACGTAGCTACGTTCTCGATGACCCCCGGGGGGGGGGGGCAGATAGTCCGGATGGGGCCCCTCATTGCCATTGCCATCCTCATTTGGGGGTCGGCGAGGGTCCTCATTGGGAACCCTACTTCTGAATGGCCAGCTTGAATATATCTATACTCTGCCCCTCAACCTCAGACGAGCTTGGATCGTCGCTAATTACCTCTCAGACTGCCTAGTGCAGCAGAGCCTTTCCTCCTCCCCGCTCTCCACAGTAGCCTCTCGTTAGACGCTCCGTGGCAAGACGCGCCGTAAACAGCTGAGTGTGCACAAGTTCCCGAGGGTGGCTAAGAGAGCTCGCGCGGATTTTCTTGAGCAACAGGTCGTGCCGGGGTCCTCCCCACCCTTCCGTACGGCCATGCGAGCGCGCGTGCACGATGCGCTAAAACGGCAAAAGGGCGGGGAGTTTACGAGCATGCGTTAATCTTGGTGCTACAACGATAGCATGACAACTAAGCCGGTGTTGAAAGTCGAGTTGTTTGTACAATGAGTGAAGTAGTGTCAGGTAAGTTAACGCAGTCTTCGACGTCACGTTTTGGTATGCTTTGGTTGCAGCCTAGATGCAGACATGTTGTGCAAACATCGTTGAATTAATAGTAACGATAAAGCAAAGATAACAAATGAGGAAATTTATCAAATCATACACTGGCTTTCTTTTCTAATATCGAACGAAATAAAATTCTAAATACATATACTAATCAGTTTCGACACCTACACTAATATTACAGAGCTGTCAATAATTTAGGTTTTCTAAAACTTATGAGCAGAGATAAAAGTTTAAATGATTACCATAATTTGTTTTGTTTCAAGACGATTTATACAAGCGAGTGCGGATTACGTTTAAATACGATAACAAAACTTGTCATAGTGCAAGTCTGATAGACAAACAACTGAAATGTTCAGTGTTGCTTTTGAATTTGAAGTTAAAATGACGCAAAAATAATTAATTTAAAAATAATACGTTTTTTAATTTTTAATTTACTTTTACTTTACACTCTTTTAATTTATTTTAATATATAGTAATACTTAATATTTTCACTTAGACAATGAATTTTTATGAAAATATTTATTTGCATTTTATGGAGATAATATATAGGTTTCTCTATGACATCCCCATACAAACACTGAAATGTGGTGGTGGATCATTCCGGTTTTTGAAAGTAAATCCTGTCATTTAAAGTTTCTGGGACTTTTACGTACGAACTACCATACCGAATAAAGTAAAGGAACAGTAAACTGAAACACGTTTTTATCAAACATATCTGAATTACGATTTCTGACCTCCTACTTCATCAATCCCGTCAATAACAAATCTTCAATGCTTTCTTCACATTTGAACTTCTTTCATAACCCTACAAGCTTTACGTTTCGTAACCGAACGATATGATGTATGGTTTCCTACCCAACTGATATGCTTATGTGTACACTAGTGGGGCAAAGAAGGTATACAGAATTGTAATATCTTGTAGAATATATCCGATAACCATGTTGATGAAAAACATTCCACTATCTCTGCGTATATATGAAATTGCTAAGAATCTAAAAACTAGAGAAACAATATTTTTGCAAGAAGTTTTTTAACAAATTGATTAATACAATATGCAATGTTATCTATGTGAAACGTGTTTTCCCTGAGACATTTTAAATAAAAATTCAAAATTATATCAATAAAAATTAATTTTAGATGCAAACATTTTCTTCACCTTTTCGTAAACAATGTTAAGCAATAACAATGTAAACATTTTGTTCATTTTCTTTCTCTTTTCAGAGGTAAGTAAAACGAGAAGAAGTCTGTTCTTAGACGAAATATTCTGAAAATAATCGGTCTACAACACTAAATTTTCTAATTTTATTTGTAAGGTTAGGTAATACTATAATACCAGTTGAACCCGTGCGAAACTTTTTCCACATTTGAATTTGATTGTAAAAGCTTTAGCGACCACCGAAAGATTACTTCACCTGGTAATCGCTTCTGACAATTAGAGACAACACATGCTTCTGTAAATATTCCCAATACCGCATTACGAATAGATGTTTTTAAAATTGCCAAGGTACAATTTATTTTTGTTTATTTTAATAAATATTTATAATGTAGAAGTTCGAACCAAAATCGCCCCCTCACGAAATACGTTCTGACGCGACGAGATAATTCGAGAACAACGACTAGTGAGAAAACGCACTCGTAAATTTTGCAGAACCACAATGTTTGATTTTGTAATACACAGAGGTCTTTAAAAGTTCCTACAAATCATACGTGAAAGGACCATTTTTGATTCTGTAAACCAGTAGAACGGGTCAGCATTCGGCGCGTACCTACACTCAAAACAACCCCCTTTTCACCAATAAATAAATGTGCTCTTACCTTTCGGCCGAACATCCTAGCTGCCGCTGTCTGCTGCGAAAAAAAAACAACAAGGAAACGAAATCCGGGAAGCGCGTCTCCCGCCAGCGGGGTGTCACCGTGCTGCGCAGCGGGGGCGCGCGCCGCGGGCCAGCGGGCCGGCCATCGACTTCCGGATGCGGCACCAGCGCGAGCGCAGCGCGTCGGAGGCGCTCGGGCGGCGCATCGCCCGGCAGCCGCGGATCGCCGTCGCCGCTGCGACTGCCCGCGCGCCGCCACCTGAAGCGCGCTCGCGCGCGCGCACGCGCACGCGCACGCAGGCAGTTGGCGCGGCGCGTGCGCCAATCGCGTTGCGCAGCCACCTGCGAAAATCCCCTCCCTCCTCCTCCTCCTCCTAGCTCCCAGACCGGCGCTTTCTGCGGAGTCTTGGCTCAGAAGTCGCGCCGGAGACGGAAACGGCGGCGGCGGCGGCGACGGCGAGGGGCTAAGGAAAGTCGGCGTTTGAGAGATGCGCCGCACAGGGTGCCAATTTTGGGGTGAGGCAAAACTATGGCGTAAAAACGAAGTGTCAACGAATTGAGTTTGATTGATGCTTGTTCGTGGGCGGAAAGAAATGAAATAAAGATTGCGAGATACAAATTAATTTTGATAGTACTACCTTGCCGAGACAAACCTATGCAATATTCACGGAGCGCGAATGTACTTTTTACTAGCAATGACCTCAGAGGAGCGATAGGGCTTGGTGAGTGTTTTAGGTGGCGATGGATATCAGCTAGGAAGAGTATGGGGCGAATCCATAAAGCTAGCTCCGATTCAAAAGAACAGGAAACTAAATCTCCAAGAAAATCTGTGCCATTTTGTAGCACCACATATGTAGTTTTACAAACATTGCCTGTGCTCAAATATCGACCTAATTTTGTTTCATCTTTCTTTCTAAGCGTCACTTCTGTTTTCTATTTTCGAAAGCGTCTTTAATTACTTTTGTGATTGATTGATCATCATTTCTTTACTGAAGAGCATTGTTTTTCGTTTTCCGTTTACGAAATATATTGATAAGTAGGCGCCTTCTTACGAGCTGCACGCGCATCGCAGCAACCGAGCGAGATATCCAAAAGTGAGTATCTCCTTAAGGGCGTTAAGCACTTCGCTGCAGTCGTTGGGGTAGACATGTCTCACGCGAGACCATTTCAGTGCGTGGTGGTGTGTCTCTGAATTTCATTGAATGTTTGTAGCTCTGCATTTTTTATTTCGTGCGTTATTCAGGCGTATTTCAGAGAGGACGGGGACGAAAAAACAAATATGTGTTATTTATTTACATATTTTACAGATTTGGAATGTACGAAATGCCCTTTCCATGTAACAACATAACATTTTAAAAGCTAAATTAATTCACATTATAAAACTATTATCGGGATAGTGCATCAATCGTTAAGAGAAAGTATTGCTGCAAAACATTCTAACAAATATATTTCAAAATCGTGAAGAGCTTATTGATGAATGTAGTTCTCTACTATTTCTCAAATACTACGTTTTCTAATTGATTTTAATTTTTTCATATCGAAAGTTACATAAGAAACGATTGGTCGGATTTGTACGTTTCAGTTTCAAAATTTGTTCATTATGGCTGTGAAGAGGAAAGATAACTTGTGCAAGTGGTCGTATCTTCCCACACAATCTTTACACACAACATGGTCTTCCATACATTATTCCTACAAACGAAAACCTTCTTGTCTTTTAATGTATTCGAACCAATTTCATTTTGTTCCGCGCAACTCGGCTATCTCTACTATCCATTACGCCCTCTTCATCGGCTGCAGAATATTACAGAACCACGGCTGCTTTAAACGATGACATCACTATACACGTCACCAACTAAAGCCACTCACGAGTTCTTTATATGCCATTCGTCATCGGAATCCACCAATAATCGTATTTGTGTCAAAATTTCGACATCTTCATCTTTCTCTTTATTTCAGTAGTTTCGCCTTACAACCAAGACAATAAGGTGGATTAATAACTATTACCAAGACTATAAGGTGGATCAATGTGCTTAGGTCACAGTCTCTTTCTTTTCTCTTTTTTTCTCTTTTCCCTTTTCTCTGTTATTCTCTTTACTTTTCTGTACTTCTTTTTCTTATTTTATCGGTTTTTATAATTTCTTCTTTTCATCTTTTTTCTTTTCGCCTCTTCTCTCTCAACTCTCAAGTAAATATCAATCCATGATGTGCCCCCTGATTTCCTCCAACAATTGTTTTATTCTATTATTCTTTTCCATAAATACATTCGTATTGATGCCTCAATGTTCTTTTACATTCTTGAAAAAATGTTAACAATGGAAATTAAATGTGAAATGTGTGATTGAAAAATTCCGGCGTTGAAGATTCGCACTGCATATTCCCAAGTGCATTAAATTAATGTACCGGTCTGGTCGAAATGTGTCTCTCCTCTTGTTACTCTCCCAAGTCCTTAATAAACATGAACAAGGCATATGTAATAACAACATAAGCCACACTTTTACGAAACGAGATATTAACATTTAGAAATAGCGGGAGGCATGCCGTGGTAAGTATTGCATATCTTGATGCGGCCACAAGCCTTTCAAATAATTTCTTAAGACGTTTCTCGACATTTCAAAACTTTTCAGGTAAATCGTCTCTCTCTCTCTTCTTTGCATTAGCCTTTTCATATGAGAGGCGTTCATGCACAATCAAACATGTCCATCAGAAAAAAATTGTGTTAGTATTGAAGTAATACTAATGACCGTCAGCTACATTCTCTCTCCTGATGTGGAGCAGCAAAAGCAAATGTATCCCTAATAATTTTTCTTGTAAACTTACGAGGTTCAGGTCAAATCCAATAAGTGCACAGCGTTATTGCAAGCAATAACGAACATGCTATGTAACCAATAAGATACCAATATTCGCGATCACGTGACTGCTCAAGTCTGTGAAGTCTTCACAACTACGTCCAGATTTTATTTATTAGAAGATTGGGATCTCAAGTACACAAAAACTTTGAGTAGTATGCTCAAGAACGTACAGAACATCCGAAATGTGTAGCGAATCATTATTCATTTAACAATGAAAAGGAAGAATATTCATTCAGTCAAAGTTATTCCACCGCAATATTTTAGATTTGATGAAGTTCCTGCTTTGACCCTTTGGAAAGGTGGTTTTTTAATTAACAACTATGGTACAATTTATCTTTCACCAGATATCAACGTGAAAGGAGTATATCATTGGCAAAGAGGTATAATGTGGCAGGCCTATTGACTAAACTTTTAGTAGATAAATGGAGAGAATTCTTCAGATACTCCTGGTCTGGAACGGTATTTGTTTGTTCTTGATGGAACAATAGCTGAAAATCAAACTGTAAAGGATAGCCAAGTATAAATACTAAAAGGTAATTGTGATTGTTCAGATGATCATGGTGGATTTTCATTTTTTAGCTTCTTGAAATTATTTTAGAAGCTACAAAATTGTTACATTAGCTACAGAAATTGTTGAAGTAGTTTTATCTGTTTCTTAAAGTAAAATTTTTGCATGCTGCAGTATAATAATATATCCCAATCAAATGTGATTATAATAGTAATAGCCTTAATTTATGCAAAAGCAAACATGACCGCTTGGTACAAAAACAAACATGTCCAAATTTTCCAAACAAAAGCAAAAACGTCCAACTTTTAATTGAAATATCGTCATTATTATAAACAACTGATTTTATAGACGTGTACGTAGACTACTGTAAAAATGCTGGTAAGCAATACAAGATATTACATTGTTTGAAAAGGCGATAACTTTTCAACAATCAGTTTTTCGTTGTTTCTGAAAGATCTGATTTGATGGACATGTTATTTGCATGAACGCTCCTCCTGTCTCAGTAGCTGTTGATTAGTTGTGGTCTATATTTTTTCGAGGCGTCGGTTTTAAATCTAGTAGTACGGATTGGGATTTATCTTTATCTTATATATAAAATTCTCGTGTCACAGTTTTAGTTACCATACTCCTCCGAAACGGCTTGACAGATTTTGATGAAATTTTATGTCTATTCAGTAGGTCTGAGAATAGGTTGTTATCTATTTTTATACCCCTTAGTGATAAGGGTGGTCCACCCCAATTTTTCTTTTATTTTTAGCATTAAACGTTTTAGGCAACCCGCTACACAATGTAGGTATTTCACACTGCGGTATTTCACCCGCTACGGTGACGCTCACGGTGTTTCTCCACATTACGCACCTGCTCAAGGATGTGCAGAATCTGCTATTAAATGTGAATAACACGGAGAGAGACGGAGAAGGAGAGAGACAGAGAAAGAGAAAGAGAGGCGGAGAAAGAGAGAGACGGAGAGAGAGACGGAGAGAGAGACGGAGAAAGAGAGAGAGACGGAGAAAGAGAGAGACGGAGAAAGAGAAAGAGAGACGGAGAAAAAGAGAGAGACGGAGAAAAAGAGAGAGACGGAGAAAAAGAGAGAGACAGAGAAAGAGAGAGACGGAGAAATATAGAGACGGGGAAAGAGAGAGAAACGGAGAAAGAGAGACGGGGAAAGACAGACGGGGAAAGAGAGAGACACGGAGAAAGAGAGAGACACGAAGAAAGAGAGAGACACGGAGAAAGAGAGAGATGGAGAAAGAGAGAGACGGAGAAAGAGAAAGAGATACGGAGAAAGAGAGAGAGACGGAGAAAAAGAGAGAGACGCTGAGAAAGATAGAGACGGGGAGACGGGGAAAGAGACGGAGAAAGACAGACGGGGAAAGAGAGAGAGAGGGAAAGAGAAAGAGAGATATAGGGGCAGAACAACGTCTGCCGGGCTCAACTAGAAACATGTTTGTCTCCGCGATACATTGTTGCGTTAGGTTTGAGGAGTCTTAAGCATATTAGAGACTAATATATCATTAATACTATAATTAGCAGGAAAACAAAGCACAGCAATTACTATTTCACTACAGGTAGATATGACATTGGGACTAGGAACTTTGTTTTAATAATTTGTGAAGTTTGTTGCTGCGAAATGTTTAATTAGCCTTAATTAATTAATTTTAGTTAGCCTTCGGAAGTTGATATTAAAGTCTTGAATGTACAAAATGGGGAACAGATTCATTGTTGAACAGTTGAAAATGTGTACATGTATTTTATAACAATTGTTTAAATGATTGTTCTTTAGAGAAGATTTATTTATTATAGTTAATTATTTTCTCCTGCAGTCTTTTAATATATAGATTTTCGTTTCTACTGCCATTTAGAGCAACAATAGGTCAAGAAAACCCTGATTGATTTACATGATGTAATGATGTAATTATCACTTGATCAGTATCCCTGCAAGGCGTCTACCGGCGTCACTTCGGACCAGTGTTGCCAGATGTACCGCATTATTAACACCTAATCCGCATTAAGCGTTGAGGATGCCAAAAAATCTGCATTTTCATGATACTGGATTAAAATCAATTTTTTTCATTTCCTCCGTTATTACAACGATCGTTAGATGTCCCGCTAACTATGGTTGACAAAGTTTGAATGTTCAAAATGCTGTCTCTCTATTCGATTAAAGTAGTAACCAATAAAACACCAATCATCTACTAATCATTAGGGCTTTATCCAATTGCCGTCATAGAGGAGAGATATACTAGAGTGCGCACCGAGCTGCGCAGAAGGCCCGGCCGGGTATCAACATCTCTCGCGCCAGTGTCACGTGACTTTGGGACACCTAGGTGGCATCTACAAGAAAACCCGCCTCGCATTAAATGATTTATTTTTATACGTACGTAAGATGTTTCATTCCAGCGTTATTTTCTCATTTATTAATCAACCCTAAAAATGTTGCTTATAGCAGAAAAGTGAATTTAAGTTTTTCTGCTCTATTTGCTCAAGTACATGAAAATTCCGATTTTTGTCAAACTTGTCACTTTCAACCGCATACTCCACTAAACCTGTTTTACAAGTACAATTACATAGGACTATAAATAAAAAATATTTGTAAAATTAACTCCATGGGATGCATTAATCCAAATTTTTGTTATTACTCAATGTTAGGCATTCTACTATTGAAGATCCACATCAGTGACATTTATAATAGCAAGTTATCAAAATGATATTTCAAGGATTTATAGAGGGCAAAAAGGCTTTTACCTTTGATTTATTTAGTCAAAAACAGTAAAAATTGTATGTGATATATGGGGGAAAAAGTTCCATCTGCACTCATTTTCTTGAGCTTCAAAAGCTCTTCCCAATATTTTAACTATAACATTAGACATTTTCCCTCCCAAGTTATATAAAACCTATTTGCATTGATAAACAAACTGCATGTTTTATTTTTTTCTTTGTATTACAAACAACAGTAACATGCCACTGGCTTTACTCCTACCACTACTAGCAAGTAAGCTCAAGAAAACATGGGCGTATTGAAGCTACATTTATATCCAAAAGCAAAACAAGGGGACATCTCAGCATTTGCTCAATGGATCGGGAAAACTGGACAAAAACGTGATCGAAATGAGGGCCTTTCACCTGGAAGCTGAAGTACATATTTTTCAAAGAATTTACTAATAAAAATCAACTACAATCATAGAAATTACTAACTCTAACATACAATAAACACAACTTACACCAGTAAATACACATAGGATTAATGTCATCTAAATAAAATCATTTTGTTGTTAACTGATCCATACTATTTTTTGGTAAATTTGGGAGTGCTCTCTTCCTACATATTTTAATCTTATGTCAATATATTTAAACAATATTGCCTTTATTAAATACATCCTGTGATTCATTATGGCCTCTTGACCAATAATATGATATGTTAAATTACTAAAAACAGAACTATTCACAAATTCTCTCAGACATCTATTTACAATTGTACTACATGCTGCCTTTTTAAAAATATCACCTCTCCTCTGAAGTATTCTTTCTTCTACCTCTGCTCTTTTGCAGATTTTTATAACATCTGCAGAAGGGTATTTCAGTCCATAATCATCTTTCCTCTGAATGAAGGAATATGATCCTTCATCAGTATCAGTCCGGCAAAGAACTAAGCTTACAGTTCACATAAGCAAGAGACTTTTGCAACTTTCTAACTAAATATTCTGCAACATAAGTTACAATGTCTACAACATAGGGAGACAATGTAGTTTCAAGATTGTGTACTGACGGCAAGTACTTATGGTCAGTTGGTACCTCACTGCCAAGTTCAGTATCATGTACTTGTGGCACACTTGCATACTGGCATGAACTGACATTTAACACAGTTGGTTCATCCTATGGAACACAACTTGCAAAGTTAAATTGTTATTGCACTTCTTGAAAAGAAAAAGAATTTTGGATCGTAAGCAGTGAACAAATATCCACAACGTCCCAAAATAATTACGCTGTAGCACCACAAACAGCAAACAGCACGAAAAGCTACATACAGCAGCGTACTGCACGAGCTGCCGGTGTCCCAAAGTCACGTGACTTACGACCACCTCATGTTGAAACCTGCGCAGTAGGCTCACGCGGACTCTAGTTGTGTCTCTCCTCTATGATTGCCATATTCGAAAATTGATGACCAAGCACCAAGGTGCTGTCGTGAACTCCGTCCTTTATCGTCTTACTGTTAGAGATTCAGAGGACAAATAGGTGACAACATGTTGGTTAGTCGTTTTCGAATACGCCAAATAAGAATATGGATCGTCGTTCAGATTCTTACTGCGTTTATTCAAGCCGGAGAAATGATGCACTTCGCGGGATATTGAAATTAAAAATGTTGAAATTTCGTGACTCGGCTTCATATTAAACTGAGATTAAAAATAAATTGAAAGTACATTTATAACAAAAGTACTGATATTTTATATTTTCAATTTCTTGGGTGAATCGAGAACATTATAGTGAGAACAAACATAGAACAAATATAGTAAGACAATATCGCATTTATTTAATTAATAAAACGGAATTCTATGTCGATATAGGAATTATTGAAGTTTTCCCTTATTTTTAAATTACATAAGTAAAACCGCATTCATTAGAAGAAATCCGCATTTTTTAACTTAAAACTTCGCAATCGGAAGAGTCACATCTGGCAACATTGCTCCTGACCCAATAAGCAGCACGGAGTAGAGATGAGATCTCTCACACAATAAGCCGTTTCTCACTCGCTACAGTTTTCGGACATTATTTTTATTGTTTGGGCGTTAATCGTAATTTTACAATTATCATTTTTCTATTTCGGTGTAATTTTTAAATAATTTCTGATTCATTTGGAGGGCTGTAATGAAAAACGTCGAAGCCATCATTTTAAATGGCAAATTTCAAAGTGAGAATATATTACTGTCACGGATCCCTATTATACCCACAGATGTGCCAATTCAATTTAAACGTCTTCAATTTCCGTTAAGATTGGCATTTGCGATGACTATCGATAAGACTGAAGGCCAAACGATGCCTGTTTGTGGTTTATTTTTTAACACACCATGTTTTTCACACGGTGAATTATACGTGGCATGCTCTCGAGTGGGCGAACCATCCAGTTTATTTGTGTTAGCTAAAGATGGGATAACAACAAATATTGTACACTGTATTGCGTTGAGGGATTGATATGTTTTTTTAATAAAATTATTATAATTAGCAATGTATATCATTTCAAAAAGTAAATTAAAATAAATTAAAAATATAAAGGTTTGGTATTGTGTTATTTTTATATTCCATCATCGTTCACAGCGCTCCATGCCTCTTCAACTCATATTTACCACATCCTCAAACACTGACAATTAGTCATTTTTTCTACTAAAATAATCCTAGAAATAATTTATAGGGCAAAACAACATTTGCCGGGTCAGCTACTTTTTTATATAACCTAGAATGTATCCCCTTGTTTTTTATAGTAATAAAAACAATCAGATAACTCTTTCAAATTCTATTGAAATAAACATAAAATATTCATACCATTTTAAAAAAGGACTCATAGACATAATTACACAAATTTGTATCGTAATATATTATTTGATCATTTTTTCTACTTTCAAATAGACTGTGAACATTAGATTGCTCCTCTCAACTTTCTTAAGGCTTTTCAGTAGCTTATCGTAATTGATTTACGCATTTCCACTTGTGTTAAGTAATATTCCTTTCCCGCTCCGCACACGTTATATCTAATCAATATCTTTCATCAAGACTAATCTACCGGCTGAGGTGGCTCAGGCCACTGACGTCGCTAGTGTTTCTGGCTGGGAGCTCCTAGGGTTTGAGGTCCGATGGTGATAGGATTTTCGACACTACCTACACAGCTAAGACGAATTCACTCTCTGGAGGAAAATTCTAGCAGCCGAATGCCAGGTGAATGCGGGACAGCTCCCTAACAATTGGGCAATGGACCGCGCGTGTTTTTTTCTTCCCCTTCCTTGCCGTTTCCTTACCCCTTACACACACACACACACACACACACACAAACACGTGCACTACACTACCACACACGTTGGGAGATCAGTCGGGAGCTTAGAGTCTGTCCCGACGAGCAGTGCACCGCTGATGGGAGATACCTTGATAGGGGAAAGCCCCGCAAGCCGACGAGTGGATCACACACGTTAGGATTAAGGACAGTTCCAAACACGGTTCTGATTGGGGCAGTTGGCGAGGATATACTGGCGGATTTTCTTCGTAGGAATCGGGTATTTATTTACTATCATCTTCTAGCTCTTATCCTACAAAATCTTATTTATTCATTTAATTCAACCAATATCCTATTTATTCACCGAGGCCTACTCGTCGTGAGTTGTTTCCTGGGTTGACAGGACCGTCCGTACGGAGTCACGCTTACGAAAAATTTACATAATATTTATCTTATATACACTCATCGTCATAAAAAAGCTGCACCCACAAGCACGAGGCGGATTGCGATCACTGTTGGCAGGCAGGTAGAGGGTACTGCGCATTCAAAATGATTACACTTTCACATTTGTAGAACCAACATTTATTGCGCTACACGGCCACAGACGGTACATGTTAGAATGGCATATGACCGTCATATTGGCGAACACACGAGTCTAGATGTTGCGACATGGAGTTGTATAGGTCTCGAATGGAGTCCTGTGCTTGTCCATCCCATGCAGCTTGCACCTGAGCGCGCACTTCTTGCAGATTGGTGGGTAGGGATCAGGCTTGCACCTGATCGCACACTCCATTGCACCCCAAACATTCTTGATCAAGGAGAGGTGTAGCGATGCGGCTGGCCATGGCAGAGTATCCACGGTTGCGAGACATGCTGCAAGACACGGCTACAGACCACGGCTGCTCGGGAGATGGCTGCGGTATACGGACGCGCGTTTTCCTGTTGAAATAGGGCATGTGCGTGGGCGTTCACGAACGGCAGAGTCACCGGTTGCAGAATCTCCTACATACCGTGAGGCTGTCACGGTGCCCCCAAGGAACACTAACGGTGAACGGGCACCATGAGATAACGCGCCCCCAAGCCATCATCACGCTGGCGGGACGTGTGATGGAATACCACAAACCTCTCGTCGTGGGGCTCCCCACTACGTCTCCAAACACGGACCCGGATGTGGTCGTCGCCATCGAGGCAGAAGCGGGACTCGTCGCTGAAGATGACTTACTGGATGGGACAGAGCACAGCCCTCCGAATAGCACCTGTCATTGCCGTTGGAACTGCTCACACGTGGAGGACACTCCGTCGGTTCTACCTCCTCGCGGTGCGTGACGGACGTCCAGATCCTTCATTTCGTATGTGCGTCCCTTCCTCAATCCATTGCCGCCAACAGGGGGCGATGGTGGTGTCCGTACGACCGTTGTGGCGCGCAATACGGCAACAGGACAAACCAGCCTCCCGCACACCCACGATGTGGCCCCTTTCGAAAAAACCTTAGAGGACAACTGGCTGTTGAAGCGTCCCCTAGGCATAGCGTACATGCAGGTGAAGCTCTGGCGGCGTTACGCGATGTCACAACGGCTGGCGCGGCCGTTGGAAGCCCTCTTATCTAGACTGGTGGGTGCGACGTCATTGGCATAGCGAATGGTGAACAAAATAACCACCGAGTTTGCAGCGGATCAGTAGGGTTTTTCGGGGTGCAGCCTTTTTTTATGACGATGAGTGTGTTTATTCGGGTTCGGGAATTATCTTTACAATTACCTAAATAATAATACTCGTTTTTCAAATCAACAAGACATTATAATATGTTTCTCTTCAGCTTAAAACAAATATAGCATACATAGCACCTTTCCATAGCAATCAAAACAAAACAATAAACAATCAGTGGCGTAGGCTCAATGTGTGCGAGTTATGTGTTGCATCCCTTAGTTTTTCATTACTTTAAACTCTTTTCAGTAAAGTAATTTACTTTCTTCCGTAAGTATCTCCCTCAGTTTCTCTATTCCCTCTCGACACTTACGTGCGCTGTCCAATAGGTGGTATTTCTTTCGTTGGATGTGACGGGACGAGAAGCATCCCTTGAACGGCATCGCTACGTTGGCGAGGTCATTGAACTCACTGTCCGCTGTGTGGTTTCGACGGCCGATGATGGGACCAGGCGTCTCACATCTCAGGCTTCTGAGTTCTCATTGGCGTTTCTGTCTCCCCTCCCAAGAACCTTCCATACCCCTCCTCTGATGCAGTCGTAATTCGGCAGTACGCCTGGGAATTACAGACGTCATGTGCCGCGATTGTGGGCCCTGAAGCGGGGCGCGGGTGGCAGACGGCACGACTGTCTTTCTTCACAACTCATGCAAGTCTGCCAATTATGCTTAAGCACATTTCAACCTTATTCAGTACAGGTGGGTAAGTCGATGTGACTTAGGAGGCCTGACAAAACAAGATCAGTGCCTTCATGTAAGAAAATAGTTGGTAGGGACAGTCCGTGAAGTCGAAACGGTGTTTGCGACGTTATTTCGTTCGTCTTGTGAGTCCTTCTTGGTAAAGGGTAAATGCTGTTTCATGTGCGTTAAATAGACTACTTTGTCTAACTACTGATGCGTTAAAGAGAATCGTGAATTCGAAATTGGAATGTGAAAGAATAAAACGTGTGTGAGTGTGAAAGGACGCGACATGGCGAGCTCATCCAGTGCATTTATGGCAGTGGATGAGTTCTTTATGACAGAGAACAGTAGTGAAACGTCTCATTGTTCTATAGACAAGATTCTTCAAATTGCGTTTAGTTATTTCTCCTATTCCGAAAAACTTAAGGTAATTAGTGATTGACAACCAAGACAACGCAAATCGATCAAAAAATAGGTATGTACTTTCTTATGGTTTCTTTTTTAGTTTTATTGTTTTGTTTATGTAAGTTAGTACATATAGTGTAATAATCCGGTCTTTCCTATGAAATTTCTCGCCCCCACATTAGGCTTACCACTGTAATACCCCCTTTATTTTTATATACCCTAAATCTCTATTTTTTTAATTTTAAAAAATCTTAATTGGAAACGTGAACGTGGCACATGTGGGTGGCTAGCTCAACACCACGTCCACTGGATGCTCCTGAAAAATAATAATACTTACTCTCTGCATTTGTCGTGGGCTGAAAATACCGCTCTACGAGGACTCGGTCCATGGATCTTATACTTACGCATTGTTTACCAATAATACAAAGGGAATAACTTTGAAATACCTAATTTCTATTGAATGAAACGAGAATTTATATATGCACGTAACGACATGAAGTGTCGTACGTCTCTTTTTTATTCTTAGAATTTTTCATCAGTCTCTTACATGCATTATCATATTATTTACTTGACAGTTAATTTTTCCTATTGATGGCCATCTACTAATTATTACAATTTTAAAATTTAATTATTGCTTTAACCAAATTTGTAATTACTCTTAAGGCTTGAACATCAAAATTCAACTGTTTTATGTCTTTTTCAAATTCGGGCTTCGCGGAAATACTTCCTTGTCCTTTCGGCGTCAGCACACTTAGCAGTTGAATACCAGTTCAGCTTCACACACCCTATCTTCTCCTGGATTCCGGTGTCCGCTTCAATCCACACTCGGTTAATTAATTATTCTAAGAAAACTTCCTACGATCCCGATACTCCTGAATTTTAACTATGTAGTTCTTGCACCGAGTTCCAATCTCAAAATTAAATCTTAAAGATGACGATTACTGTTCGTACATCTTGATCCTATCACTCGCCAATCTCGAGAAACTATAACTTCCAAGTACACAGTCCGACATCCGATCGCTACAAGATCCTGACACGTAGTGTTGTAAAAATTCCAAAAATGTTCTATCTCCGCTCTTCTTTTCAAAAGCCTCTTGTTTCTATTCTTGTCCCATAGTCCTTCTCGTGTTTATAATCCCTATGTTATTGCTAATCCATTAATAAATGACTAATCTCTTCTTGTCAACAATGTTCCTATTTCTTTATGCTATATTTCGTGATAATTTTTTAATAAAACAATTTTCCCAATATTTATACGTATTATTTTTTCACGCCAAATTACGTACTGAAGTGCACGAAAATTGAGGACTTTTCCGATGCACTTCAATAGTGAGAAATTGGTGATTTTCAAGGAAGATTCAGTAGGTATCTAATTTGCAAAATAAACTTCTAAAATACTTCAGAGTAAAATAGAATGACGCAGACTTTAAACATGTAGAATTATGCCTTCAACCTGTAATATCATGATTGCATCCCCACATCTACTAGTCAGGAGACGCCACTGATAATAACCCTTTACACATTTAAATATTCCCATTCACACCATTATTTACATTACCCACGTACGTATCCCCTTTTAATCTTCTCTTGCATGCATGGCTATTTACTCCTTATTGTTCTAATTGAAGTAATTAAAAATCTACAACAGAACTTGGTCTTCCTATTATGCTCATTTTAATGTCTCCTTTTGTCACTTTCCTGTTCAGAGTCCACTGCCTTCTTGACCATCCAATTTCGCGTAAATTCCGAATTCCATTTCAGCGAAGTCCAATTACACCATTAGTATCTCGCAAAAAATATTGTGTTGAAAGAAGAGCCAGAGTTGTTAACCCGAAATAGGTACTAAAACAGCTTTTCCCCGCGCCCAGAGCAGGTAAAACTTAGCACTCTATTCAATGTTCACTGATTCTTTCGTATAAATATCCTAACAGTCGTAATTCGTTTTCTTTTTCAGAGATTCAGCGACAGAATTAGAAACAATTCTGAAGCACATCCGCAGTCAGCAGCTCTCCCATTAAATTATTCGAAGCTCTATTTCGTTGCCGTTATAATCTCAATTACTGGTAATTATGATTTTGTTTTAATAATACATGGAATAAAATTAGATTTTTTGTAAGTATTAAGTAATTTTCATTATAAATTTAGATTTTTAAGCGAAATTATTATTTCGAAATAGGGTAGACAATTATTGCTTTACGGGGAAGCGGCAACGAATTCGTTTTATGTTGTAATTTTTTCCTAGATCGAAATGTTAATAAGCATGAAAATTTGTTAAAGAGTTTAAGAAATTTGAAGATTGGTTAATGATAAATATCTTAATTCTATTTGTAATTTTTTAGGTATCTGTTTTTATGCTGGAGATAAACCATTCAGTCTTTAGAATTCTCCGTAAAAATTTCTTTTGAATGGTTTGTATTTTCTTCATGTTTGACGCAGTTGCATTACACCCAAATGGGGGATGCATATTTAAGTGATGGTCTTATTACTAGTTTGAATATTTATATAACACAATCCATTTGTAATTTTGAAAATTTATTGTGTACGGGATATAGGAAGTGGTGTATAAGTGGAAACCCTTTTTTAATTTATTTTATAACTAGTTTGTTTACTGAAGGATTTTTTTAAAATTCTGGAAAAAATTTCACAAACATGTTATCAACAATAACCTCTTTTGATTTTATGCAGAACATTACGTTTACATTATAATAATAATTATTATTAATGAATTGACACTCTGATCAGATTTTCAAAATTTGCTGGTAATGTGGAAGCATTTGTTTTCTGGTTAAAACACTACCAAAAAATTAAATATCAGAACATATATTTTCTATACATTGCAAAAATAACGCAAAGACTTAAGAATTGAACTTTTTAAATAAAATGTTCACTTGCAAAAGTCACAATTGTACTGGTCAATTTCACACCCAGCGCACAAAGTATGGCACCATGACTCACAAAGTAAGAATCTAATCCAAAGTTCCCCACGAACAGCACGTGAAAATGCCTCCCTGCCGCGTTCGGCTGCCTCTGCTTGCTCACAAAGGGTAGCAAGCGTGAAGGCGACGTGTTTCGGTCCTTTCCGTAGATAGTACAGATGTGTGTCGCTGTTCGCCTCTCGGCCGGTGTCGCGCAGGATGCGCGGCGCCTTCGGACCCAGCGCTCTGGCAAGCGCCGTAGTTGAGCGCCTTTGGAGCTCCAGCAAGAATTGGTTTTTTACACCTAGAACTCCAAACACCTCGGCGTTTCTAGGATATCTGTTGGGTGGGGGGGGAGGGAGGTGCGGTTTTCCGCCGAGCGAATCGGACGGAGGGTAGAGAGAGGTGCCGCTGGAAACACCTCGCAGGCGTACGACCAAATGGAGCGCACGCAAGCGGTGAATAGGCGGCGCTTGAGGGCAGGGTGGAGTTCGTGAGCTCTTAGGAGCGGGCGTAGGAGAGCTGTTCGGACAGTTATTTTTTGACTAATGTACTTGGCGTGGGGGTGCGGAGGCCGCTATCAAGCATCACACCAAGATACTTCGCCGACTTTTGCCAGGGAAGGTGCGCGCCGGCCAAGCTCACGACTTCATCGGGATCGGTCCTCTGTCGGGTGAAGTTGATGGCTGCGCACTTGTCAAGGTTGAGGGTGAGCTTTTTACGACTCAGCCATTCAGGAAGCTCAGCGAGGCAATCGTTCAGATATCTCACCGATTTCCTTCTGTCCGCCGACTTCGCATGGTGAAATCATCCGCAAACATTAGGAGCCCGCAATGTTGAATGCCGGTGTTTCTTTCAACTGAGAGCGGCGCATCATTGACGTACAAGCCGAATAGGGTCGGGGAGAGCACGCTTCCCTATGGCTCGTCTTGAGGACGATTGTATGCCATTGACGCGTGTCTTGAATCGTCTCTCTGCCAAGAAGCTAGCGATTAGTCTGACGTAGCAGTCGCTGATTCCGATGTTCGCAAGATACGCGAGCGCCCCCTCGTGCCATACGAATCGAAAGCCGACCGCATGTCAAGAAAAACCATCGGCAAGTTCTGCCGTCTTTCGAGAGAGAGACCAATCTCGATACTTAGTCGCGCCAGTTGTTGCGCGGAACTGAGACCAATTCGAAACCCGAATTGCTCATCTCCAAGAAGCTTAAGGCGCCGTATTTCCCGTTGCAAGCGCTCCAGGATCAGGCGCTCGAAAGATTTTGCAAGAAGCGAGAGGAGACTAATTGGTCTGTAACCGCTCGGAAGAAGTTAGCCCTTGTTTGGTTTTGGTATCATGGATACTGTGGCGATTTTCCACGCTCTGGGGAAACATCCTAGCGCTAGGCACGCGTTTAGAAGCTCCCACACAAACTCCACTCCGTTGGCGCCAAGCGCGCGAAGCTGGGCGGCTGTTATACCGTCCGGCCCGCATGCCTTGCGCGTGTTGAGGTGTAGCAGCACGTCACGGAGCTCCCTTCCCGTCACACGTCGCGCAGAGGGGCTCGGTGCGGCGGTCAGGTAGTCTCGCAAGCGTGCAACAGTTCTCTGGTCCCCGAACTTGCCAGAGTCGAGTGGGTGGAACTGCCGTCCTAGCGTCTCCGCGTAGAGTTCGGTTTTAGCGGCGTCCTCCCACATGTATTCCGGCTGCAGAGCGGTATGACCTGGCTGCTGTGGTGGCGAGGTGGTGCGGAGCGGGCGGTTAACTCCCGCCTTGCGGCCCAGCGCCATTGATAATCCCCAGGGGTTTCTTTCACGAAGATTGCAGTCTTCGATCGTGAGCGACCATTTGGCGGTTCTCTCGTCTTGTAGAGATTTCCGGAATTCTCTGCTGAGAGCTCGCGCCCGCGCTCCGTCCGCGGGATCGCCGTAGCGGCTGTGAAGTGTAGAATATCTGCGGAGCTCCTGCAGCGTTCTTCTCTGCTCATCTGTAAGCTCAGGACGCGATTCCGGTTCGCGAGTAATTTTGGTGTTTAGTTTGTAGGACGTTCGAATCGCGGAGGGGATGTGGGTCACCGCGCTATCGATTTCGTCCTGTGAATTTAACGGTTTTGCTCAAGCACTGAGCTGTAAAACTGGCCCAGTTGTGAGATATTTTGAATTTGCTCTCTCGTGGCCTCAGCAGATCGAGCTGGCCTCCACTGCACCATCACTCCAACGTCCACCGAAGTTTCGCTGTCTTCCGTCCGCCGTCCTGTTCCTCAGCGTCCGCCTTCCTTCTGCTTCTTTCTTGAAAGCGCCCGTCCCGCTCGCATCTGCATCGCTCTTCTTTCCCGTTCACGTCGTAAACGCCCTCGTGCGAAAAGGCTCTTGGACTCCATAATTGGTTTATTGTTTTGAAATAGTTGTGGCGCAAAATAAAGCACTTGTTTGTTCACCTCTACCTTTACGATTTCACAGTTTGTACTGGCTAATTTAGATATGCAAATACTGATCGAATTCCCAGTCTGCCGACTTCACTTTAAATTATTATTTAAAATAAAATCAACTTAAACGTTCTCACGATACTTTCAATTATACTACTACTCTTAACAAAATGGCTGCTTGCTCGCAACTTCCGTTCTCTAAGCGAATGCTAATTACGACAACGAGGTCTCCAATTTAGTGTTAGAAACAACTACTCAGGCGACGATTCAGACAAGAAGAACTCGTGGTCAGTGGTCCGCATTATTTATGCCGCTGCCTTCTACAGTAGGGTGGGAATGTGTCATGCCCCCTTCCCCTACTGACACAACTCCTCAAAGTTCGCCGTGTTGTTCCGGTCAACCAGTACTTGGCCGCGCTTCTGTTGATCATCGTGGTATACACTCTTGCGATTTCCGCGTTCCCGTCACATAATTCCATAGGTGATATAATATATATATATATATATATATATATATATGTGTGTGTGTGTGTGTGTGTGTGTGTGTGTGTGTGTGTGTGTGTGTGTGTGTGTGTGTGTGTGCGTGTGTGTATGTGTATACACACATTTATAGAAAAGTAAAGGAGAGAGAATAGACCCCTTGAGGAATTCTTGAGAAGATTCAACGAGAAGTAGAATAAAATGTGTTTATTAATGCGACACAAAAATTACGTTTATGTGGACGTGTAAAATTACGTTAGTAGATTTTTTTTTATAATTTCGAATAAATACATGGGAATTCCTATTGAATGTAATTTAAATAATCCAGAATACCAAATTTCATCAAACACTTGGGCAATATCGAGGAAAATTCCAATTCTGTTCCTTTTTTTAAAGTTTTGAGCTCTTAATTCAGAGTAGAGTAGTCGAATAATGAGAACGAAAACCAAATTGGTAATTTGGAATTGTTTTTATAGAGAAAATATAGTGTGAAAGACGAGAGTGTAATAGTTTTTCAAAAACTAATGAAGATGGACTAATAGGACTGTAGTTTAATGGAAGATTAGGATCCTTGCCTGATTTACATATGAGGATAACGTAATTTCCATGATTGTGGGAAATAAGAAATACGAAGCATTGAATTGAATATATTTGCTAGTTTCGATAAAATTTGTAAATTAAGTTCTTTTATAATTTTGTTTGAAATAGAATCATATCCTGAAGTTTTGAGAATGTTCAAATTTTGTTTTATTTTTGAACTTCTACAGGAGAAATAAATTTTATTTTTGAAGGGACCGAATAATGTGGAGAAGACAAAAATGTTCAATTTCGTTATTAAAAGTTTGATCTAGAATAGCGTTTGGGGTAAAAGATTTTTCTAGTTGATCTGCAATTAAATTTTTGAAAATTAGAATAGGCATATGTAGAACCGTTGTTTAGACCATTGTGGTCTGCTATTGTGAAATTTGTCTAATTCATATGGCTCTATACGTAATTTGATAATACTGATAACTTGTTGATTTTTCTTTCTCCATTTTCGATATTCCTCCGTGGTCCTGGCAATGAGTTAGTTGCCAGAATCGTCTTAGGTTATGTTTGGATTTAATAAGATTTAAGATATTTGTAGGGAGAGATCGAGTATGAATGTGGTGGGGAATGAAATGGTTTATACTGCGATTTTTCTAACTTTGCCCCTCAAGGCCCGTCTCACGGTGGAATATGTCACGGTATTTCGCGACATTCTCAGGCGTGCCACCAGATATTGTATGATCACGACTGTATCAAGCAGTGCTAGCGATCATGCGACTTCTAGCGGTACGGCAGAGAAAGACGCAAAATGCCGTGTGATATTCCATCGTGGCCATAGGGGCTTGAGGGGCAGAGATAGAAAAATCGCACTATAATGCGCGTACTGGAATGCTTATATGCATCTAGAACTGTTTATTTTTAATGGAGATGGTCGCAATTAAATTTTTGCATACCACAATCAGCGATCTAAACTTACAGTAAAGAGGTGTGTTTGTTAGTACTAAGTTAAATTTATTACCTTTCATAATTTACTTTCATAAAAAAATATTATCTACATCATACAATCATCATGACAACAACAATGGGATAAAATCGAAGAATTTTGAAAGCACTGTGTTGCCATTTTGAGAAATAACGCGTCATACGAAGTCATTGTTGCAAGAGAGATTGGTAGTAACAAAGCCCACTAAAAAAAATTATTTTTGCTGCTAACTTACCTTCAAAAACTGTTCCAATTTGTTACGATGGTTTTTAAAAAGTTAAAATAATGTTAAATAGTAAATGAACAATTACTATTATAAACAAATTTGTAGATACGGCAGTTAAATATGGCTCTCTTCTAGGTTGTCCTTTCACATCAAGCACATTCGAATAAATATGTAAATTTGTGGCAAATTTTCACTATTCAAATTTTCACAATTTATGTAAATTTTTTGGAAAATTTGTGTAAATTTGTGTCAGACGTTATCAACGCTCAGTGCAAATCGTTTCGAATAAAAAGGTTAACTTTAAGCAAATTATATTAAGTTTACGATTATCGTAATACGTTATTTATAATTTCCTTTTTCACAAACTATTATGGATCTGAAATTCATCTGCTTGCTAATCAAACCAATGTGTTGCAACACCACCTCAAACGAAGCGCGGGAATTTCGAATTTTTTCCAATTTTCGAAAATACAGAGAGTGCGACGAAAATCGCACTAGCCCCACTTTCGTTACGGTTCCTTGCTACTTACGTGAAAACAAATTTAAGAAAAATTTGGAACTGTTTCTGAGAAAATAATTTTTTTAAATTTAAAAAGTGCCTAAGTTTCACGCAAAATTACGCGAAAAATTTTAAGTGATCTTATTTGAAGATGTTTTTAAAGAAAGAGATTAAGAAAAAATATCTTCATAATTGTAGTAGTAAAGCACCGAAAAAAATAATTTTCGCAATTTTCAAAAACTCATGTAGTTCAACGAACATGAGCATTGAACCACTCCCTTAAGCGTTACCCAAGGTCAAAATTTTAATAAAAAAAGTTGGTGCCTTTTTTAAAAAACTGGTGGTGCTAAAAGCACATACTTTCTCGCGTTATTGGAAACAGCTACGTCATATTGAAATATTGCATTTTCTGCGCTACTAACATCTTAGCTATTATTTGAAAACGCAACCATGCACTTAAAATTGGCAATATATGCACGTACAAAAGCCAATATATGATAATAGTTTTGTGGTGAAATGTCGTTGGCATTTAAAATTAAATGATTACAGGTGTTGTCATTGCCAACAATGCTATTTATTTCAAGAGCAGTTTTCGATGGCTTAGCCATCATCAGTTTCTAGTACAAGAAAAATAGCAAACAATTAGTTAAACAAATAAAACGAGACTAAAACAAAACATTAGGATTGAAACATTACTAATATTTTAAAAACAGAATTAACATTTTGTAAAATGAAAGAAAAGGAAAAGAAAATAGGGACGATGTTAAAGCATTTTATAATACAGTAATTTTTTGATTATACGCAAGAAAGTGAATGAAATTGAATTGAACTGGTGAAAAAACATTTTTTGTAACAGAAACATGATATGTAAGTTGAGCCGTTCTTTACCTGCTGTCTGGAAGCCATGAAACGACTACGCGGCAGAACTTTCAACACAAAAATAAAAGAACACATACACGCTTGGAAACACAACTCCTGTAAATCTCACTTTGCCAATCACCTACTTCAGACAGGCCATATATTCGATCCACATACAGATATTCATATACTGGAAATAGAAAATCAGTATCACACCAGATTACCTTGGAAAACCTGCACATTCATTTAAATAATAACCTTCTGAATGAAAATATAAACCATAACCCCTCCCCTCTTCTGAAATTATTATTAGCCACCACTCTCACACCGCACTCCCCCGGGGCGGCGTATTAGACAGGACACCGCACCCAGGCCATTAACCCTCCTCCTCTATTACCCCACAACCTGATGCTTAAGCCGCTTGTCCCATCCAAACCCGTGTAGTTGTTTTGCGGCATCCAGACAGCAGGTAAAGAACGGCTCAACTTACATTTCGTGTTTCTGTTACAAAAAATGCCTTTTCACAAGTTCAATTCAATTTCATCCACTTTCTTGCGTTCTTTCAACTTTCCACTTTCTTTCAAAAAATGACTAAATTATAAAATGCTTTAACACCCCCTATTTTCTTTTCCTTTTCTTTCATTTTACAAAGTGTTAATTCTGTTTTTCAAATTATTAGTAATCTTTCAATCCTAATGTTTTGTTTTAATCTCTTGTTTTAATTGTTTAACTAATTGTTTGCTATTTTTCTTGTACTAGAAACTGATGATGATGGCTACGCAGTCGAAAGCTGTTCTTGAAATAAATAGCATTGTTGAAAATGACAACACCTGTGATCATTTAATTAGCCAATATATGAACTTAAAACTAAGTATATGCATTAAACAAAACGAGTTAGCAACAGTTAACATTTTTATAGGTAATCATTTTACTCCCTAGTACAAAACGCATATAATAAAAAGTTATATTCATATTAAGTGTGGAAAGTTTCTGTTTGTTTGAAGCCGAAAAAAATAAACCTTTTTCAATTTTTGAAAAATGGGGGATTTCAACGAAAATATGACCTGCACAATTCTCTAAAGTATGTGTGTCTAAAGTGGGTGTATCTATTTTTTCGTTACCAATGCCCTGCTATAAGAATTTTTATGTCGAATATTCGCCGTTTTCCGGTGCACGATTACAATACTTCCTCTTGTTACGTAAGGGCGAGAAAGTAAGTTTCATTGTGTTTGGATTTTCCCCAAGATTCTGGATACCTATCAAAATAATAAAACACCTCTTACGTGGCCGAAGGTTGCATAAATGTCTGCATGAAAACATTGATTTTTGTCAATTACCGCACACAGTCATTAGTAATACAAATAATAATTAATAATAACGCAACAATATATTATTTGAAGACTGAGATAGTATTGCATTTATGACAATATAAATGAATGTAGATAGTGTTGAACGGTTGGGAGGCAATAGTAGTAGTAGTAGTGTGCAGGAAACTGCTATCTTTTTAGTTCACTCTTCTTTCAATTTAATTTTCGAAGTAGTTTAGGCTTTTTGCAGACTTTTTTATTCTCACTGCCATTGAGTTGGTATTCGGTTTACACCACAATTTTTACAGGTATTGCAAAGAATTTTTGTAGAAAAATATAAATTGTAGCTCATAATTACATCAAAATTATTGCATTAAAGTTCTTGCATTGTCCTATGGTCATTACCACCTCTTTTGATAACTTTGTTACAATATTCGATTTCTATTTTCAGTGGGGAACACATTTTACATGAACTACACTTCTTCAGGTCATCGCAACGATTCACGTCCGGGCAGATCTCCACATTTAGTTTTTGAATCTGCTGGTTGTCGTCCAAATAATCCTGGGACATTATGGTTGCCAGTAGTAAGCGTACAACTGGAAGTTCCTGCTTTAGCACATCTTCAGGTTTGTAAGAGATCTGTCGTTTGTATGTGATATACAGTACATATGTAAGCGATATATACTGCGATTTTTGTAACTTTGCCACTCAAAGCCCATCTTCGCGATGGAATATGTCGCGGTATTTTACATCATTCTCAGTCGTTCCGCTAGTCGTTTCGCATGATCGCGACCGTATAAAGCAGTGCTTGCGATCATGCGACTTCAAGACCGAGAAAGACGCGAAATACTATGACATATTCCGTCGCGAAGATAGGATTTCAGTGGCCTTGAGGGGCAAAGTTAGAGAAATCGCAGTATAGTACGGTTGTAAATGATCTAATCTCTATCGATTCTAAACAACAGTCCTATTCTTGGTTTTGGTTTTCTGTTTGTATTTGCTCTTTGGTCCGCCAGAGATCGTGCTTTGTCTATTAAAATATCTTTAAAATAATCATAAAAAATTGTTTTATGATGCAGAATGCTCTCTTTTAAAATACAAAATACTCCATTTTTTAATGTGTGTCCATAATGTATAACTTATTTTCGTCATTGTGCTACATTAGTCGGCTCAGTGACAACTTTCCACAATGGTGACAAGTTAAATGAAAATCGATCCTTGTTTTTCAGCAATATTTTATGCCAAATGACTAAATATTGTTTTAGCCACCAAATGCGCATTTTCATTCATAGTTGCTATAATCTAAAGTCGACGCCATTGATATTGGAAATTGACTAACACAAAAGGTTCGATAAGGAAACAATATTTCTGCAAGTGTTAAAAAAATGTTTCGATTGATTTATCGTTTATCAAATCATTTATCAGATACGTTTGCAAAGTGGCTTATTTTATTTTAAATAATTTTACTTTACGTTTCGTGATGTTCATTCTTTATTTACAGATTATTACAAAACCTCTTTTGAAAAATTACATTAATTGTACCAGCACCAGAAAATCTAGAGTCGCAATGTTCCTGCCAAATTCGAAGCTTTTTGAAAGAACAGCAGCCATTTTTTCTGTGGGCAACTTCAGAATGTGCGCGTAATTGTCAATTCGATCGAAATGCATGTAGAAAAGATACAATATTTAAAACACGTTGAGTTTAGTCCAGGTTACGTGTATCTATGTTTTATTACTTTGTTTTTTATTCTTTGTTTAAATCGCGAAAATCAATTTTAAATACCTCCAGAGAAGATAGAAGCGCTGAGGTGTCTCGTGGTGCAAGCAATTTCCTGAACAGATCATGGTATCCTGAACCTGATTCCGTCCTGTCGCTTTCTATCGCTTTCCTGTCGCTATCTAAAGACTATTTCACAAACTTTCTGGCACCGAGCCCCCAAAACACTTAGTCAAAATGACAACAATTTGTGAGCAATTTCCAGGCAGAGAAACATTGACGTCGTAATCCACAAATTGTTGGCAACCCTGATGAGAGTAACATTGCCATCTTGAGTCCCGTCGTTCCAAATGGTATTTGGATTTCATTACCATTTGCTGAGAATAAGATTTCTTATTTTAAACAACTTTGACGTAATGACAAAAAAGTTGTCGATGAGCAGATGTTTAGAAGATTAAGATATTTGTGATTTGTGATGATAATTAGCGGAGAAAATCAAAAACATGCTTAGCTGATTAAACTTTCATGAACAGGTTCACGAAGTCACGTTCCAAAATGAATAATCTCTGTTGTTTAAAATTTAAGATGGATCTGTACAAAGTTAGAACTATTTAACAATCAGAGCAAGAAAATGAATCAGACATGCATTAGTGCAAAGAAGATCTCTTGAAGATTATAAATGAAATAGCACTACAATCCTGAATGGCATGTTTTAGCAACTTATTTCAGGACGCGTTTTCATAATGATGTTATTGTGCGTGAATTGCGAGTTTCAGTTCTGAGAAGATATCTTGGCAAAAATATAGCTTCTGTTTTAATTTTTCTTCAGACAAAATGCTACCTACAAGGAGTGAAAGGAGGAGAAATGCTCCATTTTTTCACCAGTGCTATGCAGATCTCTGCAAACTTCGAAATATTGCACCAAATGCTGGAGTGAAAGCACGTGCTGGAAAGAACATGTTAGATATTTGTGGTGACAGACTGAAAATGGATGAATGGGCACCAATTCTAGAAGCACTGAGGCACGATAGAAATCTTCATTTCATTGCATTTCGTTGTAGATACCCAGTTAAATCAGGTATTACATCTAGAAATAAAAAAGTTATTTGTCAAACTAAAGTAAATTAAAAACCATTCCTAACTTAATTTTTTGAATAAGTTATCCTCCAAAAAGCTTTAAGCAGTAGTTATCAGCATCATAAAATATAGTAGCAGTAAATATAGTAAAGTATAGTAGCAGCATCATAAAATATTCTCATATCACTATTTGATTTCTCAGGTCTTGTGGTTGTATCTTATATATTTTGTTAAGAGAGAATATAAGACTATTATTTTACATTTGAAGAAATACTTTTCAAGCTGTATCATAAAGGAGGCAGATCCAGGGCGCTATACCCAATCCAAATCCAACAATGATTTGTAATTTTACTTAATATTTTCATGTTTACCACACATTAATTGTAGCACATTCCAAAGAAGTATTCCTATTAAGCCTGAACAAAGAGTATTTTAAGAAGAAATTCACAATAGAAAAAAGTGTGTTCTTTCCTTAACTCTCTGATAACCAAGACAGGTGGAAACATGCACAACCTGTTCTTTGGCTTACTAAAATAAATATTTAAATAAGAAAATTATGAACACATCATGAATGTGGCTTTTATTTTTACTTTATTTCACAACACAACTAAAAGATTTATTTATATTTAAACTTGTTTCCTAACAAGTTTTGAAAATATGGGATGTACTTACACCTCTGTTGATAATCTATATAATGTTAAAAAAATTCATTTTCTTTCACTTTAAAGTTTTGTGCATTTACTTTAATGTCTCATAGATGACTCCGAACTGTTAATTGATTTAAAAAGAATCTTTTTCAATAGTTTCTAGACACTTGAAATATTATACAGTCCCTTTGTAATATTAAGCAATATTTAATTCATTAAATAATAATTATGATTTAGCAGTTAGATTTAGAATATATCATTTAGAATTAATTTACAATTTCTGTAGGATTAGAAAAATGTTGCACTTCACATAATTTTGATTATTTTACTGGGTTGTGAAATAACCTAGGATACTTCTGAGATATGAATGTAACAAAAATACGAATTTAATCAGAGCTTTCAGTTAAAGTAAGGGGAATGTGATTTTCAAAATTTTAAACTGAAATATTGAAAATCATTTAAATACTTCCTGGATCTGCTTCTGTTATACACCACAAAACTTTTCTAGCTTTGCATTAAATCTCACAACTTTACATTTGTTTTCAGTTCTGGAAGATGTTGACACAGAAGCAAAAGCACGTGCAGTTACTAAACGTCCTGTATTTTTGTCCAAATTTATATTCCATCTACTAATGGATTCTCTCGCACAATGTTTAGCTGAATCAACATCAGTTACATGCATTGAACTTGATGGGCTCCCATTGACAAAAGAATATATGTTTATTCTTTGCAAAGTAATATTTCACAATATTTCACACATTTTCACATATTGATGATCTGATTATTATCCAGAAGCAATATGATTAAATTTGAATCATATTTTCAGGGTATAGCAGCTAATACGTCGCTCCAAACAATTTCTTTTTGTAACAGCCCCATTGGGGATGAAGGATGTAAACAATTATGTCTTTTGGTTAGGAACATGCCTTCTGTTCTGCATTTGGACCTTTCAAATTGTGATTTAAAACCTGGAAGTGCTGGTTCACTAGCCGAAACATTAAAGGTACAATGAAAACTAATTAAACAGAAAACATCGACTATAGAAAAAATTAATATATATCTTACTTTGTTGTAATAAATGATAAATAGATGGTTCAAGTCTGTTTTGAAAAATCTAATAATTTCTGATGTGTTTTTTAGTATCAATCTCTTCAACGCTTTGCTGAAAGTTGGAAGCAGTCTTTGCGATATCGTGAGCCAAATATAGAATCGATGCCTGGCTTAAGGAGAATTATTTTAAATAATAATGTACATCTTGGAGATGAAGGTGTCAACACACTCACTGACGTTTTAAAGGAAGATTTCTGGATAAGAGGTGCTAAATTTGAAATTAATTTTGTTTATTTCTTTCTGAAAGTTCCTCAGTGAATTAGGCAGCAGCCCCTATCTTCTCTACATATTAAACACTAAGGAAAAATGACAGTTTTGTATCTACTCAAGAAATGATTTCTGCAAAAACCCTGTAAGTGCATTACTACTAGAAAGGGAATTTCCACTCAGTCATGCATCAAACTGATTTAAGAAGAATCTGGTGATATTGCAGAAGGGCACAAACTTTCTCGCATTAGTTACTTTCTTAATTCCTTTAGTCTAGACTTTTTTAATATTCCCTACCCTCTTCCCAACTGATACCTATCGGTGCCAAAAGTACATTTTTCTTGACAATATCTTAGTTTTTGGTCCCCTAGAATTCAAAGATGACTTTAAGGATATTATAGAAGAGTAAAACATGATCCTGAAAGCAAGTTTCCATTAACTAAATTTGTATCTGTTTGTTAGAAAATGTCTTTTGAGCATTTGTGAACATGTGCAATTTTGAACTCATAAGAAATAATTTGGGCACGATAAGAAGCAATTTTGAGCTCATAAGAACTTGTTCTCACAAATGCAAGGATGCACAGAATATGACCTTATCAAAAGCTTACAGAAGAAATTAAAGCCGCTTTTCAGAAAATCTTGTTTTTAATATTGCCCATATTTTATTCAAAATTGCGCGAAAATGATTAAAGTTTTTAAAAAAATGTGCATGTTGTTAATGAAAGAACTATTTACGAAGAACAAATTTCATGTGAAGAAAAAAATCTGTCTTCAATATTGTTTTGCAGAAAGCTGCCGAAAATAATGTGAACTTTCGCAATCTTCGAAAAAACAGGGATTTTGATGAAAATGAAACCTGCACCATTCTCTTAAGCGTTCTCAACGATATCCGAGAACAGAATTTAATCAAAAAAGTTGGATTCATTTTTTTTAAGTTACCGGGGCGACATGTAAAGTACCCTACAAAATTAAAGCATGTTTCCAATTCAAGGAGCCGCGACAACAGCCTGGTCGATTAGGGAATATCAATTTTGATGAAAATACTGCTGACGTTTTAGCCACTTTCTTTGTTCACATACAGACGGTCAGATGTTTTGCCGTCAACCGATTTTTCTGTATCAAGGTCCCACAAAACATGAATTGTGACTACACAGCTTGATAAGGGAAGTAATTTACTGTGTATATGAACAAGATATATTTACTTTTCCTTTACCACCGCCCGGTATTAAAGAGGTTTCTGTCGAAAATTAGCTGTTTTCCCCGCAACATTACAATACGTGCGTATGCATACTTTCGTAAGCAAATAGAGAAAGTAAAACTAGTGGTGCTACAACAGCACTTACTTTCCCGTATTAGAGGAAACAGCTACTTAGTACTGAAATATTGCACTTGATGCGCTACTAACATCTTAGCTTACAACTCACTGTTTCCATCGCAGTGTTGTCAGAACTATGTGAATTCTACAACTGCACAAAAATAGAATACAAACGTTTTTTAAACCTGCATTGGAAAAAGAAGCCTGATACCCTGGACAATATAGAAATGCATTCCATAGGGCCATGATTAGAGAAGAGTATTTTAAAACAATGCAACAAATACTCTACTCACTACAAATGGTACAGCATTTGGTGCGAAAACTAAATATTTTCATGCAAATATCAACATAAATTAGACAATTATAACTCCTTTTCATACAGCTCCAACAGGTCACAACAATCACACGTAAGTCATAGATATTCGCAAGCGCAAATTCAATTCCATTGTTACAGACCCAGCATTGTCGCTATTCATAGAGCTATTAATTTTTTTTACTTTTTATTTCAAATATTTCAAAATAAACAATTTCTAAAATATTAATATGAAAATGTATAACAAAAGGTCGAATGTAAGAAACGAACAAAAAAAGAATATACAGAATTGCAAATTCTAATTTTCGACGCTTCCAGCTGTCCGAAGCGCAGTACATTTACAGCAGGCTATTATGTTTGTCACAAAATTATAGAAAAGTGACTCGTATTTTGAAAAAATTAAGCATGACCTTATTTGAAGATGCGGTTTTGATAAATACTTTAATTGAGAAAAAATGTATTTTTAAAATTGTAGTTGTAAGAAAACGACGAAAACGAAGCGCAGTCAATTTCGAGCGGGCTATTATGTTTGTCAGGATTTATAGAAATACTACGCATATTTTCAAAAAATTTAACATGACTTTATTTGAAGATCTGTTTTTATAAGCATATTTCATTATGAAAAACAATTGTGTTTTCACAATTGTAGTTGTAGAAAGACGCCGAAATTTTTCAATTTTTAAAAAGTTTTGCCAAATCAGGCATTATAACGAACATGAAACCTGCACCATTCTCTTAAGCATCCTTTATGCTATCTCAGGTCCCAATTTAATGAAAAAACGTTGTGTGGTTTTTAAGAAGAAAATGATTTAAAGAAAATAAAAAATTGTGTATGTTTGACACAATTTTTCGAAAAAAATACTTCTATTTTTGAAAAATTGGACATAAATTATATCTTATAATTGTAGTTGTAGGAAGATGCCGAAAAAATTCTGAATTTTTTCAATTTTCGAAAAATCAAGAGTTTTTAACCAACAAAAGACCTACGTCATTCTGTTAAATGACCTTCAGACTATCCAACAACAAAATTTAGCCAAAATTGTCGGCGCTATTTGTTTGAAAATTTTGAAAATGTCCTAGGGGCTTAATGTAAAGTACCCTCCAAAATAAAAATATAGATTTCAAATTAAAGGGCCCGCGAGAATATTCAGATCGAGTGGGGAATATCAATTTTGGAGAAAATCGGCTGAATGGTTTAGTCGCAAGCGTTGTTCACAGACGGACGGACGAACACGTTTTGCTTTCAATTGGTTTTTCGGTATCGAGGATCCACAAAATAGGAATTCCGGCTGCACCACGCGTTAGATTTTTTTTCTTAATTTAGCAACTGGATTTATCCACTTTTTCCAGGGCCCTGTAATAAGAGTTTTTCTGCCGGAAATCCGCCGTTTTTTTCGCGCATTACATAACTTTTCCTATAACTTTCCCTGAGATTCGAACTCAGGCACAGGAGTTTAGCAAGCAATTAACATAATCACCATACCAATCAACTCACTATAACAATCTTTGTGGCGCTGTAAAAGAAAGTAGAATATTTTCAATTTTTAAAAATTCAATTATTATAATTGAAAATTATACTGCGATTTTCGCAACTCTTCCTCTGAAAGAAAACAGCTGTTTCGCTGCCATCCAATCGGGAGCCTGTATGTCGCTACAGTGACGTCACTAAAGTGACGTTCAAGCTTCCAATTGGATGAAACCGTCAACAGCTGATTCCTGTCAGGGGCAGAGCTGCGAAAATCGCAGTATAGACGACTTCCAGTATTAAAATAAGAAAAAAGTAATTTCAGGTGGTGAAAAAAATTACCAATGTTCTGCTCAGAAGATAAATTAATATATGTCTCTGTTATTGTCTGAGACACTTTGTTTCTGAATAGCTTCTTGACGATTTCTCTTTTATGACACCCAGATGGTTGCGCTAATAGTGAGTTGAAGCTCTGAGGATAGTTCTATGTATCGCTGAAGAGAAAAAACTACCTTTTTCGATTACAAACGAAGAAAACGCAAATATCCTAACCTAAATCGTTAGGGTGCAAGTTATGACTTCTGTATCGCGCGCGGCTCTGCGGCCGAGCTGTTTTAAGCCATCAATACCAGAACCTGCCAGCCGCCCGTCAGAATTGTAGTGCACTCGCTGTTCAGTGTTCACAAATGACGCTAACCACCTCCGGAGAGTACAAGACCTCTTAGAGGCTTGGAAATGTGCATAAAGCTGCGTTGTTAAACAGGCTGCGATAAAGTGGAAAACATACAAGAAATACTTCCTACGGAAATGATGTGTCTGATAATTATTTATTTCTACTATTATGAGGAACACACTGGGGGTGGGGGTCACCTTAAATGTCTCATCTGTATAAAACCCTGTTACAAATAATTGCAAATGGCTTGAATGAATAAAAATCAATCCCAAGAAATAAATAGGTAAAAGTGAAGGGTAAAACCGAAATGAATCTCTAAGGATACCAAACAAATAATAATTGAATGGATAAAACTTAATTTGATGTATTTGTTTGATTACTACCTTTTTATTTCAGCCATTGATTTACAGAATTGTGGTGTGAGTAATATGGGTGCTTTGAGTATTCTAGAAACTTTAGAAATAAATTCCACACTTTGCATTGTGGATGTTCGAGATAATAGATATATTGATGATGCAGTTCTGCACAAAATTATGGTGAAGCTCTTTCATAATAATGCCAACAAAGATGCACACGAGGTATTTATTATTTTTATTGTAATTTTTGGGTTTATTTTCTGTGATCTATTTCTCAAGATATTTTTGTGTGCATTGTAGTATAACTGGATTATCCCACGATCTCAACTGACGTACACTCCGTCAAACGTAACATTGCGTTCAAGACCAAGTGTAATGTGCAACTCAAAGCGTAATGCCTCCTTAAAGAGTTTGTCGAGTGCAGGATTACAATCCTTAAATCAAAGGTATGCCAGATGAACAATCAGGAATGAACATCTTTGTTATTTTCTATTACCTACCATACTATATTTTGCATTAATTCTCTATTTCTATTTTAACGTGACTTTTCATTGCTTAATTTCCTTGTCAAATGTACTAGATGTATGTCTCAGTGCACAATAAAGAAAGATGTGCTGATTAATAAGAAGATCCCCACTCCAACAAGAGTTATTGTCAAACTACAAAGGAACATGTGCGTATTTCCATTCAAGTACAAGAACACTGTAGCACCATAGTATGAAATTTGCTGAAAATAACATTTTCGCATTAAAATTTTATATTTATATGCAATTTCTTATTATTAATTTCATTTAACAATATTTTAAATATTGGATTTCCTTCTTACAAATATGTTATTAGGGGTTCTGCTTCTCAAAGTTCCACTGCAATAAAGTTGGCCACTACAGATGCCCTATCCTCCAGAGGATGTGTTTCTCGCATGAAAGAAACAATGTATGTTATTATACTATATTGAAATACTAATTTGATTCATTTCTGCACTTGAAATACTTATGAATAATTACTGTAGTTTTTAACTATTTTCCAAAGTACTGTATTGTTTAATAATATTATCTAAAGTCTTTTCAAAATATTAATAAAACATTTCATGAGTGTGATGCCTAAATATTGATGTCATAGTTCACTTAATAATAAAAACCGAATTTCGTCACTTCTGCATTTTCTTTTATTTAAAGGTATTAAATTATGATAAACTGAAAATCATCATTACTTATAATTTGTTTGAATTGTTGCTTCAGGCAAAAGTTCAAAAAACTGAATACACAAAATTCATCCCCAGCATTTTTGGGAAAGAAAACAGAATCAAAATATGAAAACCTCAATTCAAATCTTCAAGAGAAAACAAAGATTCTGAAAACCCATAGTGAGAAGAATGGTTATTGCCTCATGAAACAAGAGGCCTACGATGCCGTATTTGAAACTTTGGGAAGATTTTATATGTTCATTGAACATATAAAGCAGACAAAGTAAGAAGTATATTTTACAACAAAATTATTATATGTTGGTATGTATATAAGAGCAAATCTCCGACACTGTTGGACCGATCTCCATGAAAGTTGGCACTTCTACGTGTTTTTTCACCCAGAAGGTTTATTTGTTGTTAATTCTGTTGTAACTCCATTACATGGCGCTGTAGAACAAAACTAAATATTCACGTCAAATGCAACCTGCAACACACTCGGCAGCATTTTCCATCTATACCGTTAAATAACTCCTAAACAAGGCGTTATAGGGACTTAAAAACTAGGATTTTGAGGTCTCAGGCCTCTAAGAAACGTTTCTCACACCGTAATCTACAGAGTGAACTCTTCCTGAACATTCTATTACATTTTTGCTGGTCCAGCGCTTCCCGTTATTACCTCACCTGCTCAGAGACGTGCAGAATCTGCAAGTAAATGTGAATGAGGAGAACAGAGCGGTAGAGACAGACACAGACAGACAGGGACGGGGAGGAAGGGAGTGACGGCGAGAAACGGAGATGGGAAGGGAAAGAGGAAGATGAAGGGCAGAACGTCTCCCGGGTTTTCTAGTTTTTTCTATGAATGTGTATTGTGATTAGATGGACCAAATCAATTTTCATACTTATTAACCTTCATTCAATTAAGGATTAATTTAAAAGATAGTTTATTAAAAGACTAGCTTAAGTACCCTGCGTTGCCCAGGCATTTATTACAGGAAATTATTAGTCAGGAAGAGAAATTCCATTTATTCATGCCCTGCGGCGGGGCCTACTTCTATCCCATTGTATCCCCGATCGCCCATTTTACCAATTTGAACATGAAAGCTGTGTAGTCAAATTGAGAGTAATCATGAAAAGCTGCCCTACTTCCTAGAGAATTATTCTCATTTGCTTCCCTCCTTGCAGTATTATCTTCAATGGTGTGACCGTGTTCTTCAGCAAGTCGCTCTTGCCTCTTGAGTAGCCGATTCAGAATGTTTATAGACTGCAAGTGGTAAGAGACCCATCTCTTAGCACTTGAGGTCTGTTTTGACAACTGTGACTTTATTTCGGCATTGCTTCAAATAATTCAGTTTTCACACATTTCTGTAAAAGTTGTTTAGAAAGTATACGGTATCTATATTGTAACCGAACGTACTGTCGGTTTCGGGGGATTTTAGTGGGATCGTGGCTCATCAGAAGATTTCAAATGAAAAAAAAACACAAAGTCGTGACCACAGAACAACATGTAATTGGACACGCGTTGAAGCGAAACCACAAAAAAAACTTTAAGACTGACAATAACATTGATACACAAAGAAAATACACAAACAAAAAAATTAACACAATTCAAAAAATATCAAAAAGGGAGAATCAACTGCAAAGTTATCACGAATTGATTTTAAGATTTGCACAATTTAGAATCACAGCAATATCTTCAGTTACAAAACAAGTTGAAGCTCAACAAATGGAACGAATTAAATCCCGGTTCGGATGAGTGAAGGGCACATGCTTCTCACAAGACTCAATGTCGTAGTACCTTCCGTTTACGGAAATTGCAGTTAACTGTCCCTCGTTATACACTGCATCAAAACACATGCAAATAATTTCGTGCACGAAATTCTCTAGAATCCCCCCAAAAATTCTCCATTCAATTAAATGAACAAATATAATGTTTTCTTGAAAACACAGAATATTCAAAAGAAGTTTCTTTCAACTAAATAAATGACATTACAAGAAGAATATCTTGTATTCTATTACAGTGAATAAACATAGTTTCTTGATAGTACAGAATATTCAAAAGAATTTTCTTAGAAATATATTTTCAGCAAACGCCGATGTCTATAAGTATAACACACGACGTAGTAATCATATTCACCAGGTGGCAGTATCAACAGCTCACTACAAAAAATTCACATACAATTTATGTACATTACTCTACAACACTTTGCCAGAAGATATTAAACGATTAAATTCAACAGAAAAGTTTAAGTCCCAAGTAAAATCTTTTCTGCTGCATAACTGTTTCTATACAATTCGAGACTATACCGAGCATCAAAAAGGAATGTAGAATTAATTTTAACAATGATAGTTAATGTAATTATTTATCATTTGGACTGTATAATTCTAAAGAACCTGTAACCTGTATTGTATCACAGTTTCTGGATTGATGGCCCCCATCTGGATCAGGTTTTTCGTCCAGTTTCCCTGATCCTTGAGCAAATGCTGAGATGGTCTCTTGTTTTGCTTCTGGACATAAATGTAACTTCATTATTTGTGCACGTCTTCTGAATTTCAGTGGGAAATATAGTTATTCAAATTATCGTTTTTCATATTATCGCGGCAAAAAGTATTATTCTTTCATGAAGAACATGAGGGTTTAGGGCAGGAATTTATAGCTAATTTACCTAGGAGCGAATATTTTGTCAACAAAACTCGAAAAAAACCTCTCTTTTCTGTATTCAAAATTCGACTAGAATATGGCTTAGGATAGAGACCACAGAATTATGAAAACGTGCACAAAATTCACTTCTCCCCATAGCTCGTCACACGTAGTTTTTAACTGTTTTTGACGTAAATAAATAAATAAATAACGTATAAATTATCTTAGAAATAACTAAAATTATCTTTGACGGTGAATTGCGTGAACACGTGCCTTACACCAGTCTGCATTCTATAACTAATTGCTTCAAAATTCTCAGTTCCAGTATGGAATGGGCGGCCACTTTAGTTCCGAGATTATTTCCCTCATGTCCCCGTAAACATCGCAGCACTTCTATTCCACTGGCATTATACACATCTCTTGCGAGACAATAAACTCACAAGGGAAGTAACAGATCCTTCATATCGAAAAACCCCTCGAAATTTTTATGACACACGCAATGCACTATCTGAATCTCAAATCCAAAATATTAACTGCCAGTTTCCACTGCAAGGCTCCAAAATTGAAGCTAAAATCTTACCTAGCAATGGAGTGTTGAGGCGCTGCTGGACATCCCTACCAGCGTCGAGCGGGCGGCCGGCCGGCCGGCCGAACAGGCGGGCCACAGAGCCGGCGCGGCGCACGGGGAAGGCGAAAGCCAGGAGCAGTCTCTCGTGGCAAGCTAGTGCGGCACGAATAAATAGCAGAAATGACTGGTTTCCACTGAATGATTAAAACATAGATGTTTTTGGCACCTCGCACAACGAATAAAAACTTCATGGTCACATTCTTCTTCACATTGGTTTTTCACAGTTTCAAGGCAATATTTGACGGGTACTACAAATTCAGGAGGCCGTTCTATTATGTACCTTGTAGCAAACCAAGAATACTTAATCATATTCTGGAAACGAGGAGATGAAAATTGAAAATGTATGAAGGATTGCAATTGAAGAATTGTGTCTCTATAGGAAAATTCGGCGCTTATACTCTTGTGAGACACAATTTTTTCTGATAAACGGCGATACATTGCTTTCCACTGTTGGAAGAAGATTTTATCAAGTGGTTGGATTTTTCCTGTAGTTCCGGGAGGTATCTGGAGAAATTCAATTGTCTTGCCTGGAGGAATATCTTCAATACAAGTTTTGTCATTGTAAGTGGTCCACGAATCTAAAAACAGAGCAAAATTTTCACTTACATATGGGAAGAACGCTTCTTTAAACCTCTCTTTCAACTCTTTCTTTCCCATTTTTCCTGATTTTGTAGTCGTAACAATTATGTTTTCGGCTTGGAACATTCTTTTGGAGACAACAGGACCGAAAAATCCTTTTGGTTCCTGTAGCACTATAAATAATTTAGGCAACAAAGATCCATCCATACTTATTGTTGGCATTATAGTTTATGAGTGTGATAACGCACTAACTGATTGAGCAACTGTCTGTGAGTGTTTTTCACCAACAAACGACAAAGTCCGTTTTGATCGCATTTCGCGTTCAAATCCACTTTGGTCTGTTTTGTATGCAGACGACGGCGAGTAATGTGAAAATCTCTCTTTGGCATTTGCGAGAAATTCGTCTACAACCACATCCTTTTGTGTTTCGTCGTGAACGTGAGTGCGTGATACAAATTTTGTTATTTTCCTGCTCTTAATTTTTTGTGCTTTTTTTAAAACGATTGATCCAGGAGTGAGAGGCCAAAAAGTTTGCTGCCAGTTTCTTGTGAAATTTCCAGGGTCCACTGTCGCAGATCTTCATCATTCACATTTTGATTTGTTCTTCTTGCACGTTCAAATAGAGACCAAAGTTTCTCATACATAATTTTTTTGTGTTCTCTGGGATTTGCTGTCATCTTTGCCACTTGTTTTTTCCACAAATATAATTGTCTCTCTGACGTCACGCGGCGAAAATTTCTCCGGACATGAGATATTGAATACCGTTTCTTACTGCTCTCATTCAACCAGAATTCCACAGTTTTCTTCTTGTAGTTAATGCTAACATCCTCATTTGTATTTTTCACAGGGCTTGGATAATAAACTGACCCGGAGGATTTGCAAGGTGACTGACATTTAGAATCACTAGTTTCCGGGGATTCACTGTCTGAATCTAATAAACACTTGTCCTTATCACCCGTGTTAGAAGTATCCTTATTGCAGTCTGTATCACTGTCACTATCACTTGATTCACAATCACTTCCTTCGAATACATCGAGGGTTGATTCCTCGTAACGCTCTACTCCAGTGCTATTATTTTCGATCAATTCAATAATGCATTGACCCATTTCTCGTTCTTTTTCATTTACACTTCCCGTCGGAGATACACCTTTGTTACGAAAGTAACTCAAGACGAACTCGACTATGTTAACGGGATTTAACACAACTTGCTCAGTGGCCAGTGCGGATGTTCTTCCTTCCGTAACAGCGAAAGATGAACTAACTGGGCGCGAAACTATGCAGCCCTTGTTTATTGCAGGGCTGCTGACGGCGTCGGCCAACTCATCCGTGACCTTGAGGTCCCTCGCGCCAGCTCGCCCGCAGTAAGGGCTGCCCAAACGGACCGGTAGAGGCCTCTATCTTTTTCCTAGTGCTTATATGTGTTTTTCAAAGTTTTATTTGGAGGCCTTGCAGTGGAAACTGGCCGCTATTTTTTTTTCATGCGAGTTTCTGGTATCAATTAGCGTATGTCAGTAAAATTTCGAGGTGTGTTTCGACATGAAGGACCTGTTACTTCCCTTGTCAGTTTCACGCAGTCGGGCAGTTCGTGTAGAAAGGACCCGATGTACAACATACAAGGATCGAAATACCGACCTTAGTCCGTTGGAAAAATAGCCTCACCCAAAACAGAAAAGCTTGCAGCAAGAACAAGGGGTGGCGAAAAACCGCCTTAGCATGGTACAACTTCTCGTTGACTTGACTCGCGGCTACATCTCTGACTCTGCCGTCAACCTTCCACCTCGGAGTCCAAAAACTTTCTGCCCCGTCGTCCCGCGCTCCCCTCTCTCTCCCCTACCGCACACGTCAATCCCCAGATAAGAGTTGCACACCCCTTCTCCACCCCTCCCAGCCACTGATAAGAAAAATCGTCGGCCGCCCGGCGGCGCGCGAGCGAATCGGGCGGGCGATGGATCTCGTACAACAGATAGCTGAAAATCAATTTAGCCAATATTTGGGCTGATTGGTTTCAATATATTGTTCATTGTATATTCTGTACTTTCTTCTCTCATAACCTACCTCAATTTGTAAACACTTTCAAACTCACAATGTTCTCGCCACTGTTTGAATATAACACAGACTAAGGACAATGCATGTACATTGACATTCTTTACTACTCTGGTTATGGCTTTCTTTCAAATGTTCCACCAACGTTCAGAACCAACAAATCACCAACGTTCACACACGGACATTACACCGCCTTATTCAAACCCCAGTGAATTTTGTAACATTTCTGGACACAGATGAAATCAGTAGTAGATCTCAGACTCATCCTCTTGTGGCTTGCAGCGAAATGATGCACTCTTGAATCTTGATGAAAAGCTAGGCGAAAAATGTCCAGAAAAGTAATTATTTCGTAAATACACGAAGGTTTATGGTTGTAAATCATGACCTATATTGCTCCAGATATTTAAAGGAAACTGGCATAAACGTTTCATCGGTACTTGTTGGTTCAGTGGATTTAAAGATTGTCGTGCTGTTAGTTAACGCACTTCTGTCTTTATATATTAGAATAGATATGCTTCTCAGTCGAAGTGTAAACTACGAGTATTAATGATAATATTAGCCTTGAAAGTAGCATCGCCTAGATTTGCCTGCCTCAATGGCACTGGCTTGGTTCATTTGCCAAGAATGCAGATGCTAGGGTTACAGATGCCCAATGAACACTGGGACAGAAAGGGTCAAAACCTGGCCAAAACCCCAAAAAAACGAGATAATTTGTGCACCCTTTACAAGTAGCTCTCGTGAAAGGAGAATGTTCACCCCTTACCAAAATGTTAACATAAACAATTTAACCCTCCTGGTTCTTGTGTGGCGTGTCTGCAAAACTGATCGCAGGCTGCCGTACGTTTCCTAGCGAATGTGGTGTCTTCTGGACAGTAAAATTTGAGCGGGCAGAGGATCAATATACGAAAAGTCAGGACCAATATTTTTGGTCAATGTACTCATGTAAGTAATTACTTCTATGTGTTTATTTCAAATTTTGCTAAAAATATTTCCCTTAATGTTAGATGCCATTATGTAGTAACATGTAAAATACCCTGATATTTGGGTCAGTTCAATGTCGGACAGGGGTGAAAGTATATTGTTCCAAAACGAGACTTATCGCACAATGGGTAGAATATGGAGCAATAAAGAGATATCAGCGCAAAAGAGCGCTAACGATAGATTTTGATTTTAATTTACTACGTTATATTCGAGTGAAGATGTGAAAATAAATGACATGAGTCCCGTAGCCGCTCTTTGTTCATAAAGAATAATGTTTACTAATACTGTAAATAACTAGGGTATTTAATAGTTAATCATTTTTGCTTCTTTACATTATCGCTACCGCTTAAACAATATAAAGTTATGTAATACTGTGGGGAAAAGCGGCGAATATTCGTCAGAAAAACGCATTGCCGGGCCCTGGAAACGAAAAAATGGATAAATCCAGTTGGTAAATTTAAGGGGGGGGGAATCCTCTAGAACGTGGTGTAGCCAGAATTGTGTTTTGTGGGTCCTTGATAATTAAAAATCGCTTGACGGCAAAACGTCTGCCCTTCTGACAGTGAACAAAGAGAATCGTTCAGCCGATTCAGCAAACAAGAATCGTTCAGCCGATTTTCTCTAAAGTTGATATGTCGTCATCGATGTGGCTGATGTCGCGGCCCCTGGAATTTGCAACCGATATTTTAATTTTGGAAGGTATTTTACAAGAAGCCCCAGGGACATTTTCCAAATTTTCAAAAAAATCGTTCCAACGTCTTGGATTAAATTTTGTTGTTGGATAGAGTAAAAGACGTTTAAAAGAATGGTGCAAATCTTATTTTCGTTAAAAACCCTGATTATTCGAAAATTGCGGAAGTTCATTTTTCGGTGTGTTCCTAGAACTAAAATATTGAAGATACATGTTTTTTGTCTTGATAAAATCTATTGAAGAGGTACACAGTTATTCTGCCTGCCTGCCTTGTCCTTTCGTGCAACCAAGCAATCAATGTTCAAGCCTTCGGTACATACTCGATAGAAACGGGTTGACCTTTGGTAAAAATATTTCTGTGGTATAACATGCGAGTGATTGTACATAACTTTTTGACTCATACATCACAAATTATGAAATATGCTCTATTGGACAATTTTCTGAAGAGGCCCAGAAATTGCTGCATGAAAATATGCCGTCGTCATTACTCTAGAAAGTGTAGCCGGAAATGAACAATAGAGTACATAATAAATAACCTATTACTTGCTTCTGATCCCCTTGTGTCAAGTTTGGATAAAGGAAAAAATGTATTTGGTTTGTGAGAGGAGTATTAATGTCCTTTTTACAGATAATCAGCAGTCCCTCACACATTCATCTAATGATGACAATGATTTAGAACAAGATTTGAAACATATTATTGTAAAAAAATAATATTTGCTGTTGAAAAAATTATATATGATGTTCTATATGTCCAATTATATATTTCTAGCCTTTTAGCTGAAGCAGTAATTTAAGTACTTCTTGAGGTGATGAAACTTCACGATTGAATTTATAAATAATAGTATTTATGTATATTAATATATGAAAATAACATTAATTTATAAATAATTAAATTTCGTTTTCTTGACTCATGTTTTGACTGACATTTTGAAATTTTCTGGTCCCTCAAAACTCATTTTAAATACAAGTACTCGCTTACCATAGAATTCCTGAACTTTCGTCACAATGCACAGTTTTAATGCCCTACCGAATTTACTTCAGGTCTGGACAAAATTCCATTTTCTCCAGCCAGCTTTTTAGACACTTATCATGCGTTCGGCTGCTGGAAAATGTTTAATTTTATTGTAAGTCCAACTTTCAAAAATTGTCAAAATTTAAATTTTCAACGTCGTGTCATCAGTTGAGTGAAAGGAATCGATAAGTTTCAATACAGTATCTTTATTGTCTGATTTTTCGATGGACGTCGAAGGATCTTCAATGTGAAATCTTTATCTGTATTGGCACTTCGTACTTTCTGAAATTTCTCATGGGGATACCGTTTTTGTTCCAATTTTCTTTTCTTGGCGGGGGTTTCTTCTATTGCAATTAAACTCTTATCTTCTCTTTATTCATTTCGCAGACATTTCACGAACTATCTGAAGAGCCTAAATTGCCATTTTCTTGATTTCCACACTTTTCACTATATTCACTGGACGTTCCGCTACTTTCGTTAATGCCTCGGGAGCCACTGATCTCGACGCTCTCTTCATTAACAAAAGGCCGTTTTTGAAGCCGATTCCCTTTCTTCCGAAAAGAATCACATTCGCAAATCAAATGACTCCTGTAAATTCACCAGCAAATCATGGTTTACGCGTCTTGGAGATTTTCTTTTCTAAAAACTATTATCAGAAAAATAAAATGGATTGAAACATCTGTCATATCTCATACGGTGATCGCCACTCATTTTGCACAGTGTACACACGATTCACAGAACAAACACTAGCACTCTTGTATACCTAAGGTGCGTATTGCGACTGATGTTGAGAAAATTTTACTCGTGTCCCTTGACAAGTGGTTGATGGTATTTCACGAGCTAGGTCAGGAAGGCACCCCATCCCTAGGACGCAAAGGGACTCAGCAGTAAAATTCGTTTAGCTGACGCAAGGAAAAGCAGTAGAAGAATTCGTTTTGCTGTCACCATCCCTTCTGGGGACAGAGTGAACATATGAGTTACTAATATTTCTTGAAAACCTAATCAAGCAGACGGTCATTCTTTTTATTGTTCTTCGATACTTGTATCAAAAACTGGTCGAACAAAATTGGTGCAGGGGCAGGAACCACGCGCACGCATAATTTCAATAGATTTTTTGATCTGTTAGTGTTCAGTGCCCACTTTTTTTCTTGTTCTGTTTTGTAGAAAATTGCACAAGAAATATTCCTATATTTTTTTTTCAAATTTTTATCTGAGCGAGTTCATGTAGAAATTTTCGTTTTTTAAAAATAATTACAATTTTTTAATGAAATATTTATTTTTTAAGAAAGTAATTTACAGAGGAATAAAATACATATATCAAAATATTAAATGAAACAAACAAAAAAATTTATGTTAAGTACATTCGGAGCATCCATCAATCATATTTTGCGAAGTAAGCATAAATTCCAAAATCTAATATAGGCATAACTACACAAATAATCAATTTTCGGGTAAATAAAGAAACACGTGCCTCTTTTTTGATGTCCAGAATGAATGCCATACAGTCGTGTAATTTATTTTTAAAAAATTGCATACATATAAAAAATAGCCGTGTCAATTCTTGTGCGATTTGACGTGGAATGGCTCGTTTCGCTCTCACCCATAAGAACATAGATGACCCACAAGTCACTCACGATGTTATCCACAAAAACATGTATGGCACAATGTCATACATTATGGGGGCAGAGTGAACATCTGAAGTACTAATAACTCTTCAAACCCTAATCAGGCAGACGGTTATTCTTTTTTTAGTTCTTCAGCACTTGCATCAGAGACTGACCGAACACCATTCGTTAGTGCATGTGTAGGCAGAGCGCGCCCTCATACTTACAATTGATTTTTTACAACTGTATGAGTAGAGTGCCCACTTTGTTTCTTGTTGCATTTTATAGTAAATTGAACAAGGAACACGCCAAATTTTTTCAAATTTTTATCTCATCGAGTTTATATAGAAATTTTAGTTTTCTTGAAACATTTATTTGCAGAGAAATAAAATACATATTTCAAAGTATTAAATGAAACAAACCAGAAATGTTTACAGTTAGTACATTCGGAGCAACAATTGATATTATTTTGTGAAGTACCTATAAATTTCAAAATTTAATATAGGCATAACTACACAAATAATCAATTTTCAGGCAAATAAAAAAATATGTGTCTCTTTTTTTGATGTCCAGATTTAAGAAAAAAAATATCATACATAAAAAAAAGTCGTGTCAACTCTTGTGCGATTTGACGTGGAATGGCTCAATAGCGTCATATTTTTAAAGGTAAAAAGTGTTAGTGTAAAAAACACGACAAAACCACATGTTTAAAAAATCATTCAAAATTTATTGACAGAATACACTAAAATTTCCACATTGGTATATGAAACTAGTAGCACTTAAAATTTATTTGCCGAGTAAATAAGTGACATTTTAATATTATTACATGTAAAACTTTGGCAAATGCCCCTCAAGTGTGCTCTGATCTAAGAAAGACGTCTCCATTTGACGAGGCATGGTAGGAGTAAACTTGAATAATGCGATATCTGAAGGGCTACGATTACCAAGGCCGTTCCTTACTTCAGTGAATTCATTTTCTTTTAAAATGTATAATTCATCTTCAACATCTTGTATTCGTGGTACTTAGCCAACATTGTGGTTCAGTCTTCAGCATGGTGTGACTACAACATAGCCTTGACTAGAGCCATCTAAAGCTAGCAGCTCCCAGAAACCAATCTCAACCAAACATATCCAAAATTTTAGGCTAATTAAATGCTCTATTCCCGAATTTTAGGCTCCTCTGGATTTCCCAAAATTGTGGGCGCTGCTAGCTTTAGACTAAAGCTAGCAGCGCCCACCCAGAATCAATCTCAAAATCAATTCAAAAATCTGAAACCCTTCCCAAAAGTTAAGAATAATTTTAGGCTCTTAGAAAAAAGTATCCCCGCGTTTATATTCCAAAAATCAGGGCTGTACAAAGCGAAACATTTAACATTGGTTCTTAAGGGCGGAATAAACACCAAAATTAAAAAATCTTAGGAAAAATCTGAAACCCTTATTGTTATTGTTTTAGTAAAGTGCTTACCCCAGAAAACGGTAATCAAGGCGGTGGAGACTCAGCTTCTCAGTATGAGAACAAGTTCAACTCAGAAAAAGCAAGCAAAGAAATTGCTGAAACACTCACCCAAGATAATCTTGCAACAACTCATCAGAAATTGTCACAAGAAGAGGCTACTGAAGGACAAAATGAATTGGAAATCACTTCACAAGTCAGTGATATTCATAATCAGAAAAAACTTACCGGAGCTTATGATCCAAGTAACTGTGAGAGTACAGGTCAGTCAACAATTCTTTTGTATCTGTGTCCATTCACTTTAAAAAACAATAACAAATCAAATGCACAGTTTTTTTTCTTTTCCCTTTCAGAGGCCTTCAATGAAGATTCTCTGTTTGAAATTGATAATACACTTTCAGAAAGGTGTTCATCTCCTTCCCCTATGACGAAAATTCAAGGGCTATATGAGAGCTTGGTGCAAGCGGGTGATGGATTTGATACAGGCAAGACTACTGCATGGATGAAGTAAAATCGTGTAAACACCATCATGGAATAAATATGCTTCTGATAACCAGTGATCATTTCTTTACATTTGTTCCTTTCTGCAATGGTAATCAAATTTACCAAAAATGTTTTTGAAACTCTGATGCAGAGGTATTTTCTGGATACATTACCCTTCAATACAAAGATAGATAAATTATAAAATTTCATGTAATCCTTATACCAATCATGAAAATGTAATATTGAAATTAAGAACATTATCTCATTTCCTATTTTTTAAAAAATATGTTTCCTTTGATAATTTTTTATAACTAATACTTTCAATATTTTATTTATGCTCTCATCTACCCCGAAAACATGTATTTTTGAAACTTTGAACTCTTATTTTTTCTCAATTAACTATTTGCGTTATGTGCATTATGAATTTATATGTATTGTATTTATATGTATAAAATATTTATATGTACAATGTATTTATATGTATTATGTATTTAAGCAAGCAAAATATAGATTTTATTTTTTGAAAGATTGATGACTGATGGGCATATTAAGCTGGAAAGATAGTAATAGAGAAAATGTGCATTTAACTCCACAAGATTCGTATTCTATTTTTTCACAGAATATCTACGGCCAGAAAACAAAAAAGTTTTGGGTACTCGCAGACTTGCGTAACAACATTCCAAGCCTTTTTCTACTTCGAATGTGAAGTAATTCTCCTTGAACTTAAGAGTCATAAGTCATTGTCGTAAGTCATTGACTTTTATCCCAAGGTCCACGGTCACCCATCCAGGGATCTGCGATGTCTCGAGCTGCTTAACTTCCGTTACTTCACGGAGCTTGGTTAAGGTCGGCTGGAAGGTTAGAAATAGTGTGACTGCATCATGCGCTAGTAGATATGAAAACAATACTGTGGGCAATTTTAATCGTTATCTTCTAAATCCATCATCATTTGCCAAGAATTCCAAGTAATCTAAGCCACCTGGTGCTCAAAAAGGGGCTGATCCAGAAAAAATTCAAAAAGTTTTTTTTCACAACGGTTCCAAGTGCTTTTGGGGGTGTTGAATTCGAATTTTGTTTGCCACCTCGAAAAAGATGGATTTCATGGAGAAAATTGCAAAACTTCTAAACATTTTGCATTTTTAAAGTGTTTTGCTTACATGTCAAAACTGCGTTTCATCGAAGCGACCTATATTTACTGAATTAGAGGTGACAACATTTTGCTAATATGATTCCGCACTTCAATTCTTTGTTAAAAAACGAACTCTCTCAATCCTACGATTCGATTCATTAAATACTCAGGAAGAATTCTTTTTTACCTCTACAAATATTAACATTTCCAAAATCATTCAGAACCTCATATCAAACATCTCAAAGCCGCGGTATTAAAGCTAAATTACTAAAACTCAGTGCCGAACTAACCGAACCCCGTTGTAACCAACATACTAAACTTTTCAACAGAAATGTCCAGAATGACGTCACAACTTTTGCCAGGAAAGTGATGGGTGCGCGTAAGCGAGTTCCAGTGAATTAGTAAGTTTTTGGCTGTATTATGAGGTTGCCAAGGTCTGTGTTTCATATCACATTTTTTATTTACAATAACTTTAGTATTCTTTAGGTTTGTTTAGGTTCTGGCTGCGCATCGTTTTCACAAATTTAATTTAAAGGAGCATTATATCAGAGATCAGACATACATCAAGTCATTATCATTTTATTTTGAAAATCGTTCAAAGTAAATATTATCACAATTTGAGCGATGAAGCTAAAGTGTTAATTTGTAATAAAATTAAATGTATGAAACATATGGATTCACGTGCCCTTTCATTGGATATGAAAAGTGTTTAAGAATTTTGGGCCCTAATGCTATTCGAGTAGAAATGACTCCGCATATTTTTCTAAACTGTCGGCTTTTTAAATATTTATTTTAGAAAATTGTATTAATTATTATCATTGAGAAAAATATTACGTACATTAAACTTTAATAATCGTTCCAAAAATATGCTAAAAATTCTTAAACACTCGAAAATATTCGTAATTTTTCACAGAGTGGAGGAACGTTCAACGCTACGTTAATTTAATATAATTTAACATATCAATGTTCAAAGTGTTAATTACAATAAATAAATGGTTATTGAAAAATATAAATACATATTACGCTTTTTAACAGTTTTTAAAAAGTGCAGTTTCCTGTGCTGAAACCAAATTTTGATGGTTGATTTGTTTTTAAACTGGAAATAACCATTAAATTTTCTCGCTTCAAATCAGAAATCATCTTTTGACCTGAGGATGTTGAAGTTTTACTCTCCTGATTTCTGAACAATAGGGAATCTAAAAAAAAAGCTTACTCTGTTTCTCCCGCCTCTTTTGCCCCAGTTCAATACCGCACATAATTCAGTTATAATGAAAATATAACTTTATTTTAGAGAAAAAAGAACATCTCACTGCAAAAAAGTGTGCCTACACAAAAAAACAGAAACATTTTTAAATCATTATAGGCAGAGGAAAGCCTCCAATGAACAATGATCACGAAGTTTTAAAGGAAAATCGACACTTATATCGTTTTGTCCATTAGCTCACGGCTCGTACCAGCCTGTCGCTTGTCACCCAGCAGCGACGGTGCTGCCCTCCGAACTACAAAAAGTCACGTATTCTGGACATATCTGTAGAACGTCTCCGACTTCTTGAAAAACCGCGTTTGTTTACTCTCTTCCTAAAACCACCACAAATCATCGAGAACACAAAAAATATATCTATAGTTTCAATAGATCTAGAAAAAATTGCGAGACGTCAAATTGTAAGTTACCTTGAAAGTAAATGTCTCAAGATCAGTCAACAACATGGCTTCCGATTAGGCAGAAACGGAGGAATTGTTCTCTTAAATATATTGTAATGGTACAAACGGCTTGTTGAAATTCTATTAGTTTTTGTTTACTTTTCTTCTTATGAATCAACTCTAAGTTAGTTTTGGTTTCAAACACAACGATTAATAAACGAATTTATGAACGTAATCCATTGCTTAGTATACCATGACCGCCGCGGAGTGAGCACAAGGACCGGCACTCTTGACGGGAGCAATGGAAAACGAAGGACAGTTTCTAAATAAATAAATTTTGAAAAACCTGAATTTCTAGAATATGTCAGGAATTTTTAAAAAAATTGAACCTCTAGAATATGCCAGGAAAAATATAGTCTAATTTGCTGTGGAGACATTTTTTGTTTGGTTGAAAGACATTTTGGATAGAACCCATATCTTCATGACAAGCCCTACCATGTATGGAATTTGAAAGAGTCATAATTTTGTTCTGACCCTTCACGCTTGTTGGTGCTAAAAGCATACGGTCATCCCTTGTTACGCGGAGGGTGCAAAGAATATATTCGTACAACTGTACTGGCAGCATATAGTGCAGCAGGAAAGAAGGGTCCTAACCTCATAATATTCAAAGCAAAAAATATTTGGGGTGATTGGTTAGCTCCACCAGTATCAGAATATCCAAGCACCTCATAAGCTACAATTCCTAAAGAATGGATAACAGCAGAAATATTCTGAAATTATTTTCAGAAGCAGTTGATTCCTGCACTGAGGCCTGAGCGACCAGCTCTGGTAATGTTTGATGGCCAACCACCCACGTTAGTCCCGAAGTGGTTGGGGAGGCTCTGAAAAAAGATGTGATTCTCAGTCTCTTTCCCCACACGACGCACTTTCTGCAGTCATTACTCAAGGCCATATTTCGATCTCTGAAGCATAAACGGGATGAAAACCTCGTCTCCTGGCAAAGAAAAAATCATGGGTTGAAAGTAAGCAAATGAGAGTTTTCTAAAATGTTGGGGCAAGCATGGATAGAAATTCCAGGGGATGTATTATTAAATAGATTTAAAACTATGGTATTCATTCTTTCAAACTTGGTGTGGTTCTAAGGGCAAATTCTACCCTAAATCTCTAGAAAGATTCGACTGCCATCAGCAGACTGGCAAGAAAACATTTCAGATCCCCCCTCTTCCTCCTCGACGCAACCTCTGCCGCACGCTGAAATTTCAACTCTCACTCTCCAAGAAAATGCAGTCTCTGATTCTTATCCACGTGGAAGTTATTCCTCATGGGCTAATTCTGTCCCTACTCAAGCTTGCCCAACTACCAGTGAAACAGGTTCCAAGGGAAACCTCTACCAACAAGAAGAGAATAGCAAAAGGACCTGTTGTAGTTACAACTGAAGAAACTTAGAATATACTCCGAAAACAAGCTTTAGCTGCTAGTGAAACACAGAAGAACACAAGAGAGAGAGAGAGATAAGCCTAACCAGACCGAAAATAAGAAGAGAAACTATTTTTTCTAAATTTAGCAACAGGTTTTATCCACGTTTTCGTTACCAGACCCCAGCTATAAGAGATTTTCTTGCAAAAATTCGCCGTTTTCCGGGGCACGATAACATAACTTTTTCTTACGAAGTATTCATAAGGCGAGAAAGTAAAAACAAGGAAAGAACCCAACTTCAGGACAAGACATTGAAGAACGTTCTATCGCAATAGCCCAAGGACTGACCCAAGATATTGCTTCACTTGTTAAGAAAAATATGTCTAAAGTTAATTTCATAAAATATTGTTGTTGAAGTGAATCGAATGTGACGTTTCCTGTAAAAGTTAAAATTTTTCTTTCTGGGTATGAGCCCTGGTGTGCCCTTCGCTCCACAACCTAACCGCTTCCTGCTTCGGCTATCAGCGACGAATTGTTGTCAAAGGGCCAAAGTCAACTCGCACCCCGAGGGCTTATTCGCCAAGCGCCGGCAGCGAATGTTGTTGACAGCAGTCTGTGCCCGCCAGTCCCGCTCGCGGGCAGCTGAGTTGGAACAACCGGAGCTATATCGTATTGAAATATTGCATTTTTTGCGCTACTAACATCTTAGCTATTATTTGAAAACGCCCAATTCACCTAAGAAGCGAGCAACTCACTGTTTCCATTGCATAAATATGTGAATTCGCTTGACTAATAATGTTAATACAGTAATTAGAATATAAGCAATTGACATCAAAATAAGTACGAAAATTCTGGCTGCTCATTCGTGAATTGCCTTTCGTCGTAAGATAACAGTTCCGACAACGTTTCATCGTTTTTCTTTTAATCAACACGCAGTAAATTTCTTTAAGGATTAGATGATATTAAATGATATTTAACTAGACCCCGGAACTTCATGCACTAAAAAAGTTAAAAATATGCATGCAACCATGCACTTAAAATTAGCAATATATGCAAGTAAAATAGCCAATATATGAGCTTAAAACTAAGAATATGCATTAAACAAAAACAGTAATCGATAGTTAACATTTTTATAGGTAATCATTTTACCCCCTAGTACAAAAAGCATATACTAAAATAGTTATGTTCTTATTAAGTGTGGAAAGTTCCCGTTTGTTTGGCGGTCGAGACTGAGATTCTTTGCCGAAACCGAGGTCAAGGCATGCGCGATCTCCAAATATACGTACATATACGGAAAAGTAAAAATGATAACGAAGGTGTCTTGTAAAACGTGAAGCAGTCATGAGACGTACGCATCTGTAGGGACAACCAAGAAACGATAAAAATGGTAATCAAGACCGAAGTATACCCTCTACCAAAATACTATTGAAGCGCTGACAACTTGGGCAGGGGGGAATCTCACAAAAATAGATTTAGACTGACTTAAACACCATTATCCGTGGATGAATCTTCAATGATCTTCGCCATGAACAAAACGATGGGACTTTTCCGAGTAAAAAAAGACTGCCATTTGGAATCTCATTCGCGCAACCGAATGCAACGCAGGTGGGCACGATCAGTTATACCTACGATTCACCAGCTGCTATTAGTAGACTAAAATTCCATCATACAAGTAAACTCTAAATTTATACGAATTAAAATTTGGCACTTCGTCGAACTCTAAACTGCATTAATTGTACAATTTGATAAATTGGTCAGTGACACTCCAGAACATGCATTTATATCTAAAAATGCTTGTTTTTTCATTGCTTTCTGCACTAACCAATATCTTGTTAGCTATTTAAATCTTGTTATTCACCGATTCTTCGATGTATGACTCGGCTACACTTGTAGACCGCCATCCTCCATGACGTGTAATGATATCACCACCATTATCTGCGAGAAAAGTCACGGATATTCTCCTAAAACTTTTTACTTTCCCGTATACGTACGTCTACACGGAGTGATATACGTAGTATAGGGAAAGTTATGTAATGCTGCGCGAAAAAATGGCCAATTTTCGGCGGAAAAAAATTCATTGCCGGGCCGTGAAAACGAAGAAGTGGATAAAACCAGTTGCTAAATTAAGAAAAAAATCCCCTAACACGTGGTGTAGCCAGAAACCCTGTTTTCTAGGTCCTTGATACCGAAAAACCAATTGAAAGGAAAACGTCCGTCTGTCTGTCCGTCTGTGAACACTGCTAGCGCCAAAACCATACGTACGATTTCTTCCAAAATGGATATTCCCCGATCGATCTGATTCTAGACGAAGCTTTGAGATTTTGAAAAAGATTCTTCAAAATTTGGGGGTACTTTATATGAAGCCCCCCGGGATTTTCAAAATTTTCTCAAAAACGGCTCCAATTTTTTTCTTTAAATTTCTTGTATGAATAGAGTAAAATACACTTTTAACATGGCATAGGTCCGATTTTCACGGATAACTCTGAATTTTCGAAAATTGTGAAAGTTTGAATTTTTTTCGGCGTCTTTCTCCAGCTACAAAATTGAAGATAAGAGATTTTTTCTTCAAATAAAATTTGTTCTGCATATTGAGTTCTTTCATAAAGATCATGTAAATGTTTTTCAAAATTTTAGTAGTTTTCGTGCAATATTGCGTGCAAAATGTGCAACATTAAAAAATTTTTTCTTTAAACTTTTGGTAAGGATAGTGGTAAATGTACTCTATCAGATGACTTAAAAGCCATATTGGTCTATCGGTTGTTTTTTTCAAAAATTACAAAAATGTAAATTTGTTTACTTATCTCTCACGTCGTTAATATTTACATTATCTGCGATTTTTTTACCTTATTATACTTACGAGTATATATACTTTAAATAATGTCAAGTAAAGTTTCTCGAAAACACTACCGTTTTCTGTGAAAAGAAGCTCAAATTTCGGCATTTTCAGAAATGCTCAAACGCCATTTTCTCATATATGGCTGCAATTTTTTCATTGAAACTCTTGTAACAGATAGTGATAATTAGACTCTTTAATATGACGTAAAGTTTATTTTGAGTTATTTTTTTGTTTTTTCAAAAATGATATAAATGTAAATTTTTTGAAAGATCTCTCACATCTTCAATATGCACATTACCAGCAATTTGTAAAGATTATTATATTTGTGAGTGTAAGTGCTTCAAATAACTTCAAATAAAGTATTTTGAAAACTCAAAAATTTTCTGTGAAAATGAGCTTCAAATTTTGCACTTTTAGTAGCGTTAAAACGCCATTTTCTCTTAAACGGCACATAATTTTTAAAAGAAAATTGCCATTTATGACTAAGTTTTTGAGTTCTTTAATATTCTAAAATTAATGTTTCCGTTCTACCAATAGGAAACCGAAAAATTAAGAAAATGACAAAAAAAATGTACTTTTGGCGGTGATAGATGACAGCTGGCAAGAAAGAGTTTGTGGCAATTCCGAATAGCTAGCGAAGACCCAAGGAAATAGAAAACTAATACGGGAAAGTCTGTGCCATTCTGTAGCACCACTAGTTAAATCTACCAAAACCTTTTGACATCATTGATCATAACATTTTACATTCAAAATTACCTTTAGTATGGAATTCGTGATATTGCTCTAGAAGAGGGGTGTCCAACTTACAAGGTTTCAAGGGTCATAATTAAAACATTTAATATGGTTGATGTCCTTACTTGGACCGGCTGCTGTGAAACGAGGGGGGGGGATGGAACCATGCGTGATATCAGACCATACCATGCATAACGCGGTGAAACTCATTGGGATGATTTCAATTTCTGTTTTTTCTAGAAAAAAGTCCTTAAATCTTAAGTTAAACTGTTTTTATATTAAAGGGGGTGTTGGCCCCAATAGGGCGCGTGCGCTAGGCGCACCATGTTCCCTCCCGGCCTAGATGAAAGTGACTTTCACTTGTGACTAATTACCTTTCGTGGGCCACAGTAAATGGCATTGCGGGTCGAATGGAGCCCGCGGACCACCAGTTGCACAAACATGCTCGAGATTGTTTATGTTTGTACCTTAAACAACGATCTCAAAGAGTAGAAATACCGCCCTGGAAAGATGAGATTTTATATAATACTCACCTTTCCGATTCATTACCGATGGCACAAGAGGGCCCGCATGTTTGGATTTTAGGCCTTATTCTCTTCCTACTATACACACTACACGTCCTCGCGATTCGAAAAGAAAATACTCTCTTTGCCGATGATACAAATATTATTTGCAACAAAGAAACAGTGAAATGTACAACATCAGATTTTGAAATTGGTTCCGTAATAAATTAATAGTGAATGAAGAAAAAGCAGTTTCAATGAAGTTTTTCATTTCAAATAAACAATTTTCCATTGAAAATGAACGATGTGCAATTGACTGATGATAAGGTAACAGCATTTTTGGGCCTCTCAATTCAAACCTCAAATGGAGCGTACATTTGAAGGAATTGAACACAAAATTAAGTTCAGTATGCTACGTTCAGAATTATCTCAAAGTCAATTTGGAAATGAGGCACTAAAGTAGCCTAAAATTAGTCTTAAATTTTGGATGTGGTTTGAGTTTGTATTTTGGGCGCCGCTAGCTTTAGATAGCTCAAAATCTACACGCTCTGGAATTATCACGGGCATCATCCGCACTAAATAATTTGGGGGGAATAATTAAATAGATACAGCACAGATTACCAAGGAGTCCCCTCCAATATATTCATGGGTTGAGGTTAGCTCAGAGCCAGCATTGCCGCTGTCTCTACAGCGACTCTGACCGAGAGAACCTAGGGTTTGAATCCCGACGATGGCGGATTTCCAACACTAGCTTTATTAGTTGGTTCGAATTCCGCAGAAGCCTGGAAGGGAATTCTAGTGGCCGAATTCTACAAGCACCACACTATCAGTCATGTGGGAGACCAGAAGGGTCCTTAGAGCTTGTCCCAGCAGGGGCGGTGCCCCACTGAGGAGGGGGGGAGATACCTGAAGATGAAAATCCCCTGCAAATCTCAAGTGGATACGGGATGGCATCCAATCTCACCATCTAGCAGGGGAGGAACATTGCTATGTCCCTTGATAAAAACATATTACATTAACGGGACTAATGTCCATAGCAGTGAACATGCCTGGAAACAGTCAATCCAATATACTCCTTATACCATAATATGCCCTCCACCCTCCCCAGTTGTCATTGTAATATAAGGCAGAATCCTGCTCTCAATTTTTTTTAGTGATAACAAAATATAGATCTGTATCTAGGGTCCAGTTTCAAGAACCAATAAAAATGACAAATAAATCACATAAACTGGTACATTTTGATGACAGAATATATCCCAACACACAATAGCACCAAGTATTGCAATAATGAAAATACATAATGTGGAAAACATATTTATTTCACAGGTTAGGTGCATAGGTTTATTATCCATGGCAATGAATAATCTTACAAATTTCACAAGTTCCAAATTTATCACTCCTTCCTTGCTTCAAGACAATTCTCAAATTCCTAATGTACAGTAAGTGTTTCTCTGATGCTGTTCATCTTTGTTTTTTCAAGTACAATATAGCACAAGTTTTCTAGACATTTTCTTTCGAAGTTTTCTACTTTCAATATTAGAGAGAAAGGGGCAATATTTATTTATTAATTATTATCAGAGGGAAGCCCATTATGGTGAATCATCTGGACAACTAGTACTCTACTGTAATTGAAAACCTCTGGCCTTGCATCATTCACTTCATTTTCTTACTATATCATTAATAATTCTTGGAGAAATATGGTGTTACTCTATGCTTGATAGCATTGCCTCTTTTGAATCAAGCTCACTGATTCTGAATGATTTATTTTTGCCTTTGCAGTATATAATAGCATGATCACCATCACCTTTACAATTATGTTCCTGTGCAAGTGAGTTCCTGAAACAAAATTACAAAGGAAATACAAGTATTTTATTTCTTTTCTACTTCATTAAGCCACTGGAGTAGCTAAAATTGGTGACACCTCCTTCAAATTCAATATAAAAATTATTACTAACCTTATAAACAATTGAAATTATTAAATTAATTTATTATATAGTAACAAGATTGCATAAAGGGTGACAGTACTGTGTGGATCATTTCTGACATATTTGCCTGTCCAGTATGGACAGTCAAAGTAAACTAAAAGGACTCCCTCGGTGGCTCATTGGTTAGCGTGTTCGCATTCCACTGTGCAACCCTGGGTTCGATTACTGGCCGAGGCAAATTATACATGTGTGCTTTCCTTACAAATGTTCCAGCATTTATTGCTGTGGGACAACAAGAAAGCCCACCCTAAGGTTATGAAGATTAGTATATATGGTGAAGGGATGTCTGTGCTAACCACACGAACTCCTTATCCCATGACTAAGAGACTGGGTCATCACTGGTTGACCAAGGTCCGTAGTGGGCTGTTGAGCCAAAGAACAGGAACAGGAAAGTAGACCATAAAAATGGGTTACTTTGATTCAGTGGTAACATTTTTTTCCGAAATGAAAAAAATGACTGAACTATGTGTGCTACAATTATATTGTTTACTAGTATGTTGGTTGTAAGCAAATTTCTGTCAACTTTCAATATCTTAATTTTTAAGACAAACAATTAAATTATTTAAAAATAATCAGTAAATAGTATTTTATGTAATTTTGAAGAAATAATTTGTTTTGCATGTCAGGTACAACATTTCACAAACTAATTGTTCGCACCATCACATATATAGAAGGTTCTGTAAAAATGTCAATTTTTTTTTAAAATTACAATAAAATGTATTAATTTTAAAATTATAAATAACACATGAAAATAGAAAATACAATTATGGAGAAAGACTCGCCTTATCATGTTTTAAAACTTTTTTATTTTGTTCAAAATGTGATCATATGAAGTAGTAAAGACATTCATTTAACTACCACATCCCCTGATTATCCCTTAATTTAGGATACCACATCCCATAGGGTGTGGTCAGATAATAAACAGTAAGAAATTTTAGAAATGTGAATGCAGAGAAGTGTTAAAACCATATGTAAGAACCTATTTACAAGTCTTCAGACTTTTTATGAAGGCCTAATATTAAGCACAGATGTTTTGTATGTATCTGAAATTGAAAATAAAAGATGCAATGATATGACAAAGTGAAAGTTCCCCAACTTTTGCCACACACAGCAAGACTGATGATGATGGCAAAGCTGTCAAAAGCCGGCTCTCTAAATAAATATATTAAGTTGAAGGAGATGACTTATTTTATGTTGTCATATAATTACATCAACAATACCACATCAGAATTCCTACAATAGTATCTGCCTACATCTATTTAATTATTGGAATAAACTCTCATAAAATTATACTAGTTCAACCTACCATAAATTATATTAGTTCATATTGAAGTACATCAAAACCTAAACATTAACCACACAACAGTTAAAAATCCCTGCAAAAACACAAAACTGGAAATTCCATTAAGCCTATCTTCAATATATTTATAATAGTTGACCCTAGAGCCATTTTAATAGTTTTGATGACCTTGGGCCTATTTTAATTTAGGGGCTCCTTATTCTTACTTTTACCAAACTCCCCCCCTCCCCAGTTTAAAGACAAGTTTTGTTAAAAAAAAACAACTAAAGATGTCATCACTAAGTGACATTCTTGCATCCACTAGCATTATTCCATATTACAAATATTATACAATGACATGCGACACATCACTCTGTTATGCCAATTTTTTGCATATTGTTTAATCATTCATCACTTTTATACATTTTCATATTTTATTTTTTGAAAAAAAATTGTATTAAATAATTTTTTAAAAATATTCAGGGGCCCTTGAATATTCAAGGCCCTGGGCCCTGGCCCATCAGGCCCATGCATTAACATGGCCCTGATGTTGGGTAGCTTTGACTCCCTAAGGGGTTGCAGGTAGCTTTGACCCCCTAAGTGTGGGTTTGGGACCAAGTAAGCCATTTTTATGATACTTTGAAATTATTGCTTACTCATTGTCATTTCTCAAAAGGTGGTTATGAGAAATGACAATGAAATGTCTGACAAAATTCAACAACAATACAATTAAACCAAAAATGTATTTCAATTACACATGATGCACCATTTATCAGAATAATAATTTCAAATAATAGACAAAATCTTAAAGGCATGTGGAAAGGGTGACAGGTCAAAAATGTTGATTTTTTCCTTTTGAGGGAATAAATTTCTGCTTAGTCCCCTCTTTCAAATGGTGTACGTTTTGTAATAATCTGACAATTTGATTTTAAAATTCTATTTGTACACAATAATTTGTAAAGAGGGCATGGCCATGTCACTCACTCTTCCCACATTTTCCTCTTTATTTTCCCTTATTTATGTTCTATTGATATCATGCTGACACTACTTATGGTTGATGTGAGTGCTCATAAGTCAGTTCAAACAGCAATTGCTTTGTGTCCAGCAAGAATGAGAAAATGTGAAGCATTTTGAAGATGAAATGTAGAAATAAGTTTACTCACAAACAAGGCAATGAGAGACATTGACAAAGTGAGAAGAAGAAAGGTCAAAGCACCACAAAAAACTGGAATGAATGTTGGAAAATGTGTGAAAGGCAAGAGCTACTATACAGTTTTTGTCAGAAAATAAAGATCTTGACAATCCAGTGTATCATTCAAGAATGTTTTGAAAATCTTTATTCTTTACTTCCTGAAAGTTTAAATTTTTAGTATAAAAAGAACATTTTCTCAATTTCTATTTGTCTCATTCCCATTAAATTTTTAAATGTATCTATAACAAAGGTTCGATAATTTGAGAAGAAAGTTTGAAGATAACTTCAATAATTTATAAGAAAATGATCCTGCAGTATCCTCATATTTAACATTACCTTAGAACACCTCTTTCTGGTGCCCTTAATTAAATTACATTTCAAAAGGATTGTTAAAATTAATTGGAGTAATTTTTAATTAAAATATTCAAATTCTATAACAATTTTAAGTTATAATATACCATTGATGTCACCCCTGCAATGGTGCCATATAGGGAAAACTGCTCCCCCTTTCCACCTCTTGCAGAAACTACATCTCTAGCTCCTTAAACCTCTTTAAAATCTCTCAACACTGCATTAAAAGAGAGCACAACATTTACAACTATTTTCATACTTGTTTTGCATTAAATCCAGAAATTCATAAAATCTTTCCAAAGATTCAATCACAGCATCATATGCTTCCTGGTTCATTAAACAAAAACAATTTTTCTCACTTTGTTCTGACAAATTCTCTTTTTCTGGAACATCAAAATTCATTTTATCAGGCGTTGTCTGTTTAGTCTTCTTCAAGTTAGCCAAAGCAGGGTTTTGGGAATTCAGCTTCTTGAAGTTTTTCCTGCAAAAACGACAACTATAAGATATATTCTCATTGAACAACCATTTTAAAATCAGTCAACAGATCTGGAGATTATGCACAGAATATCACAAGACCTTGTTTACTTCTCTGGGTTCAATTATAATATCACACCACCACAATTTGAGAAAAGATCTTTTAACAATTTTAGATGTCTGCAATGATCAAAGTATTTAATTGTGCAATTAGCACACAATGTTGTGAAGATTTTAAAATTGTAAAAGTATTTTTAAATGTATTAACTCTAGCATTTCTAGAAGGGTTGAGTGGGGGGGGGGGGGCAGCATCAGTAGGCTCAGAGGCCTAACAATGATTGTTTTTTGAAGGTTTCAATATTTTTTGGGGAAGTTGAAAATCAATGATATTCTTTACTATATTCTTTTTTATCATAATATGATGCAATTTACACTAGTTTTTGTTGTAATTTGCATTATTTCAGCATTTTGGCGGTGAATAAAGAGATCTGAGACTATTCACTTAAAAACTAAACATTCAGAATACATTTTGGTAATATTTGCAGTATTTGAAGCCTTAGTAGTAACATAGTTTAGCAAACTATGTTATGAAGTATATAGTACAGCATAACATATGTTATGATATACATTATGTTTCTTTTTTGTTTTTTTATGCAATACCTTGGTATTTCTAGGGTTAAATAATGACAAATATAACATAAAGACACAACATATACTAATATGAAAAGAGAATATCATTGTCACACCTGTGAAACTAGCTATTGTAGAATTTGCAGGAGATATCTGAACACTCGATAAACATGAAACTGTTGTAAGTACTGAAGTAATAACACACATGATACAAAGAAAAATAATTACTTGAGAGCTTTTTATGCCTCTCTTGTAAAATGACATTCAAGTCATATGGCCATGTGCACTGATGCAATGACAATATGTATATTATTGAAATTTAATTTTCACATCCATATAATTCCTTTAATAAAGTTATACCTTTGATTTGTTGATTGAGATTCCATACTTGACACCCTTTTATCATATGAATCAGGTTGTATTACTGACTGTACACTAGACTTCGAAATGATAGTTGACAACGAGGATGGGTTTGTCATATGAGATCGTGGAATAATCCAATTGTACTGTGAACACACAAATCTCTTAAAAAAGGCACAAGTTTATACTAAGAGATGCATTTCATTCAACAGAATTATACCTCATGTGCATCCTTATTGGAATTGTTGTAATAAAGTTTCAACATTATTCTATGTAATATTACATCATCAATGCACTTATTCTCACGTACATCCACAATACATAATGTACTATTTATATCCAAAATTTCTAAAATGCTCTGGGCTCCTGTATTACTGATTCCGCAATTCTGCAAATCTATGGCTGAAAAAAATGCAATCAATAAGCACAAAATATCTGTTATCACTGTTATCAGCAAACTTTTTAAAGATTGTATTCCTCACACATGACAAAGTTTAATGTAACCCTTCCCCCTTCCCAGCTCTAATTGCAGGTTTTTAATAACATTGTCTGGCTAAATTATTAAGGGATTATTTTATTTCATTTTAAAAATGTTATCTGATGATAAGAACATAGAAGAATTCAATTCATTCATATTCAAGCTTCTCCCATTGAAATGGTTCCCCATGCAAGCCCCTGAAGGTATACATACCACAGTTTGAGAGTCTTGTTGCTCTATACATGCAATCATTTCTCATTTGAATTGTTGTTCTAATATGTATTAATATTGTCTAAATCAATACCTCTAATCCAAATGTCTTCCTTTAATACATCTGTGAGCTTCTTCACACCTTCATCCCCTATACACACATTATTATTTAAAATAATTCTTCTTAGACCAGGCATTGATTCTATATTTGGTTCACAGTATCGTAATGATTGCTTCCAACTTTCTGCAAAACACTGAAGGTATCGGTACTGAAAATAAATATTTAAATTACAATTTGGATATTTCTATTTCACCAACTACGTATAATTTGCTTTTATCTCAATACCCTTAAAGTTTCAGCAATTGCCATTGTGCTTTCAACAGTAAGATCGCAATTTGACAAGTCCAAATGTAGGACTGAGGGCATGTTTCTCATTAGCAGACACAACTGTTTACATCCTTCATCTCCAATCTGGCTGTTACAGAATGAAATTGTCTGCAAGGATATATTAGATGCTATTCCCTGAAAAGATAATACATTTCCTTGTTAATAACTTCCTTTCTCACAATTTCTCAAAATTCTTTTCTATTCTGAATATTTATTACATCGCAAAAAATATTCATGTATTCCTTTGTTATTGGAAGGCCATCCAACTCAATACATGTAACTGATGTTGATTTAGCTAAACATTGTGCAAGAGAGTCCATGAGTAATTGTAGTATGAATTTTGATAAAAGTACAGGCTGTTTAGTAATTGTGCGTGCTTTTGCTACTGTATTAGCTTCTTCTATGACTGCAACAAAAAACAAAGAAACTTATATAATGATAAATAGGGAGTTTTAATAAACAATCATATGTTGAAGGTTAATCAAACAACAATATGACCAATTAATAAATAATACAAAATAATTAATAAATGTAAGTTTTATAACACTTGAATATTGTGGTAAGATCAGAATATCTTGTGAGTCAAAAAAATTATCTTCAAATTTTACGATTATTGTGTAAATATATAATCTAAAGATGTTTATGATTCAATTTTTTTTTCATTTAAATTTCCTAATAAAAAGACTTTTAAAATATTACCTCTTCTAGTATTATATCTACTGCGAAATGCAATAAAATGAAGGTTTCTATCAAGCTTTAATGCCTCCAGAATAGGTGCCCATTCATCAATTTTCAATCTGTCACCATAAACATCTAACATGTTCTTTTTAGTCTGTGAATTTACTGCTGAAGAAGGAGCAGTATTTTGAAGTTTACAAAAATCAATGTAACTTTGATAAAAACATTGAGTATTTCCCTTTCTTTTGTTTGAAAAACGTAGAAATTTATCTGAAAAAAGCAAAAAATTAATCATTTATATTTAAAAAAGTATTAAACATAAGTGGACATTAACTTACAAATAGTGATCCATTGTATTACAATGTATTGATGAAATTTTTAGAAAAGATGTCGAACATTTCTATAAATTGTTTTTCACTCGTCTACTAACTACAATGAATACTTCATTTCTTCTACTTTAAAAGAAAATAATAATCCCTTATAATTGATGAAATTCCATAGGTCCCTATTTCATTTAAAATTAAGTTGATGTTTATATAAACATAGAAATATTAATATTAGAATTGTTTTCTGTACTAACCTCCATGATTTTTTTCCAGCCAATTTCTAACAATGTTCTTCTTACTGGCAACCATCATTACAGCAAAATATTTTTTTTTTTTTGGAATAAAGAAATAGCTATAATATAAAATACAGCTTATACATCTGCAAAAATAAGAACATTTTGAGAAGACTTTGCAAGAGAAGAAATAAATTTCCTGATACTCAAAATAATACTTTCCCATGTGGAAACTCTATAATCTGCAAATAAGTCAATTATTTGAGATAGCAGAAAGTGGCAGGCAGATAGCAGAATAATGGCACAGACACACAAAAAAAGTTGTCAGACCCAAACACTTGATATGTTTATGAATGTCGACATGCTGAATCTGAATTTGAAGTCAGAATTGTGCCACCACCCTCCAGTTTTGTTTAAATTACAAAAAACCATATGGATCTAACACACTATACAAAATGTCAGGGTTACAGGAAGAAACACTGAATCATCATGCTATTGAAAAGTTACCTAAAAATTGTGCTCTACAATGTTTTGGGTTTAGTATGTGAATTTGAACAAAAATATTTATTTATGAGTGTGGAAGGTAAAATATTTAAAGTTGAAGAATCTCTGAAGCATTGTTATCAGAACAAGAAGTTCCGGTGAGTGTTATTTACAACATACAGATTCAATATGTTATTAAAAGGTTGTTGACCTATTATTAAGTTATAAAGGCAATGTTCTGAAAGAGTTTTTGAAAATATTAAGAACTTCACAGAGTGAATATCTACTGTGTTTCAACCAATTTCGGGAAAGCTTTTCAAGAAAATACTGAAATACTAGAATACAAGTTTTATAATAATTTTACCTATTGTTAACAATAGAACAAATCTTGCATTATGTTGTATCAAAAGTCACTAAGAATTTTAAATTGTTTCAAACATCTTATTAATCAAAACATGAATAATACAACAAGGCCTCATTTGAACACAAAGACAACACATTTTTCTTAAGTTAATTCCATAACTTCATTAGTTTTTAATATGGGAGAAACTTTTTCTAAAAATAATAAAACCTATGGGGATCAAACTGACACTAATCTTGGCTGTTTATGTGACTTAGGGAGGTGAAACATTTGGCTCTGAAGAAGATTTACGACAACCATGTTTAGAATGCAATGTCTCCAGACAGTGAAGATTCCATTAACTTCAGCTGCAGATGTCTACTGCTTCTTTTGATAAGAAATATACACCTCTTACAAACGTTAAATAGATTTGTGCTTGGTTAATAGAAAAAAAAGGACATGTTACCATTTGTAATTATGTGAATCCACAGAGAAGTGTTTCTGAACATTCAATAATCAATGTAGAATTTCTATCACAAGTTAAATATAAGTTTCAATGCATGAGGAAATTGTGAGTAAATCTCATAAATTCTCATAAATTTACAGGGTCACATTTTCTCATAAATTTAGGGTCTGAAACTGATGTTTACAAGAAAAATGGTTTTAACAGCATGGAAACCACTCAGACTTCAGCAGATACTTTGAGAGGGCAATTAATGACAAATGCCACATTCTGTCCCTGAGTACAAGCAATTGAGGAGGCTGACATTTTTATGATCTCCTCTTTTCTTGGCAGATGACCAAAGTGGCAATTTGCCATTGCCTTCCACTGTCGTAATTTTAGTGAAGACAATGAAACCCTCTCAGGAAATGTGATGATTGTGCATTGTGCTACCATCCACCACAAAATTCTGAGTTAAGAACAGTATTAAGGGTCTCTTCTGAATGGAAATATCATTTCTGAAGCAAGTATAGCTTGATGTTACTAGCCCCTCAAATGTTTCTGATGGCAACTGAGAATGACTCATCCCTCCTCTTTAGTAATAAAAATTATTTCACTGCATTTGTAAGTAGTAATATTTGGTAGTAGAACACACATTTTTTAATTTTCTTTTTCAGCTTTGGTGAAAAAATACATTTTTAAAATATACTATAAAAAGAAAATAAAAATATAATTTTACTCTCACGTCATAGTGACATTCATTAAAAAAAAATTGTTTGAGCTTTTGCATTTCAGAACAGAAAATATGATTCAATGTTTCCATAAAAGCTAATATACATCTATTTAATATCTTCCTAACTTGGGGCACCAAAATTGAATAAAAACATTTAAGCTAAGAGAAATTACAAAGGTAGACTGAAAATATGATAATTATGACAGCCTAACTCTCTTTCCAGATCTAAGAACTGAAGCCATTTTTGTTTTTCACTTTTTTTTGTTGTACATTTTTGGTTGAATTTGAATAAAATGAAATCTGTTAAAAGTTAACACATAAGCCAATTATGAATAAAACTAATTTAGGAATGGCAACGAAATACTTACCCAAAGTTCTGAACAATCTGCAGTTTTCTATTTACTGCCACTGTTGCTTACCAACCCAGATATGATGCCAAATACAATCGACATTATTAAGAAATTTAACAATATGTACATTTTCTAAACAATATAAAACTAGAGATGCTACAAGAGCAAGCCCTTTCTCACCTTAGTTGTAATGATTACATAATATTACAATACTATCTGAACCTAGAAAAGTGATTCCAAGCTTCAGAAATATTTGACCATGATTGGTTTCGAAGTGGGGTAATTAGGTTTAGCAAGAAGTGAGCATGATCCCTTGTACAATCATTTGTGTTACCAAACGTTCAGATACTTTAGAAAGGAATTTAAAAACTATGCAATTTTCAGAAATTCAAGGTTTTAAAGAAAAAGTTTTTAATTGAATAAAAAATTATGAAAAAGTTTGCAAAAGTGAATTGAATAAAAAATTATGAAAAAGTCAGAAAATCTTGTTTAGATAATTTTTGAAAATTATCATTATATCACTTAAAATTATTTGAAAACTACTTATATTTTCAAAAAAAAATATTATTTACAGATCTAATTTTAAAGAACAGATTTTGTTAAGAAAATAATCGCTATTTAGAATATTGTAGTTGTGGGAAGACACTGACAAAAATTTTTATCTGCAATTTTTGAAAATTCAAAGTTCAATAAAAATTGGACCTGAGCTTCAAATAACTTCAAATAAAGTATTTTGAAAACTCAAACATTTTCTGTGAAAATGAGCTTCAAATTTCGCATTTTTATTAGTGCTAAAACTCCACTTTCTCTTAAACGGTACATAATTTTTAAAAGAAAATTGTCATTTATGACTAGGTTTTTGTGTTCTTTAATATTTTAAAATTAATATTTCCGTTCTACCAATAGGACACCGAAATATTAAGAAAATGACAATAGCATATTATGCAATTAGTTTATAACGTTGTCCTTTTTTTACACGAATAAGAAGATATTACCGAACGAACGACGTTAGAAGTGAGTTCTGTAATATCTTCTTACGAGTGCAAACGTGGAGAACAGACTCGCAGAAACAGAATCGCACAGACTTTCCCGTATTAGTTTTCTATTTCCTTGGGTCTTCGCTAGCTATTCGGAATTGCCACAAACTCTTTCTTGCCAGCTGTCATCGATCACCGCCAAAAGAACATTTTTTTATCATTTAGTCATTTGTCAACTAGAATTTTGATTTTGATTGTTTTTTTTTTTAACTTTTCGTAAGAGTAGTGCTAAATGTACTCTATGCCATTATGCTCTATTCTTTGTAATTAAATGTAATTTTTTGACTTGTCTCGCACGTCGGTTATATTTACATTAGCGGCGAGTTGTTCACATTATTATATTAATGAGTACATGTACTATAAATAATGTTATAAATTCTCTTGATTCTCTCTTCGTTTTCATTGAAAACTAGCTAAAAATTCCGAATTTTCAGAAACGCTCAAACGCCATTTTCTCATAAATGGCTCCAAATTTTTTCTTCAAACTTGTCGAACAGATAGTGCTATTTGTATCTTTTAATGTGGCATAATGTTCATTTTGGGAAATGTTGAAGCATTTCAAGTATTTTTTTGTTTTTTCAATAATTATACAAATGTAATTTTTTTGAAAGGTTTCTCAAATCTCTAATATGCACATTACCAGCAATTTGTTAGCATCATTATATTTTAGAATGTAAGTGCTTCAAAAGACTTCAAATTGTTTTTTGAAAAGTCAAAACTTTTCTGTGAAAAGTAGCATTTACAGTAGCGCTTAAACGCAATTTTCTTAAAAATGGCTTCAAATTTTTCAACCAAAATTGCCATTTAGGACAAGGCTTTACTGTTTTTTTAATATTCTTAAAATAATAGTTGTTCTACTATTAGGAAACTGAAAAAATAATAAAATGTCAAACAAATGTACTTTGGGCGGCAAAAAATGGCAGCTTTCAAGAGTAGTGGCAAGTCCGAATAGCTAGCCGAGACCAAAGGAAAAAGAAAATTAATACGGGAAAGTCTGTGCCTTTTGTAGCACCACTAGTTCGTTATCAGGGCCCGGTAATGAATTTTTTTCTGCGGAAAATTCGCCGTTTTCTCGCGCAGCATTACATTCAGCATAACTTTCCCTACATTACATACATTACACCGTATATACGTACGTATACGGGAAAGGAACTAGTGGCATAGAGTAAAGATGTATATAGAGGGCTCACCAGGCGTGTTTTTAGTTACATCCTTTGAATAGTTCCCCGTCCACCGCTAGGATGCGCTAACGTCGGGAAGTGTGAAGGGCTGTCTGGCTTTCTGTTGGTGGTGGGGGGTTTCTAGGAAATATCACGCGGGGGAAATATCTCGAGGTGATCGTGCGTGTGTAGTGATCGTGTCTAGTTTAGAGATCGCATTTGGTCAGTTTTTGAAGTGTGCAAAGAGGTTGAGCTCGGCTCCTTCTTCGAAACTGTCGCGAGGTTATTGAGGTGTCGCGCTGTGGCTTTGCCACAAATTTTGTAGCCATTTTGCCCGAGGTGCGCGTAGAGGTTGAGCCCGGCTCCCTCTCCGCATCAAAGTCAAAACTTTTGTGTAGTGGTTGAGCTCGGCTCCCGCTACACAAAGGACAGTTGAGAGTGCGAACGAGGTCGAGCTTGGCTCCCCTTCCACTTCTAAAAACGCTTTGAAGTGTAGAGGTTGAGCTCGGCTCCCTCTACACTAAACTGTAAAAGTGCCGTCCAACTAAATGTGTGTATGCAAACAGACGCAGAATTAATAGCTGCGATTGAACACAGCCCCGTGCTCGGTGCACGGGTGGTTTCACGCATACGATCAAAATCTGTTAACCGCCGAAATCATTGTAGTGCCTGCCGGTACAAAGACGACGCCGTGCGCCACACTTGCGTGGCAGTGAGGAACCAGTGCGAGGACAATATCCAGGCGGAAATAAACCGCCTGCGTGAGGACGCAGCACGAACGGCAGAGCTGAACCGCCGGCGCAGAGTCTGCGCGCCACGGAACGCAGCCGAAGCCGCCGAGCCAGCCGCCGCTGAAGCCCCAGCCACCGCTGAGACGCCTGTAGGTGAGTCTGCGGAGGAATCCGGCGTCGCGGAGACGCGCGTGTCTGGGCCCAGCCCACAACAGAGTTCCCCCCCGCCCCGCCAGTCAGACGACCCCACCATGAGCGCCGCCGAGAACTCTGCCGTTAGGGACGCCGTGTCGGAGACTGCGGGGACCCCCGACCCCCTCGCTCTTGCTGCCGCGCGCGCTTTCCAGCCGCGCAGAACAGACCTCCCGATTTACGCGATACCAACGAGCAATCGCTTTCACCTGCTCGCGCAGGCTGCAAATGCCGCTACCCGCACTGCCCCTCAGGCACCTCAGGCACCGCCAGCCACCGGCGCACCTCCCCGTGCTCAGCCCGCCCGTCCCCGTGAGGTGATCGGAGAGATCTGCATTCAGCAGCCAGTGAATGTCAAGGAGATCATGGCTACACTGACGCCCCACCTCACTGCGCCCCTACGAGGCAACACCACCCCCGCATTCCTGACTTTGAAACCTGGCAACCGCCAGGACCATGGTAAGATCATTCCGATCTTAGAAAAAATGCAGGTTTTCAACAGAGATGCGCAATTTTTCTTCCGGCGTGCGACGGCTGAGCGACGCCACAAGTTGGTCATCCGCGGTCTCCCCGCGAACCTAAACATCAGCGAACTCACATCTGAGCTGACACAGCACGGACTTAATGTGCACCACATTTCCGAAATGAAACGTCCCCTCTACACGGCAGAGGGGCAGAAACAACTCTCGAGCCTTCAGCTCTATGTTGTGGAATTGGACCATGCCCAAATTGGCATGGCCAAATCAATCACCATCGCTGCCAATAGCATTATCCAATGGGAGGAGCACCGCGGCGCAGACCGGGTTCCGCATTGCCGCCGGTGCCAAATGTGGGGTCACTCCCATAACGGCTGCCGGCGAAATGTTATCTGCTTGTTTTGTGGGGGAGGCCACGCCTTTGAGGCATGTACACGTACGGAGGGCCAACAAACGCACTGCGCTAACTGCGGTGGCCCGCACACCGCCAATTTCGGCGAGTGCGAGGCGCTTCTTAATTACAAAGCGGTGCGTGCTCAGCGCATCACGGCAGCTCGCCAGATGCGAACCGCCGCCCAGAGCGCGAAGCACTAGTGTTCTTCTAGGTGGCGGCCTGCTCCCTTGCGGGAGCGCTTCCGCCGGAGTTTGGAATGTTTTTGGGGTTTTAAAAGAGTTCTGTGGCCGCCCTATGGTTGTCCCATGTCTGGGCGGCGCACGTGGGTTCTTGCTGTCACTTTTAGTCCGTCTCCGTTGAAATTGTTTGAGCAGCTCCAAAGAAGAAATGGAATGGCACTCGCCTCGCTTCACTTCGCCAAACGGTAGTTCTTAGGTTTTTTTAAAATTTATTTATTTATTTATTTATTTATAAAAACAATAATACATAATTTAATATTTACAATATTTACATGTGTGGTTTTAAGATAATAACAATAAAGGAAATGAAGCTAATTGAAAAAGAAATTTGAATATCGAAGTAAGTTTAATATTTGGAAAATTTTAGATTAAAGAGGAAGTAGATAAATGAATTAAGAAATAGTAGAGTGGAGAAGAAGAATAAAGGAAGATGAATAATAGTTAAACTAAACCAGAGCGCCAGGCGCGCAAATGTTTTTACATCGCAGCGGAACACGCTCATACGCTCACACCGCGGAACGCTCACGCAGCGGAACACGCTCACACGCTCATACCGCGCCCCCCCTCCGCTGCTGCGCCAGGATTGGCCGGCGCGCTCCCCACCCAGCAGGCCTTCCCTTCGCTCGCGGGATTGGTTCCCGCCGTCCCCACCCCAGCCTACGTCCCATTCGCCGACATCGTGGCAAACCGGCCAATGAACGCACCGTCAGCTCCTCCCGCCTCATTTGAACACTCTCAATCTCTCGGCGGCCTCTCCGAACTTTCGGAACTTTTCTCTCTTCTCAAAGGGATCAATCTCAGAAAAATTATTGATACCCTGAAACTAATTCTCCCAATTCTGCGTGCCCCAGGTGACATTCTGTCAAAATTCTCCGCTGTTCTCCCCATTTTCGCTGAGGCATTCCCGTGAATGCACCTCAGAGTTCTCTCTTTAAAATCGTCTCCTGGAATGGGAATGGCGGTCTAAACAGAAAGAAGGCCGAGATAGAACAGTTCATCTGCGACTACTCGCCTCATGCCTTTCTCATCCAGGAGACGCAACTCCTCCCTGCCGAGGCATTTTCGCTTCGGCATTTCTTCATCTACAAAACCTGTCGTCCTGGGCCGCACCGCGGCGGTGGCACCCTAATTGCTTTTCGACGAAATATCCCGCATACGCCTCTGATAATACCGCCTCTCGCCGCAATAGAAGCCACAGCTATTGAAGTAGGAACGCCGTACGGAGCGATTACACTCGTATCCGCTTACAAACGGCCTCAACTTCAATTAGAGAAACGCGACCTCGATACGCTGCTAACACTCGGGCCGTCGGTAATTGTAGCAGGCGATATAAACTGCAAGCACACGGCCTGGGCATGCCGTGCGCGGAACCCTGCAGGAAATCGCCTGCTCTCTTATCTGAATCAAAGCACTCAGCTCGTCCTTTCCGCCCCAACATCTTTCACTCACATTCGCCGAAACCCCATCACCAATCTCATTGAAAGCGATATCCTCGATATCGTCCTTCACTCCCCCTCTCTTACAATCACCACCCCCAAACCGTTACACGATCTTCCATCTGACCACCTGCCGATTATCTTCGCTCTTCAGCGAGATATCTTCCCGGCCCCCGGCCCAAAACCCAAACCCGTCACCGATTGGGCTTCGTTCAAAACGAAAGTGGCGAACAAGCTCATCGGCAACCCCGTTCTCGATTCCCCTCAAAATATCGATCGCGCCATCACTCACCTCATTTACCAGACAAAATCAGCTTTTCATGACCATTCATCCACCGCTCCAAATTCGCGTCCGCTCAACCAAACGCCAGTCGAGCTGATCCGCCTGATTCAGGAGCGCCGAAAGGCGCAGAGAGAATACCATCGCTCTCACGACCCCGCAGCAAAAGCGGCCTATCAATCTATTCGGCGGAAAACCTCCAAGCTTCTGCGGGAGCATAGAAACGCTATGTGGGAAAAATATGTCGAAAACTCTGAAATAGACAACGCAAAAGATCTGTGGAAATTGCAACGGGCGCTACGCAGCCCACAGCCGGCCACCACGGCACTCAATCGCCCCCACGGCCTTCCACCCACTTACGACCCCGCCGTGAAAGCAGAGGTATTCGCTGACACCCTGCAATCACGTTTTTCTCCTCCTACTATCGCTCTTTCTCTCCCTGCCACCGCTGCGGAAATCTCTTTCACGCCTTCACCCCTCACGAAATTCCGTCTGACTGGCACATCACCGAGGATGAGGTGAGCGACGCACTTAAAAACATCAACACAAAACGAGCGGGCGGGCCGGACCAACTCTCCGGCGAATTGCTGAAGAAATTACCTCCTAAGGCCACCCGTCTCATCACTTCAATTTACAACGCCTGCATTTCTGTGCAATATTTCCCCGCGGTATGGAAATCTGCGACTGTGACGGTACTTCCGAAACCGAACAAAAACTCGCGTCTCCCGGAAAACTATCGGCCGATCTCTCTCCTCCCAATCCTCGGCAAGCTCTTTGAGAAACTCATTCTCAAGCGAGTTTTGTCAGATTTTGAACAGCGAGGAATTATTAGGGGGACGCAGTTCGGCTTTCGGAAGAATCGCTCCTCTGCTCTACAGGCACTTCGTTTCGCTTTCTTTGTTTCCTCTACTCTCAACCGACGCTCTTCTGTTCCTGCTCTTTTCTTTGACTATTCTTTCGCATTCGACACCGTCCACCACCCACTCCTTCTACAAAAACTACGCCCATACGTTCCACCCTTCCTTCTTAATCTCATCACTAGCTACCTCTCATCTCGCAATTTTCGTGTGAGATATCAATCTTGCCTCTCGTCTTCTCGCCCTATTCTCGCCGGCGCACAGTGTGTAATTTTGGCCATCTACGGGGCAGAAAGTCTAATAGCAAAAATTAAAGAATTGAACACGATTAAATCAGTTTATAATGTACTAAATTATTCGAAAAGCTAAAATATTACAAATTTTATACAATACAACTCGCTAGAACAACATTTTAAGTATTTGAAATGCGTTAAAATAGAAACGTATTTTAAATGCGTTAAATTAAATTGTACGTTGATTTTACAGAACAAACAATAGAGAAATAATGATGTGTGTGTATGTATATATATACACTATATATTGTAATAGTTTAGCCATCTATTACAAATGAAATAGGTAGATAACATGAAGTGACCATTGGTTTATGAACCGGGTATAGAACTTTATGTAGAAACTTCCAGAGCGGAATATAGAAAAACAAGTGAAGGTGATCTAAGAGAAAACGAGTATTTCAGGCGAGCATGTGAACGCCGTGGTTAATTAATGGTTGCATGTTACTAGTCAACGCACAAAATTATAAGGAACACAATAAAGTTTGTTTCAGCTAAATCGGGTCACAGAAACGCATAATATCGCGAGTTTTGTGATCATGACATTGATTTTAACATGTTACAGAACTAAAACAACAATGGTCGTGACGTCCCTTCAGAAAAGTTTGGATATATTAATAAATTAAACGAAAACTAGTGTGTCTACCGAGATTTGGCATATACCAAAGTATTCCGTGGAATACGGGCCAAATTATAAACGTGGTGACACAATTTTAGGACGCCGAACATTAATAGATAAACATTATGTTACATGAGTTAAGTGAGAAATAAACGAGCGATGTTTGTAGGCATGAGACGCACGAAAAAGTATTCTTTTAACAAAATGAAGCGAGAAAAGTGATGTCTAAGAAGTGGAATGGATACGAAATTTTAATTGGGAATTTTACAATATAATAAGACAATCCAGGAAGTGTTAGAAATTAATAATAAACTATTTTTATAAGTTATAAAGCAGAAGACAGTAGAGGCGCTATTGTTTTGTTCGGAAAAAAGCTATAAATGCTTTAGGACAACAATGGGAGAGAGACGAGGGAATAGCTTGGTAGCGAGAGGCAGAATCCGCGTCGCTTGTTGCAAGAATAATTTTAAAAAATTTGGATTTGTAATTTTTGATGAAGTGTTCTCTTCTGGACTCGTACTAGTGAACTATTATAAACTGTGAGAGGAGTGAATAACTTCGTGGCGAGTTGTACTCCGCGTCACTCGTGATATTATTTTAACACGCGAACTTATAAAATTTCGAGAAGGTGTTGCTCCTTCGGACTTGTATTCGCAAGGTGGCGGAACTGTATGCCGTGTGATGTGAACTATTTTAGTGGTAATATATAAAGCTATGCCACGCGCGATCCTAATTTTGAGTTTTGTGAATTTTGAAAGTTTTTCCACTAATGTTTGGAACTGGTGTTACTTCGACCATTGAAAAATCGAAGCGGGTGTCGCCGAACGAGGTGTGCCGAGGTGCAGCAGACTCGAGCGCGTCTTTGCATATCGTCGCCGTGGTCAGTGCCAATTTGGGGGGCACTGGTAATTCGGCGCTAGCAGGCAGCAGTGGAGCAGAGTTCTTACGCATGACGGCGTGAGATCGTGTGTGTGTGGACCTGGTCGCCGCTTGGTTAACAACGCAAGGGAAGTGGAATATTTTTTTTTGTTTTGCAACACTCCAGTGAAGTCAATGACTTTGATTTCTTTGCTCTTGGGAAGAATAAATGGTTTACAAAGCCAAAACTGGAAACATTTTGGGGGGATTGCAATGTAATGGGTGTGGCCACAGTATTGAGCTCATTATTTCGTAATAACATTTGGGTATAATATGTTTATTGATTTTTGTGATTTTTATGATATCGTGTTTTGTTGATGTTGTGTGGTATTGATTCTTTTATGAGGGTATTAATGTTTCTGTTGGTTAAAAGAAAATAAACAAACGAGATTTTGAGTTCTCGTTTTGATGTTACGTAACCGGTGTTTTTATCACATAGCTAGCTGATCCTGGTCCCTGCATTGGCGTGGCGCTTGTGTTCTGTAGAGAACAAATCACGGCCCGCCCTGATAAATTTATGTAAACAGGAAAACTCCGGATAGTAAAAGGGGGGGCACAGTGGTGTGCATTGTAGATATTACAGGTGATCAGCAAGGAAGTTTTTCGTGATCAACAATAGGAGTTGAGAGGGGAGATTTTCATTACATTAGTGCCCAGTTCGTAGGGCGTTTTAGTAAATAGGAAAGGGGGTTTTTTCGTTGCATTGGCGCCTGTTTAGTGGGCGTGATCGATATCAGTACAAGTGAGAGGGGTTTTTCGTTACATTGGCGCCCAATTCGTGGGGCGTGATTAGCAAACGCAACGCCGGGGTAGGAAACCAGGACAGGTTGTTAATAGCTAGCACGTGATAAAGAAATATAACAAAAATGGAAACACGAAGTGGCAAACTAATTAGCATCAGGGAAGGATCTGATTCCGAGACGATATCTGCTTGTGACGATGGTGAGGATTATCAGCGGTTACCAAATTTGGAGGTCGAAGGGGAAGATAATGTCGCGTTAGTCGCGAATGAAATGGCTGTTGGTCAGGTAGTGGGGGATGGGGGTCATGATCCCGGTGAAGTAGCGCGTACCACAGCTGAAGAACGAGGCGTTACAGAGTCGAGTCTGAATGCTATGTTACAGTTGTTAATGGCAGAAATAAAATCGGATAATGCCCGTCGAGAAAACAATTTGCAAGCCAAGATAGAAGAAAGTAATGTTAATTTGCGCCAGCAAATGGTAGAGAATAATATCAGTTTGGAGAGTAAATTAGAGGGCAGAATGGAGTCATTAGATTCTGCATTATTGGCAATCCGGAACGACGTCAGTGGCTTGAGAACCGAGACGTTTGCGAAGATTTCCAAGTTGGAAAACGACGCGAAGATCGCTGAAGAAAAGATAGAATCGCGGTTCGCAGTCCAGGAATCCGTTAATATGCAATTTAGCGCAGAAGTGGGCAAAGTCAAGTCGTCCGTATTAGCCGTCCAACAGGTGGTAGACGGACATCACCGCCAGTTCGATGACATTAACAAAAATTTGCAGGTCGTTAAAGAAACAACACAACGGCAGGACGCGCGATTAATATTACTCGAGGATTCCATGAACGGGATAGGCGAGAACATTATGTCAACAGTTCAAAGAGAAATCAGTAATCTGAGGCCGGGTGAATTAGAACAAACAAGAAGTGTCAATGAAATGCTCTCCAAAAAGGTAACTGAGTTAGAAGAACGTATGTACGCGGCGCAGAGGTCTGCGAATGTTGGGAACGTTGTCAGTCACGCGGCACTCCCGAATTATTTACGCTTCCACGGAGAAAGCAAGGAACAGCCGTATTCTTTTCTAACGGCGTTAGAAAATTATTTTCTTGTGAACGGTACGCCTGAGACGATGAAATTAAGATTCGTGGAGGAGGCGTTAAGTTCGAAGGCCCAGTATTGGTGGCAGGCTCTTACACCGACTCCGAGAAGTTATGAAGAGTGGAGGGGGAAATTCTTAGAGCGTTATTGGAACCAGCATCATCGGTTCGAGTTAAGATATCGCTTGATGTCGGAAAAGTACCGGAAGGGAAGTGCAGAAAGCATGTGCGATTTCGTGACGCGCAAAGTAAGTGCGTTCAAGATTTGTAGCGAGAATTTCGATCCCGCTGAAATTATTAGAATATTGATACGACAGATGCCGGGTAACGTCCGTAACTTGTTATGGAATAATATGCCGGAAACAATAGATGAGCTGATCGAGCGTGTTAGTCGGTTCGATCAGACGAATGATGGAAATGACCAAGATTCCCCAAATGAGAGGTCACGCTTTGGTAATAATGGGGGCGGTACGAATGGATATAACGGCACGAAGTACCGACAGGAAAATGTATGCGCGGTTGAAGTGCGCACGGGAGAGAAAGCGCCAAGACAAGGTAAGCCACAAGGTGGGCCGTCACAACAGCAACCAAAACCAAAAGAAAATGGTGGGGGTCGTCAAGATATGAACCAAGGTGAATCGGAAGCAAAGAGGAATGTAGACAGAAGGCCGGAAAACTAGATAGCTTTGGTGCGGGAGGGTGGCCCGAACCAAATGACGTGGAAGGGAATCAGGTTACGGTACTAGCAACAACAAGTGTAATGGTCGCGGGAGATGAATTGCTTCGTGAAGAAACAATGGAAGGTGCGAAGCCGAGCAAGTGTTTAGTGTTGAAGGGCACGTGCTATGGGAGACAGGTGTATGCGTTGGTAGATACGGGAAGTAGCATCAGTGCAATATCTGAAGAATTGTGTGAGGAGTTGAAGAGGGATGGACAAGAGCTGGTTGAATTACCAACGCGGAAGCTAAGGGTCGTGATGGCGAACCGGAAGACAGCAAGTACCACGGGAAGACAAGTTTGGTTGGAATTCTGCGTGGAGGGACTGACCATCGAGGTAGCGGCAATAGTGGTCCGAGGACTCGTACGCGAGATTATCATCGGAATGGACGCATTAAGGGCCTACCAAGCCGTCGTAGACGTAAGCACAGGTGTAATTACATTACGGTTACGAGGTTGTATTGGTGGTGGCTTAGTGGTCGCTGAAGATGATGAGGCGGCGGTCGATGGGGACGAAGTGCAGGCTTCGATGGAAGAGGTTCTCCAGGGCGTGGAACGTGCTGTGGAAGGTGTCGTTGACAAAGAGAACGGCCCGGAAGAAATTCGGCAACTCTTGGAAAGGTTTGTAGACGTGTTTCACGAGTCATCAGAGGCAGTGAGAGGTTATAAATTTCGGTTGGAGATCAGTGATGCTACACCGTTTGTGACGAAGCAATACCCGATCCCATACGCGCACCGGGCACAAGTGCGACAATTGATAGCTGAAATGGAACAGAAGGGCATCATTAAGAGGGCTATCACTCCATATGTAAGTCCATTAGTAGTCGTGGCAAAGAAGAATGGCAGTATAAGGATTTGCCTCGACGCACGAAAGTTGAATGCCGTAACGATTCCCCGCTACGAAGCACCACCCACCATTAATGATATGATCGTGAAGTTAGGAGGGGCGGCTATCTTTAGCGCCCTTGATTTTTCGTCAGCGTATTGGCAAATTGCAGTTGAATCCGGATCCCAGAAATATATCAGTTTTAGGTTCGAGGGAACTGTATATTCATTTACACGGTTGCCATTCGGATTGAAGAACTCGGGGGCGGCGTTAATCCGCTACTTGGATGACGTCATCCCGGCTGAGTTGAAGGAGACGTTAATAACGTATGTGGATGACATCGTGTTATTTTCACCAGATTTAAAGGCGCATTTGCGGGATTTAAGGCAATTGTTTGAGATTTTTCGAACCTACAACCTGAAATTAAATATAGAAAAATGTAAGTTTTGTCAACTTAAAGTACAATTTATGGGACACGAAATTTCCGGTGAGGGGATCGAGATTCAGGAATGTAAAAAGGAAATGATTCGAAAGTTGCCACCGCCTAAGAATATCCGTGGACTTCGCCGATTGTTCGGTATTTTAAACTATTACTCTCGATTTGTTAAGAACTACTCACAGAAGGTAGTGCCGCTGTTACACTTGCTTCGCAAGGGGAACAGGTGGAATTGGACGCAACAATGCCAGGAAGCTTACGAACAGCTGCTACGGGCTTTTGAAGAGACGTACGTGGTACGTTACCCCGACTTCCGTAGGCGAATGTATCTGCAGACGGACAGTAGCGGATCGGCGCTGGGCGCAGTCCTGTTTCAAGTGGGCGATTACGGGCAACAGCAGATTATCGCGTTAGATAGTCGGTCCCTGAAGGGAAGCGAGGCAAATTTCGGTACCACAGAATCGGAAGCGCTTGCCGTGGTTTGGGCAACGCGGAAGTTTCGGGCATTATTAGTGGGCCGACCTTTTACGGTGATTACTGACCATAAGGCATTGATCTTTCTGATGAGAAGTCATACTCATAATGAGAAATTGCTTCGATGGGCTCTGTGGTTACAGCAGTTTCAGATTGATATCGAATACTGCGAGGGCAAGAAGAACTTACTCCCAGATTATTTATCCCGAATTAGAGTGGAGGAGAAAGAGGGTGAACAGAATCTGGTAGCAATAATACGCGTGAGTGAAATCGATCCACGATGGACAAAGCACGCGGTGATTGCCATGCAGCAAGGAGACCCATTTACACGGGAGGTAACGAAATTGGTAGCTGGGCAGCAGTACGATTCTAGCAAGTTCAAGAGCGTACGAGAACGGAATGCAGCTTTGTGGAAAAGTCACGATGGGATCATATTGCGCAAGACCAACGGTCCGGATAATCAATTCCGTATATGGGTACCGGAGAAGCAACGGAAGGGCTTGATAATATCTACACACGAGCATTACGGTCATTTCGGGGGAGAAAAGATCACGCGTATTTTGGCGGATTATTGTTATTGGCCGAATATGGGGAAGCAAATACGTCAATTAACAAGCTCCTGTGACGTATGTCAGAAGACGAAACAGCCTAATCGCCGTCAGGAGGGCGAGTGGCAAGCCATTATACCGCAGGGTCCACGTGATCTGTACGCCGTCGATTTGTACGGTCCGTTGCCGAAAACTAAGTTCGGTAACCAGTATTTATTCGTAGCTATAGACGTGTTTTCAAAATTAGTAAGAACTTTTCCCATTAGAAAACCGAATGCTGCGAACTGTGTCCGGCAGATGAAGGCTTTTATCGATATAGGCGGAAAGCCTAGACGAGTACTGCATGACCGAGGAAGCCAATTCACAAGTGACAGGTGGCGCAAGGAAATGACAACCTTGGGAATAGAAATTCATTTTACCGCAGTGAGGCATCCCCAAAGCAACCCCAGTGAGAGGGTGATGAAGGAGCTGTCGCGTTTGTTCCGAGTTTATTCGTCGGAGAACCATCGGGCGTGGTTTGAAGCAGTTCCCATATTAAACGAAGTACTGAATACAGTACCACATTCAAGCACCGGACGAACATCATGGGAGGTGCATTTCGGACAAAAGAAGAAAGGACCCTTTGACGAGATCGCTGTTCCTCCGGAGATCAGCGGTATAACGACAATCACGGGAAACCATCAAATTATCTATGACCAATTGAAGAAGGCAGCCAGTCGTAGAAAAGGGGCTCAAGGGCAGTTCTATCGGGGGGTGTATCGCGTAGGTGACAAAGTTCTGGTGAAGTCGCCTCACTCGTCATCGTCCGAGCAGAAATTGTTCCGGAAGTTCTTTCCTATCTTTGAAGGCCCATACGTAATTGAAAAGGTACTAGACAATAACAGTGTTGTTTTGTCGAACCAAGGACATGATTGTGGGGTCCAAAATTGGTTTAATATTAAACCGTATAAAGAAATGGTTGAACGATAGAAGCCAAGGGGGATAGAAGAACGGTTGTTAAGTGTATATTTTGTTGTGTTAAGTATGTAAGTGTATTTTAGTTGTAGTTTTAGTATGTAAGTCATGTTTATAAGTAAGAAAGCAAGATTGGAATAGTGAGTGAGTGAAAGTGCGACAGGTACAAATCGCGAATTTGTGTCAGGTGAATGTACAATAGGTAATGCTACGGTCAAGGTGGTGCAACAGGTGCACGTACGATAGGCAGGGGTTAGAACCGCAAGTGTGAAGCGTAGCAGGTGCCACTGAGGCCAACAATTGATCAAGACATGACGAGTTTGCTGAGTTAGAGTAGTAGAAGTCGGTACATCGTGACTACGTCAGCGAGTGACCGACGTCTAGGGAGGGGAAGTTGTAATAGTTTAGCCATCTATTACAAATGAAATAGGTAGATAACATGAAGTGACCATTGGTTTATGAACCGGGTATAGAACTTTATGTAGAAACTTCCAGAGCGGAATATAGAAAAACAAGTGAAGGTGATCTAAGAGAAAACGAGTATTTCAGGCGAGCATGTGAACGCCGTGGTTAATTAATGGTTGCATGTTACTAGTCAACGCACAAAATTATAAGGAACACAATAAAGTTTGTTTCAGCTAAATCGGGTCACAGAAACGCATAATATCGCGAGTTTTGTGATCATGACATTGATTTTAACATGTTACAGAACTAAAACAACAATGGTCGTGACGTCCCTTCAGAAAAGTTTGGATATATTAATAAATTAAACGAAAACTAGTGTGTCTACCGAGATTTGGCATATACCAAAGTATTCCGTGGAATACGGGCCAAATTATAAACGTGGTGACACAATTTTAGGACGCCGAACATTAATAGATAAACATTATGTTACATGAGTTAAGTGAGAAATAAACGAGCGATGTTTGTAGGCATGAGACGCACGAAAAAGCATTCTTTTAACAAAATGAAGCGAGAAAAGTGATGTCTAAGAAGTGGAATGGATACGAAATTTTAATTGGGAATTTTACAATATAATAAGACAATCCAGGAAGTGTTAGAAATTAATAATAAACTATTTTTATAAGTTATAAAGCAGAAGACAGTAGAGGCGCTATTGTTTTGTTCGGAAAAAAGCTATAAATGCTTTAGGACAACAATGGGAGAGAGACGAGGGAATAGCTTGGTAGCGAGAGGCAGAATCCGCGTCGCTTGTTGCAAGAATAATTTTAAAAAATTTGGATTTGTAATTTTTGATGAAGTGTTCTCTTCTGGACTCGTACTAGTGAACTATTATAAACTGTGAGAGGAGTGAATAACTTCGTGGCGAGTTGTACTCCGCGTCACTCGTGATATTATTTTAACACGCGAACTTATAAAATTTCGAGAAGGTGTTGCTCCTTCGGACTTGTATTCGCAAGGTGGCGGAACTGTATGCCGTGTGATGTGAACTATTTTAGTGGTAATATATAAAGCTATGCCACGCGCGATCCTAATTTTGAGTTTTGTGAATTTTGAAAGTTTTTCCACTAATGTTTGGAACTGGTGTTACTTCGACCATTGAAAAATCGAAGCGGGTGTCGCCGAACGAGGTGTGCCGAGGTGCAGCAGACTCGAGCGCGTCTTTGCATATCGTCGCCGTGGTCAGTGCCAATTTGGGGGGCACTGGTAATTCGGCGCTAGCAGGCAGCAGTGGAGCAGAGTTCTTACGCATGACGGCGTGAGATCGTGTGTGTGTGGACCTGGTCGCCGCTTGGTTAACAACGCAAGGGAAGTGGAATATTTTTTTTTGTTTTGCAACACTCCAGTGAAGTCAATGACTTTGATTTCTTTGCTCTTGGGAAGAATAAATGGTTTACAAAGCCAAAACTGGAAACATTTTGGGGGGATTGCAATGTAATGGGTGTGGCCACAGTATTGAGCTCATTATTTCGTAATAACATTTGGGTATAATATGTTTATTGATTTTTGTGATTTTTATGATATCGTGTTTTGTTGATGTTGTGTGGTATTGATTCTTTTATGAGGGTATTAATGTTTCTGTTGGTTAAAAGAAAATAAACAAACGAGATTTTGAGTTCTCGTTTTGATGTTACGTAACCGGTGTTTTTATCACATAGCTAGCTGATCCTGGTCCCTGCATTGGCGTGGCGCTTGTGTTCTGTAGAGAACAAATCACGGCCCGCCCTGATAAATTTATGTAAACAGGAAAACTCCGGATAGTAAAAGGGGGGGCACAGTGGTGTGCATTGTAGATATTACAGGTGATCAGCAAGGAAGTTTTTCGTGATCAACAATAGGAGTTGAGAGGGGAGATTTTCATTACATTAGTGCCCAGTTCGTAGGGCGTTTTAGTAAATAGGAAAGGGGGTTTTTTCGTTGCATTGGCGCCTGTTTAGTGGGCGTGATCGATATCAGTACAAGTGAGAGGGGTTTTTCGTTACAATATACACATAATTTTGACACAGTATTGCAATTGTTACCATAAAAAATGAAATCATAAAATCATACATTAGACAATATATACGAAAATACGAGAGAAGCATACAAGACACATGTGCTGAAACACGAACCGCACACATGAAAATAATGAACTTATTCAGAATCACTGATGGTATCAGAAGAATCTCCTTGATTATCTGTGTCTGCTGGTGATTGATCAATTTGTAGAAAATCAAAACCTATTCATTAATATTATTCTTTCAGTGTTTTGGAGGAACCCGTTAACTAACTGTACATGGATCAGACGTAATAAGAAATCTGTTCAGCATATTGTGTAATAGTGTCGATTCTGGAGGTCTTTTGAAAACACAAATTTTATTAATCTGCAGAATTTAGTGGAAGAGGGAAAGGATTTTTCCAAATAACGTATTTTGAATTGTCCGAATCGCAGTGCATATCCAAAGGAACAGAAACACCAAAAAAAAAAAAAAAAAAAAAAAAAAAAAAAAAAAAAAAAAAAAAAAAAAAAACTTTCGTCACTGAAATGTTGCTGAGGAAACCTCTTTTGTATCGATTCTGTCCCATACCATCACAGCCCCATTTCATGATAATGCTAATATTACATTTTTTGTCAATCGCAATTTCTCAAACACCTCTCGGGTTTGACGTAATCGATGAATTGTTTGGTCAATAAGTGACTGCACAGGTATTTCTGCTGAGATTTGTGTAATCACAGCAGCTTGTGTATAGCGTTTTGGATTCTTTCACTTTATAATGTGGGCAAAATTTACAATTTAATATTTTTGCTTGCTGACGTAGAAGTTGATACTGGCGACTAGACATATAGACATGCACCATTCACGTCAGCGCCTGTTCGGTTATAGCTCTGATTTCTGAAACAAGGACCATCGAGCCTTCTTAATAACAGTTTCTCGATTTGGTGATGCAGTGGATAATTGTTACTATTGCTGCCGAATCCCTTTTCCTTTCTTTCCTGAACTACATGCCTACGGCCATTCTTAGCACTTCGCTGCTTGAATGTAGGTGGTGTTTAACTTTCTGCCTCTTAGTTCTCGGAGCACAATCATCAAAATGGCCGGCCAATTACAGTACGGGAAATTGCTAATTCTGGAAATGTGGGCATTGTCGGAAATATTTTCAAATATTATTTCCTCATCGAGACAAGAAGAATTGAAACGAATAAAACGTCCTTTATGCCTCCCTATTTTCTCCTACGTAATACTAAGTGTTTGGCAAAATTTCTTTACTTTGTGTTTTTACACACTGTAAAGCACTCTCCGAATTTGTTGCATTTTTCATTTCTTGCAAAGTATGTGCGAATAAAGCATCTGTCTTTGCATTTTTATGTTTTGTAACCCATATTTCGAAGAGTGCCCTCCGGAAAAACGAATGCAACATTCTGTAAATAATGGAAAAAATAATACATTCGCAACAATTCGCAACATTTTTTTCAATGTTTGGCTTCCCAAAAGTACCTGCTTGAATACCAATTTGGTCCCAAAGTGGTTCTCCAGGGTTCTCTAAACTAAAACCCTCGATTAATTTTTGGAATTGTGTTTCCTGTAAGATTAAGAGTACGTACTTTTCAAGAGGTCCTTACAAGTTGTTGGAAAATGGATTTCAAAAACCAAAGGTACCAATGGAAAGAAAAAACTATACAGATTGAATTTTTGAAATAGCTGGGACTTTGAATATCATCAGACACACTCACAGGACAAGCGAAAACGCTGCACTGAAATGATTGAATCCAAGCGGTGCCGCCACGGACGAGTTGATACATGTTCAGATAAGCATTTCCTGTACCTCGGAGAATTTCTAGTGAAATCTATACCGTTGCCATGTGGTCTGAACATCCTTCTACTGAAATAAATAACAAATTACACGTTCTGGTCAAGTTGAAAATTTGACTTTCTGCCCCGTAGATGGCCAAAATTACACACTGTGCGGCGTCCCCCAGGGCGCCGTGCTCTCTCCTTTTCTCTTCTCTCTTTTCATTAATGACGCGCCCACTACTGCCGGAGTGAGCGAATTTATCTACGCCGACGACGTAGCGTTCGCAGTCAAAGATAGCCGAATTAACTTTGCCCTCTCTAAATTACAGCGCGCCGCAAATGCACTCACAACTTGGAGTGCGGAAAACGGCCTCACGCTGAATGCGCAGAAATGTCAGGCGATTCTTTTTACATACAAACGAAAGGTCAACGCGCACACTGTCGCTCCCATCCGCCTACACGCACACACGCTCCCGTGGCAAGACGAGATTAAATACCTCGGGGTCACTTTCGACCACCGCTTGACTTGGCACACGCACTTGAATAACACACGGCAAAACATGATACAACGCATACACAGGCTCATGCCCCTCTTCAGAACAAAAACACTAAAAGACAAACTGAAAATTCGCCTGTATCTTGCGTGCGTACGGAGCGCGGGGCTGTACGCGTGCGAGGTGTGGGCGACGGCAGCGGAATGGCGCCGTGAGAAGCTCATGCGCGCGGAACACTCTTTTATTCTCGCCGCTTTTAAGCCTCCTCCAGGCACAATCCTCGACACGGAACTCACCAACAGAAACATCGACACTATCACCACAACAATACACAAACTTGCCACGGAGCGAATCAAACACATATTCACCAATATACACCTACACCCCACTTTTGCGCCTTATACACAATATTATGCCAAGAAATCACACCACAAACAAAAACACCTCCCCTCTGATATTATGTTCTTAAAACACACACCACAACGCCCCCGCAACTTCTAAAAATTCATTAAAACCACACACCCCAGACACGCCATCGTCCTCCGCAGCTCATCAAAGGGTTTGCTGCGGGCGATACAAGCTGCATAGTTGCAAGCCAAAATCCATAGTTACAAGCCAAAATCTCCATAGTTGTTAAGATAGTTTTCTAAGTTAATAATTAAGATTTAGTAGTAGGTTAGAATTAAGTGAAATTGTAAAATGATTCAATTATAACGATTAGTTAGTAAGTTAAAAGTTATTCAGTCATAGTTATAAGTTGTAGATTAGATTTCTAGGGTTAGTTAGGTTTAAGTTTAGCCATAAGAATTTATTATTTTATTATTAATAATATAAACTGGGCAGGGAACTATGAAGTGTTCACCAGGAGGCATAGATAACGAGGGATCGGTGCTCCGGCGCTCCTAGCGCCGTGATTGGCCAGACCGGGCTGCCCCCGGGCGTCCGGCAGCGAAGGCAGAGAGAGGTGCAGGAGGCGCTGGCGCCGATTCGGAACAGAACCCGAAACAAAACAACGCAAGACAACAAACTAGATTAGTTCAAATTCAGGCAGGGGTAAATAGGGTAAATTAAACATCTATTAAACTGAGATTGAATTAGGAAAATAATAAAGGGGAGTAATCTTGGCAACAACTAGATTGGAATAAAAATGATATCTAATTCTATTATCTTGCTTGTTTTGTTTTGCTTTTAGTTTTGTTTTGTTTCATTTGTTTTGTCAAAACATTGATTTTGTTCTGTTCCATCAAATTGGCTTTCGTCAAAATTAATTTCGTTAAATTTACTTCATCATGTGTTGTCTTGTTTTGTTTAATTCATTAAATTTATTCGCTCAAAATTGTCAATTTAGGTTTAGTTTAATTATTATTCATCTCACTCTATTCTTCTTCTCCACTCTATTACTTCTTAGTTCATTTATCTATTTCCTCTTTACTTCAAAATTTTCCAAATATTAAACTTACTACGTTTATAAAATTTCATCTTCATTTAGCTTCATTTTCTTTATTTTCTTTATTGCTATAATTTTGTCACAACACATGTAAATACTGTAAATATTATAATTATGTATTATTGTTTTTATAAATAAAATAAAAAAAGACCCTAAGAACTACCGTTTGGCGAAGTGAAGCGAAGCGAGTGCCATTCCATTTCTTCTTTGGAGCTGCTTAAACAATTTCAACGGAGATGGTATAAAAGTGCCAGTAAGAACCCACGTGCGCCGCCCAGACATGGGACAACCATAGGGCGGCCACAGAACTCTTAAAAATCCCCCAAAAAATTCCAAACTCCGGCGGAAGCGCTCCCGCAAGGGAGCAGGCCGCCACCTAGAAGACCACAAGTGCTTCGCCGACCCAGCTGGCCTGCCTGGCCCCGCAGATCCGGATTACCGCGCTCGCCCCGCCGACTGGAACGGAAACCTCACATTTGCCTCTACGAAGCTGTGAATGGGTTTGCAGCGTGATCGCCGTTCAGGACAAGCCGCACTGGCAAAGTCTTTGGCCTGCCTTTCAAAGACAAAGAGTTGTTCCTAAGATGTCAAGGAGTGGACCAAAGGTGGTTAAATAACGAAAATAGGGGAGGGGTCTCTCATAGAACTTACCCCCTTCAGAATAGGAAATCGGCTAGAGATGCCATTCATCATAAAAGCAGTATTTCCTCATTTTCTATAGAAACGAAAGACTTTCAATATGTCATTTGAAAACTCCTAAATAAATTAACCAATAAAAAATTAAAATTCTGCTTACAGGAACAGTTTTTGTATGGAAACATCTAGTCTGCTGCACAATATACCTCCTCCCCCCCCACACACACACAGAGAAAAATGCTGTTTGTGACACTAATTGATGTCGGTGAAAAAATGTATTATTGTTGCAGATCAAATCAATTAACTACATTTATTTATTGAACATCAAATACTGTTAAAAACTGTGTGTAACCTGCTGTGGGTAGGAGTGTATTGTGTGCAGGTTTTTTGAAATTCTGGGATACCTACTAAAATGTGCATTTTTGGCAAGCAGGGCCATCTTTAGGCACAGGCAGACGAGGCTCGTGCCTCAGGGCCCCCATGATCAAAGGGTCCCCACAGATAAAAAAATATATAACAAAACTGAACTAGTGGTGCTAGAACAGCACGTACTTTCCCGAATTATAAAAAACAGCAACGCAATATTAAGATATTGCATTTTGTGCGGTACTAACATCTTAGTTATTGAGTTTTTCATTCATATCGCACAAATAATTATATCCATCAAATTTCAGTATTGCTGAATGGCTGGTTAATATCAAAGGCAATGTTTTCCAGGAGTGAGGTTTTTTTATTTGCTCCCAGAAGACACACAGCAATCTACGAACTCGTGGAACCTACAATGTACGAACTTGTGGTGGCTAATCGCACGTTGTCGCCAAGTTGTGCGCCTCTAGCTGTTATTGCAACTTGCGTCTCGGGAGAGCAAAATGAGGAGCCACGAACGTACACGAAGACACCCGAGCGGAGTCGAGCGAGTCCATGCGCGAGCCGACGGACTTCCATGGCGCAAATCTTTAATTCGAAATCTGTCAGAAATTTAATGTTTCTAATGTTGAGTGGTCGTTAACGCCATTAACAAGATTTCTTGCGAACTTTCGTTTTAAACGAAGAATTCCAAACTATTATTCACATTAGTTTCTTTATTTTAACGTTTCTATAACATAGTTATTTGGTAGGTGTTTTTTAATATTCTCAATTTATTTTCCGTCGGCTAGTTCAGGTTAGAATTATTTCGGTGCAAAAGAGTGCAGTGGTAATAAAAATGCAGCTTTTGTAAAGAAGAAACTGCAGGAGATTGCAGTCACGAAAGCCAGTGCTGAGGAAGTAGAAACTTTTTTAGTATCAGATGTCAAGCACTGTTAATTTTCTGCCAAAATCTCACTGGTCAAGCCATCAGCCAGTGCGAACATTCTTTCCAAGTTCACTGATGTTTTTCCTGGTGAACAGTGAAATATCCGAAGAAGAGAATTGCACTTACATGTTACTTCACAAGTGTGTTTGGGAACATTTACTGAAAGGATATGTGTGAGTGCTGTCTGTTGATCCTCAAATGTATGCATTGAAGTACAACAATCAATGTAATTTGCTTTTCAGTTAGTGAACAAGTGTAATAATTGTGAACAATTGTTAAATAAAATTTAAAATGGCCATCGTGTACATGTAGCATCATCTTGTAGTAGGCCACCACATGAAGTGAATAGGAAAATTGTGGATGCTTCTTTGCAAATAGGTAGGGGCCATTCAGTAATAGAGCAGTTTCAATGGTAATTGGTTTACTATGAATTAATGTTTCAATTTACAATTCTCATGTTCTCTCTGTTATTAAAAATAATGCAAAAATAAGAGGAAATTTTGAGGCTTTCATATGCTGCCATAGATGAAACTTACATAGATGTTCTAGATTCAGTAAGTGATGAAGTTATAAATTTATTAGTATTGTATGATGGAACATGGCATAAACGAGGCACTACATCTCGTTATGAAATGGGAATTGTTGACTCGTTATGAAATGGATATCTTGACTGGTCTTGTGGCTGATTGTCATGTTTTGTCAAAATACTGTGGCACTTGTGAAAAGAACAAGAGCAAATTATGAGACAAAAAGCTGTGAATATAAAAAATGGAAAGAAATTCATAATCAGTAATTTTTAATGGATCTTCAAATGCAATGGATGTAGCTGCAAGTGAGGTATTGTGGAAGAGGGTCCTGTCTCATCATTTTAGATATACAACAATACTGTCGGATGATGATGCAAAGACTTTCAATCACCATCTGAAACTAAATATCTATGGAGACAACTTTATTATTAGAAAAGAAGATGTATAAAACATGTGATGTAAAGATTTAAAACAGGCTTACAAAAATAATCCAAGAATAGAAAGTGAAGGGTGTTACACTTGGTAAAAAGCAAGTCAATTTAAAGGATGACATAATTATTTGTCTTAGCAAATTATCGCAATGCCATCCAGAAGAATATTCCAGATGTGCAGAAGATGAAGTCTGCAATACTTGCCACCTTATACCATGCAATGCCAACAGACTTGAAGCCATTGCATTTTAAATGCCCTAAAGAAGAAAATTCATGGTGCTTCTACAATCGAGCTCATGGGAATGAAATTTCAAAACATGGCAAATACAACATGAAAACTGTTGTCTCCCAGTGTTATTTGTAAAATAATTCCTATGTATCAGAGGCTTGCAAAAAAATGAATTACTGGAATGTGTATATGGGAAAACACAGAATGCAAATGATATTTGCATAGTTTTGTTTGGAGCAAGTGCCCCAAAGAAACGTTTCTTTCCAGAAAAAATATTGAAATTGCTGACATCAGCAGTGTCCCAGTTCAATATGGGATGTGAGGCCAGTGAAAGAGTCAAAGAGCATGCTTCAGGAATCAAAGTGACATCTCCTAAGAAAATAAACATATGAGAGACAAATGCCGTCTCCACAAAAGTGAAATGGCATTGCAACCAGACTTTAAAAGTGCTTAAAAAAAAGCCAAGTCAATCAAAGAAGAAAAGGTTTGTCAAGTCAATAAAAGAAGTAAAGAACAAAGATGTTGAAGATGCAATGTATGCTTCTGGGCAATTTTAAAGAAAAATTTTATTAATAAACTGTAAATGCACTATCTTAAATTTTCTTTTTCACATTCCTGGTAATTGATTTTCCTTATATTATCCCATAACTAAAAAGTTCCAACTTTTACAATTTTCAATCCATTAAAGTAATAATGTAGCAACTTGTTAAGAGATTGTAGATTAATATAATTATCGTAGTATTTTTGTCTGAAGTCATTACTTTTAGAATTAAAAACTGTTTGGTTATTTTTAATTTATTTTGGAGTGATAGACAATAAACTTACCAAAAGTAAATATTTTCTCGGATACTAATAAATATATTTTGCAAGTAAAACATAATTATTTAAACACGTAAAATAAACAGTTAATTAAAATATCAGTAAGATACATTGATTTATTTGCTAATTGGGCTAATTTAGTATAAATAGCTTGTCTCGAGAGAACAGAAGGCACAGAGCAACATCAGTGGCGCAAGCTCAAGCTCTCCGATCGCTCGACTCCGCTCGGGTGTCTTCGTGGACATTCGTGGCTCCTCACTTTGCTCTCCTGAGACACAAGTGTTATTGCAACTCGTAACAATGACATGTACTTAATTCCCTGGAATTCGCGAGCGCTAAGCGGAATTCCATTGTAGCCTCGCATTGTCGATAAGTTAAAGTGTGAGGAAGCAAAAATTGAATTAATATTGGCATTTCCAATAACAAATTATATTTAAATCAATTATTTTTATTTTCCTTATACATACGTATATACATAGAATATTTTACTTTTCCGTATATGCACGTATATACGGAGTATTGTAAGAAGTGGCCGACATTTTTGTTTTAATTTTTGCAAAACCAGGCATTTTAACGAACATGAGACATGCACTTAACCCTTCGTGCTCTTAACCCTTCGTTGCACGATTTTTTCTTTTAAGATCAAACTTTTTGGGGGAATAATTTGGATTGTGGAGATATTGGGAAAAATAGATAAAAATTCTAATTTACATCTGTGTCGTAAAATTGAAATTTTTTGCTTTTCTTCATACATGCAAAGATGCGCGGTAAGTTATACATTTTGCCTTTGCATGCAGCAATATTGTGGAATAGTTTAATATGACACGTATAGCAAAGTGCTTGCAGAAAAGTTTATAATAATAACCCATAGTAATTTTATTCGTTATCATATTTTATCTATTCAATCATTTATTTTATTACATATTATTTTATATATATATATATATATATATATATATATATAACGAACGAATATTATAATATATATAATTATATATATATATATACATATAATTTATTTTATTTTTACTATTTTTCATGATTACATTTTTTACATCATGAAAATTAGTAAAAATCAAATAAATTCGAACACAATACGTAATATCCAAAAACACTCCTGATGTCGCGGCACGATATAGTATAATACAACTTCTCGAGCTTTATACTCGGCACAAAAGCTTTGTACTCCTTATAACATTTTCTTATCTGGCAAAAACGTACATTGTCGGCAACAATGAAGCGACCAGGCTTCCAGATTTCAGTGGAAGAGATAAGACAAGAATAGAATGATCTCACGAAAGATATCTTCTCGAAAGGTTGGCCCAAAGAGTATTTCCTGGGTTGGCCAAGAGCAACAATCTCATTGAGTGTTCTCAGTACAACACTGCGACCACTGGAGGCTCAATGCAAATTTACGTGCACCTTTGCAGATATGCAAAGTCCAAAAATCTCTCTTTGAAATTACAACTATAAACAGAAACTAAATTCCAAATAATTCAATTCTTAACAAAAACTTCACTTTTAAACCACAAAAATCCCCATTCAATTAAAGTAATTAACAACCACAAAAAAAATCAAAGTAGGGCGACAACCACTCCCGGAGTGAACAACTACTCACCGAGAATAAAAATTTCAAAAAGACTACTTATGCTCAAATTGTCGAGTACCCAATGAATCTAATGGTAAATAAACCCTTTCCGAATACGTCATAGTGCACACAAAAGCTTATAATACAGAAATACAACCGTAAATCACTTCCAAAAGTGGCTTTGCGTATCTGCAAAGCGGTGCAATGAAGAGTTAAGCTACCTTTATGCTATCTAAGGTCCCAATTTAATCAAAATTTGTTGTGAGATGTCTAAGAAAAAGTGGTTTAAAGGAAATAAAAATTGCACATGTTTGACACAGAATATCGCAAAAAATAAAGTTTTCGAAAATTTGAACATGACGTTATTTAAAGATCTGTTTTTTATGAACATATTTCATTAAGAAAAAAATTGTATCTTTACAATTGTAGCTGTAGGAAGACACCGAAAAAAAATTGATTTTTTTCAATTTTCGAAAAACCAGAGTTCTCAACCAACGTGAGACCTATGCCATTCTCTTAATATAGCGTATACTCCGTTCGACTTAAACTCCTTGGAGAAACCTCGTTTGTATGTCGTCCGTAAGCAGTCGCAAACTGTACTTCGGGACGGAATTTTCGGGTTGTCATCAGGGCAGCGCTGACCATCCCGCTCGAAAGAGGAATGTTTCGCACATCTGCCGTGGAAGTATGAAGCCTAACCCCTGTACCTGCTGTGCTCTTTGGAAGTTGGAATACATGGTCATTGCCCTTGCGTCAGAGAAATAGTAGGATGTGGTTTCTAATATTTATAAAAATCAACTCTTAAACTAATTTTTAATATATTTTTCAATTATTGATGTCCCTGTTGGTGAGAAGTAAAACGGAAATTATATTAATTTAATATAGATTACGATAATTTATATTCAGTCCCTGTTTAATAAATTAATTTAACGTAAATTACGATAATTTATATTCAGTCCCTGATTAATAAATGCTTGAGCAACGCAGGACACTTCACCACTATATGACAAATAATATTGTTTTTAAAAAGCTTTGCAATGAATGGATAAGAGAAGTGCTCGCATGATTATAATAATTATGGTCGCAGGATCACGTCATTGTTGGGGTGCAGTTAATTGGTAGAGAGAAGGCGGAAGGTGCCGCGTGCTTGCGCTTAGGGCAACAGCCCACCATGTGCTCCCTAAATGTAAATGCCGTAGAAAGATCTTGTGGCAGTAATAGTTTCAATATTTTGAAAATACCGCCAGTGAATAGTGGAGGGGTGAAATCGGTAGTGGGGGCAAGGTGGCGTTGCCTCTTGGCTGCCGGCAGTGAGCTGTCTATACATCCTTAGTCTATGCTAGTGGTGCAACAGAATGGCACGAACTTTCCCGTATTAGCTTTCTATTTCCTTTGGTCTCGGCTAGCAATTTGGAATTTCCACGTACTCGTTCCAGCTGCCATCTATTTACGCCCAGAGTAGGTCTTAACTTTTCGGTTTCCTAATGGTAGAACGGAAATATTAATTTTAGAATATTAAAGAACACAAAAACCTCGTCCTAAATGGTAATTTTCTTTTAAAAAATTGTTGCAGTTTTTAAGAAAATGGCGTTTAAGCGCCCCAAAAAGCGAAAACTGAAGCTCTTTTTCATAGAAATAAAAAAACATCGTATGTAGCACTTACATTCACAAATATAATGATGTTTACAAATTGCTGGTAATGTGCATATTAAAGATTTGAGAAACCTTAAAAGAATTACATTTGTATAATTAAAAAAAAAAAAAAATGGACTTTACGTCATATCAAAGAGTATGCAATTAGCACTATGTGTTCGAAAAGTTTGAAGAAAAAAACATGGGGCAGCTAGTTATAGCTAAGATGTTAGTAGGGCAGAAAGTGCAATATTTCAATCCTAGGCAGCTGTTTCCAATAATACGGGAAAGCATGTGTTGTTCTAGCACCACTAGTTTTCTTAAATTAACATTGTTTGCGATCATGCAAAATCTAGCGGCACGAACGAGAAAGACGCGAAATGCCCTGTGATATTCAACGTGGCCAAAGGGGCTAAGTTATAAAAATTGCATATGCATTGCTCAGTTACTACAAATCCTCACGAAATTACGAGTAAACACAATACGTCACAAGCTCTACATATACAATGGATCAGTGGCGTAGCTTCAGTTGGTGTAACCTCACGAAAAAAATGAAGTATAAAAATATTTATTGCTGAATAGATTGTACATTATTTTATTAAAAATACAAACATTTGCACATGATAGTTATAATATTAAAAATTCTTTGTAATTAAAAATAATTGCAGTGTAATTTGTAAATAAATATTTTACCTTAAAGTAGATTATCCTTTTGTTTCTATTAATACCCCAAGACAATTATGAGTTTTTCGTAATATTTAGCACTTTACTGACACCACAATACACGAAATGAATATAAATGATAAAGCTTTTGACTTGCTCTTATTTTCTCAAAGTCAGCCGCAAGATTTCTTTTCAACTGCTGCAATTGATACCCTTTCACCGATACCGTTACAAGAAAGCATTCGATTACATATGATTTTGTTAGTATTACCTCTTTAATTCCATCAACAGTTCACCCGTTAAGATAAAGTAATCGCTGAAATCGAAACTCTTTGACCATTTAAGAATAGGCGCTTACCGCTTATAGTTTTGCGTTTTAGTTTTCATTATTTTTCTTTGCTTTCTTAGTATTTACGATTTGCATGAATACTTATTAAATTAATATAAATAATTTTTAACTAAACCTTAAAAATTATATAATTCCAACAAAATTTTCAAACTACTAAATCTATTAATATATAAAATGTTAAAGTAAATGATTTAAATTATATAATTTCAACAATAAAATCTTTTAATTAGTACCACCCCTAGAATGGTGTCACCCGGGGAGCCCCCCCCCCCATAGCTACGCCACTGCAATGGATTACCATGTCACGCACTGCCCTGCCATGCACACTGATTCTCTAAGAAGAGTATGCTGTGTTACTAAAAAAATTAGAGGATTTTAGGGGTTTGATCACGTGTCAGAACTACCTTCCTCAGAAAAATTAATAAAATCTGCACTAAACATTTTTGTTTACTCTTATTACAGCGAGAGAGAAATAGTGTGTGCGCCTTATAATAATTTTATACATTATAAGCTCCTTGACAAACGGTACGGTAATTTATACTAACAAAACATGACACTTAAAATAATTCTGCATTGTGGTTGCACTGGCTGTAATGTTAAATGCCTGGTTTGCTCTCTAGCGGGAAGTACTGCAGTCATGTTCGTAGGGCAGGGAGAGCCAGGCGACGCCTGGTCATGAAGCAGAGGGAGGGGGAGAAACGTCATCCAACCCCAGCTAGCTGAGTTTAGTACATTATCTGCTGCGGCTTCCCCCCGACCGCCACCTGCCGCTGGCCCAGAGAAGTAGATGCCCGCGCAGCACTCTCCCAGCGAACATGCCAAAGCTGTGATAAAGCGATGGACCGGCGCAAAGATCGTAGTAGAGTATACAGTGGGTACAATATTTTTTATCATGTATCATATAGTTCATTGTAATTTCAATTCTCAAAATTCATTAAATTCTCATTCTTGCTTGTTACCTCAGCACTGCTGGGGTTGAATGCACCCCTGAATAAAACCCAGTTCAAAAAGGATAATTCCATTACAATATGTATGTTCCAATGTTTTATACCATAAAACAGGCCTACTGTGTTCAGTGTATTCACAATCATGTACTTACTAAAATATCTTAATATGGAAATATTAGAATTTATTTTATTGCATTTATTTCATCAATATGGTTATTAAAAGTTAGATTTTTATCAACATATATTCAAAGAAATGTATTAAATACAATTTTTTACTTTGATTATTTATTTAAACATGAATGTAGTTATTATATTGTCAAAAGTTTGGGAGATTAAACGGCATGGCATTGTTTTTTTGCTGATTTACGATTACTTTATTTACGTGAATGAAGATATAATCCTTCAAACCATTGCATTTGTCATTTTTAAATCAAGTGCAGTTAAATCTTTGTCATAACAGTCATCTCCATAGAACATTACTTTATAATCTGTGGACAGGACATGGGAAGATCATTTACATACATCCAAAAAAGCAAATGCCAAAATGCTAATCCACGTGAAACACCTGAAGTTACTTAATCAAATTTTGCTTTTTGACAATAGAATGCTCAAATTTCTAAAATATTACATAAAAGTACCTGATTTAGTGATTACAGAATCATAAAACATATGTTGGGAAAAACAAACAAGGAATAGTTTGCCTGCAGCATTCTATGTTTTTTCTTTGCTTCCTTTTGTTAATTCTAGTATGTAGTACATGTGAAGCATTTGCCATTGTACAACAACCCCAAAGCAAATTAAATTATTTGTTAAGAAACAGGATTAAAAATAATGAAATAATGAGTAGACAAATATATTTTACACATCTGAAAGTGCAATTTAGTGAACCATACATGGTACACTGAAATGTTAAAACAGTAGAAAATTACAAAAAGCAATGGCCTTATACATAACAAATTCTGTGAATCAACCTTAACACAATATGATCATCATTAACATTCAATTTTTTTAGTAAATGACATCACATTATTGTATAATTTTTGCAGGAAACATGGGAAAAAGGCATAGATGTAAAATTAGCAAGAAACAACAGAATCAATGGTACTATAAAAGTAATTTTCGAAACATGACCAAAGAAACAAAAATTAGGCTTCATAACATTGTAGCAAAATCAACCCTATTACATGGAAGTGAAATGCAGATCTTCAAACAAAAAAACAGCAACAAAAAAACAACTAGGTACATTACAAGCAACCCAGATGAGTTACCTGAGATCACCAATAACAGAGTCAAGAAAAAGAATAAGGTCATAAGAAAAAGTCTGAAAATTAAAAACATAGTGAACGAAATAAAAAGATACCAAAGGGAATGGCAAGATCTTTTAAGGAGAATGAAACCAGAAGATTCTGAGGTCCAGACCAAGAGGAAAAAGAGAACCATGCAGGCTAAGGAAAAGATGGGACGACCAGGCAGTGACTATGGAAGTGAATACTGGATCAAAGGAACAGGTATCTAGGTCTACACCTTAATACTTCACGACGATGATGATGATGATGATGAACTCAGGAAATCATATTATTTCAAAAATCAGTGCAGTAAAAATATTTCAAGAAAGTTTTTAAATAGTACAATGTTTTTCTTACTGAATATGATTTCTTTCAAAATTATATTTTTTTGTTCTCACTATGTTCAATGAACTGCTCATAGAGTTCTTTGACTTTAGACAATGGAAATGAGCTGGAACAATTATTTTTAACATCAGGTACATAACTCTTCTTCGATATATTTGCAACATCATGCACCTTTAATGAAGAATAAGAGCATACAGAAGGTATAATTGGGTCACACTGCATTTTCAATTTGGATCTTGCTGCTTTTGAAATGCTGCATACATTCCTATCTTCTCTGCTTGTAAAATGTGAAATGTTCTGTTCAAAATTTTCTCTTGATTTATTCAAATGATCAGTTTGCAACATTTCTTTCTCAGTTACTGTTAGTGATATGGCCATTTCTTGCGGAAAATTCTGCAAATATCTACATAACTTATTTTGCTCCTCTCGAGCAATTTCTTTTATGATATTTTTGACATGACTTTCCAACAAAGTTTTCATGTCATTATTCAGCATGACTTTATCACAATGTACCCCTTGATAATTTGTGTCACTGTAAAAGAAAAGATTTCTTAATATGAATTTTGTATACATATTTACATTTTATACACACATTTAATGACAAAACAGCTTGAACCTTTAAATTATTACCTAATGGCTATGGTATTATTGCATACATGTGTGTATATATATATATATATATATATATATATATATATATATATATATATATATATATATATCCACACATGTATATATATACACAACCTACCATATATATATATATATATATATATATATATATATATATATATGGTAGGTTGCATAATAGATATGATGCAGCCTAATACCTATGTTTTTTAATAACAAATATTTTTAAATTTTATATTTGTATTTATGACCGGTTTGTCGAGTCATGAAAATCATCAATGTTTAATAAATGAAAATCAATTAGTGCTTTGAAAATAATTCCAACTTAAAGTCCAAAAAGAAAAATAAATAGCTTAAATAATTTTACAAAAAATTAGAACCTATTATAAAATGGAATTATGAAATCAAGCCAAACACACTGTAGAACCTACTGTCTGTTTGGCTTGATTCCATACTTTTACAGGAATCAACAAATTAAAATGAGAGAAGCACAGATGAAAGTATGTGATCTAGATATTAGTTTAATCAACAGAATATAGCAGTAAGAACTTCTGAAGAGTACCACAATAATAATCATATCAATCACTACATCCTGATTATACTAACAATGTGTAAAATTCTTTTTTGTTTTCTCACAATTACATGTAGAACATAATATAATATTTTTGAAGGAAATATAGCTAAGTATGTTAACAATACTCTAAGCTGAGGATCTAGTAATCTTGTGAAGCTTAAATTAATTTGAAGATGAAATTCGGGTCATTCAAATCCTACTGCAAAAAAATGGTCAAAAGCAGCAGCCAGAAATTTACCAAATAAAACAAGAATAGCAACTACTAAGCTTTTGTGTGTAATGACAAAAATTAAATCAAACTCATGGGAAAGCAAAAACAATCTGTATAAGTATAATTTTGTTGATATTACTATGTAATGCTCACATTTTGGGACTCAAAAAGATTCATTTTTGGAAAAAGAACTAACTGGCTTCCTCTAAACAAATTCACATTCTTGCTCATCTTCTAAATGTCTTTAACTAGTTTGATACACTATACTTCAAATAACTTTCAAATTTGTATGTTTGTTATAGGAATTTGTTATTAGCATATAGCAAGTAGATGAACTTGTGAGAGTTATCTCATGTTGGTCAAACTCTCAGTTGTCCAGAACATGAAATTTAATTGGGCATGTCAAATGAGAGAAATTTTGGAGAAAACAAGGAATCATGGATAATCATGATCCATTTTATTGGAAGCAGAAAGAAATGGAGGTTGTGAATAAATATGGGCTTTTCTTGAAAGAAACTGGTTCAAATAGATTTTTTAAAGCAATAAGTTTGTCATATGTTCCCAGATGTCAAAAGATCTGTGTCCTAATTATTTATGTGATTGTTGCCCTATGGAAATGGTGAGGGTGTCTTCTCAACTTAAAGAGTTTCTACCAGGGATGTTTATTCCAAGGAAGCAAGGGAACCCTATAATTTCCAAGGATATCTTACATTTACATAACACGTGACTAGTAATTTAGAATCATTTCCTAGTATTCCACGTTAAAACAGTTTAAATTGAGCGCGACAATCTTATCTTTCCAAAATGAGCACGTAATTATTATTGTCACCAATAGATAGAGTAGAGTTCGCGTGTAAAGCTCTTCGGAAGCACTGGGCTGAATGCTTCCAACGCCTCATAGGGAAAATGCTACGATCAGATCCGGAGGTGTGTGTGGTGGGCGCATTCGGTCGACGTCGCCTTTGGAAGCAATCGGCCAGTTACATACAGCGTGACTCAGTGCGTGCGTGTTATGGGCCCCGCATGTGCTCATAGTAGTCAATAGTATAATTTATTTTTTCTCCGAGTTTTAATTTTCTTGTGCTGCAAGATGAGATTTTTAGTTACTGAAAAGAGATTTCGGTTTCAATTTTCTTATTGTTTTTAATAACATTTTCCCTTAACAGAAAACCTATTCAATGTTTTTCAAAGTAAGAGTAATGTCACTGGTTACTATGTAGAACAAATAACCAAGTTTCAGAAAATAAAGGCAAAAAGGGATTGTTTTGAAAAAGTGCGGAATAAAGTTGTAGGCATTCGAGACACATCAAAAACAAGATTCTTGATAATACTGGTGCAGAGTTATCGCAGACTTTTCTACGAAATAATTAACGTTGTAGAGCAACTCAACTCAAGGTTCTGCAATTCTAAATTCCTGATGTTTTTAGAACTCACTAATTTCGAGCACAATAACCGAGCGCCCTTCCCACAAGATGCGCTAGATTCGTTAATACAGAGCTATGGAACGTGTTTCGATGTCCATTTGCGCTCAGAATTGAGTGTCCTGTACAGCAGTGGCGTGCGGTGATAATTTTAGTTGGGGAAGCACTTTTGAAGTCCAGGGGGAACGTAAAACAGTTCGAGATGATATGAATTTTCACAAAATGTGAATATTAACCCGGGAAAGGTCGCGTCTTGCATACGAACGTAACAGGTCGCCCGGGAGAAAACAGACCCCAGGGAAAATTTCGTTGCATAATTGCTGTCTAACACAATAAACAAATATAATTCGCCATTTATGTGACTTACATCTTAACCTTATTTATCGAGTACTTTGCTATTTAAAATTGTTAACATAAATTGATAAAATCCATCAATGCATTAAAGAATACGTTTTTTTTTTCATAAAATGAACTAGTCGTGCTACAGAATGGCACAAACTTTCTCGTATTAGTTTTTCATTTTTTTTTGTCTCGGCTAGCTATTTTGACTTGTCACATACTCTTGCCTGTTGCCATCTATTGCCGCCCAAAATACATTTTTATTACATTTTCTTAATTTCGTAACAGTAGAACGGAAATATTATTTTAAGAATATTAAAGAATAGTGAAACCTTGTCCTAAATTGCAATTTTCTTTCAAACATTTTGAGCCGGTTTTAAGAAAATGACGTTTAAGAGCTACTGTGAATTCTAAATTTAAAGCTCTTTTTCAGAGAAAATTTTTGAGTTTTCGAAAAACTTCATCAGAAGTCATTTGAAGCACTTACACTCACAAATACAATAGTAATTACAAATTGCTGGTAATGTGCATATTAAAGGTGAGAGAGATCTTTCAAAAAATAACATTTGTGAAAGTTTTGTAAAAACAAAAAAATACCCCAAATTGAACTTCGCTTCATATTAAAGAGTGCAATTAGCACCATCCTTTCGAAATGTTTGAAGAAAACGTTTGGAGCCATTGATGAGAAAATGGCGTTTGAGCGTTTCTGAAAATGCGGAATTTTGAGCTAGTTTTCAAAGAAAACTGTTGAGTTTTCGAGAAAAGTTATAACATTATTTAAAGTACACACGAAGCATTACATCTTTCCGTATACTACGTATATTACTCCGTGTATACGTATGTATACGGAAAAGTACAAACAAATGCATAAACGTTAATATACGGTGAATGTTGATTTGAAAATTTATCTATAGAGACCATTAATAATATTTTTCGCAATCTTCACAATCAATGGATGTTTTCTTGCTCTACGTTTTCTTGTACTTTTCACATTCTCTGAATGCTTTGCGATTTAAATTCCTTGAACAAATTTCACGTCTTGTTAGTTCTCTTTCTTTCAACTTGTGTTTCTTGTTTTTGCTCTTAATGCAAATATTGTATTATTTTAGGTATCAACTCTCGCAACAATCCTTATAGTAGAATTTATCTCGACTTTTCACGAGGCATGACGAAGTCGAACGCCAGCACCCTCCTGCGTCTTCTTAAGATGACTGCACCCTCTTAAAGAGTCTTTTTAAGATGCCAGCACCCTCCAAGAACGAAGAAGCGTCTCTGACGTCACGAGACGAATCTACACGCCGTTTTGAAAACATCGATTTAACAATAACTAGCACGGTTCAACCACTAGTACGTCCCTCATAATCTGAGATGAGTAAACAGTTTGCACTGGCCACAAGCAATGAATATTTTAAAAATAGAAAGGATTTTTTCTGTGCTTTGCATAGGAGAATGACTCATTCCCATCATTCCTTGGAATTCACACCACTGATGTACAACGTGACCGATGGTATTAAGAAACGAAGTGCTCAAGAATTGTTGTGCTTTGTTCGAAAAAAAACCCTGGAAAAAGCATATCAGAAGTGTTGAAACTGTGCGAACTTAAGATTATTCTGGCAACAATTGGATCCGTTGAACGCAAATTTTCGCCTTTCTAATTTTCTAATTTTTATTAGAAAGCCTTTTAATTAGAACAGCCTTTCTAATTTTGAATGAATTTTCATAAATACATTTTCAGTGTTGAAAATTCATTTATGAAAATTATTTACAATACCCTGTGAATAGGAACGGCAACACGAAGACGAGGACGGAAACGGGAATGCGAGGTATGTACGCTTCACAATAAATGCCAACGGGAAGATGAAACGCACTATGAACCTACAGCGGCAAAAAAGAGAACATTAGGAAACAGTTGCCGAAACCAAAGCACTTGTAGCTGCGCTACTCTGTTCAACTATACTGAAATCACTAAAAACGAGCTAAAACAATTTAACGACTAACAAAACCAGCCTCAAACCCGAACCTCGCAAATTCACGCTCTAACCTCAATATCGCACTACACTCTCAATTCCACTCCAGACCAGTTTCGCGCGTGGGCCGCGCGCTGGATCAGCTGGAAAGCTTCTCCGCCATTTGCTATACCCTCATTGGTCGAGGAACTTCCCGTTGCCAGGCCAAGATAAATGTTGACCATCCTTCCCGTTCCCGTCGTGTTGTGACCCCCAGCCTGAGATGTCCGTTCTTAAACTTTCTTTACGTTCCCGTTCGCGTTGCAGTTCCCGTTCATAGGCTATTGTAGAGCGGCTTTAAGACCCATTCACAATGCAAACGTAAACATAAGAATAACGTATTGACATAAACTTTAACATTAGTGATAGACTGAAGAATTCACAATGCCCAACATAGCGACATAAGCAAAGTAAGATTTTCTATTGTCTGTGGATCACTCTCGTTCCTAATGGTTGGATGTGAATAGCGATATTATACATTACAAAATTATCGTAGGCTACAAAACAATACAGAAAACCGCCGACAAATATTCCCACAAACTGGAAAACCAGTCTTTTGTTCGATCTACCTACTTCGATAGTCGATTTTGCATGAACGTACTGCGATTTCCTAAGCTTTCTTAAGCATAAGCACCGAAGCTTGAAGCTTGCAAGCTTTTAAGTTAACGTCTACATGTTATGCTTATGCGAAGGCATTGTGAATGATTCCGCTAGTACTAACTTTTGTGTAAACGCCAAGCTTATGTTCATGTTTGCATTGTGAATGGGCCTAGGGCTACGTGTGGTTAGCACATAGACACCCCCACCACCGTATTCAGGTCTTCTCAACTTGAGAAGTGAGTTTTCTCATCGTCACACAGCGACATGTACTGGGACACTGCAAGGAAAACGCACACTGTAATCTTGCCAGATCGGGAATAGAACGCGAGGTCGCGTCATGGAAAGCGAGCAGGCTGACCAATGAGCTACCCGTGAGGGCGAACTAGCTACAGAACTATCATTTAAATGTACTATTTGCAAAAAAATATAAATCAATTATTAAAGGCAATTCAATTATTATATTATTAACTATTTAAAATTCACAATTCAAAGTTGAAATATTAATATCTAATAATATGTTCTAATTTGAACCATACTTTGCCTGTTTAACATGTTCCACAAACACAGAAAATTTTTTCAAAGTTTCCAAAATTGCCTCAAATGCTTCTGTTTTCACGAAACAATAGCCTTCTTTCTCTTCTCTCTCTTTCAATAATTCATTTTCAAGTTCATTTATCTTGGTTCTGAGTGCCTCCTTTTCCAATTCTGCCTTTCTTCTAAGAGAAGTTTCTATTTCTAAATGTTCTTCCACTTCTTGCAATTTTACTCTGCACAAATAAATGCAAAAGTAAACAATTATGACACTAATAAAAAGAACTGAATTATAATAGAAAATATCCCTTTCAGAAGCTACAACAGAACAATCTGCAATCAACAAAATTCAAAATTCAATCAGTAGAAAAATTAGTGGTAAAATTTTACTTACTAAAGGGTTGGACATTTTCAACCTATCAGATGTGTATAACTATAACATTCAACATATCAATTTCAACATTAATCATATTCATTACGTGTCAGTAACTAACATCACTACTAAAAATGCGTCTACAATACATGTACAAAACTTTATAACACATTGCCAGAAGATATTAAACGATTAAAACTGATTCACAAGTTTAAGTGCCAAGTTTAAATATTTTCAATTCCATAACCACTGCAACAATAAATCACTGAACTGGTGCTTGTACCATTGTTCTGGGTGAAGAGATCCAGTTCCTCAATTATGCAAATTGCATACCCTGCTGCCTCTCAGGAAGTGGGGGCTCCTGCTTAGGTGGCACAACCCTCAGATAATCCAATAAGATCTCATAATATCTTAAGAATATCCATTTTCCTTTTAATGGCATTCAATATTTAAGATATTGCAGCAATATCGATGTATTTGAAATCAATTTAATACCAAAGAGAGTCCAACTGGCGCTCACTCCGGTGTCTGGTACGCTTGCCACGAATTGCACCACTCTCTTGGCTTTCGGCTGTGTTACAGGGATTACTGCATTTACTCTTTGGTCCTTCGATTCAACACGATCATAGATTTTTTAGTTTCCCCACCAGGTGGATAGCGCTGCGCAGCGACAGAGGGAGTGTCAGGAGAATACTGACATTCTGTCTTCGTCTGATTAGCTGCAACGTAATTTTATGAATTTCGCTTGTTATTGAAAGTACACAAGTTCAGTCAATTATTGACGGCATTTAATGCGTTATTTATGATTAGAGAACTTGTTTTCATTTGATACTAGATTTATTGATTTAAAATGTACCCTTGATAAATTCTTTGCGTGAAGTTGGCTGGTCTCGAAGGAAGGCCCTTCCTCGGTACATGAATATTTCGCTAGCTGAAGCCTGCAGTTACACATGGAGAGCGATGTTGAGAGTATGAGCATGTGTGTGTGGAAGACTCTTTATAACAAAATATTCCAGTGTGAAATGTTTCAAAGCAATTGTGCTGGAGTCGAATTTATACTTGAGTTTTTATTTCTTGGCGCGTGAGGGACTGTCTTCACGATGGAATATGTCACGGCATTTCGCGTTTTCTCGGTTGTGCCACCAGATGTCGCATGATCGCGACCGTATCAAGCAGAGCTGGCGAGCATGCCTCATCTAGCGGCACTATCGAGAAAGACGCGAAATGGTATGAGATATTCCATTGTGAAGTCAGGACCTCACGCGCCAAGAACTAAAAATCGAAGTATACGTGCCCAGTGGAAATCAAAGCCAGAACCACGTGCGCGGGAGGTGTACATGCCTGAACGGACAGGACGCATAAAATTAAGTAAGTAATGTTTCAAAATAAACTTTTATTTAACTTAGTTTTAATTAACTTAAATTGATTACGTTTTTATTGTATATTCGTATTTTGAATTTTGGAAATTACATTTCCGTTATTCGATGGAGGTGCAACCTCCAGTCTGTTGGGGCACCAGCCGCCACTGCTGGCAGGCCAATAGATTATGGAAGGATAAATGGATATTACAGAAGGTGTAATAGACGAGAAACTCGGAGTTCCACCTGCCCCCATTCCCACCATGAACAGACATTGAAATATTAATGCCTAAAGGCCTTACAATTCCACAGCCTTAAACATTCTTGGAAAATAGAACCAACATGTACAGTGAAAACTAAATCACACTGAGATAATAATAATAATAATAATAATAATAATAATAATAATAATAATAATAATAATAATAATAATAAAGCTTTCACATTTAATGTACATGGATGATATAAAATTGTACGCAACAACAGAGACACAACTTACACACTTGCTCAAAATTACAGAAAACTTCAGCAGGGATATTGCTATGAAATTTGGAATAGACAAATGCAAAACACAAAAAATAACTCAAGGAAAGCGCAAATGTAATGGCTTTCAACTCCAAACGGGAGAAACAATAGAGGCAATGTCTGGAGAAAATACCTATAAATATTTGGGTTTCGCACAATCCAGACGTATTGAACACCGAGTGATTAGAGAAACACTCGTGAAAACATATATGAACAGATTGACCAAAATTCTGAAAAGTCAACTCAATGGGAAAAACAAGTTTAAAGCAATCAATACATTTGCAGTACCTGTTCTCACCTACTCTTTTGGTATCATCCACTGGACCAAAACTGATCTGGAAAATATCGAAAGGAAAACAAGAACAGCTCTAACCAAGCATAGAGTGCACCACCCCAACTCATCAATAGAAAGACTTAAGCTACCACGTCAGGAAGGAGGTCGCGGCATAATAGACATTACAAACCTTCACAACAAAATAATTCATGCACTTCAAGAATATTTTGTCACGCAGAAAAACGACTCGTTCTTACATAAAGCAATAGTACTAGCAGATAGCAAACTCACGCCACTAAATTTGCACCACTATGATCATGATTCATTAAGCTCTGCAACTAAGCCACCTGACAAATACCAGTCCTGGAGACAAAAAATAATTCATGGGAGACATCGCCACGATCTGGAACAGCCCTATGTCGACTTGGAAGCGTCGAACGCCTGGCTTTCCCGTGGCGATTTGTTTGCCGAAACCGAGGGACTGATGATAGCAATCCAGGATCAAGTCATCAACACAAGAAATTATCGTAAATACATCCTTAAAGATTCAACTCTGGGAAATGATTTATGTAGAAGGTGTCATCTGTCCAGCGAGACAATTCAACATATCACATCTGGCTGCAAAGCCATAGCCCAAACCGATTACAAACATAGGCATGATCAGGTAGCCAAAATTATTCACCAAAGGATTGCAATAGACAGTGAGCTTCTGGAAAACAAGCTGCCATATTACAAGTACACACCAACAACTGTGATGGAAAATTCTGCATGCAAGCTATATTGGGACAGAACTATTATTACAGACAAGATGATAGCACACAATAGGCCAGACATTACGCTAATTGATAAAATTAACAGAATCACTTATCTAATTGATATCGCAATCCCAAACACACACAATCTTCAGTCCTCTCACACAGAAAAGGTGTCCAAATACACTGATTTAGCAATAGAAATAAAAGAACAATGGAAAATGGAGAAAGTTTACACAGTACCCATCATTGTGTCCACAACTGGTGTCATCCCAACAACTTTGCATAACAGCCTACAACAGTTGAAAATGCCAAAGACAGTGTACATGGAGTTACAGAAAGTTGCCATCCTCAATACTTGCGCAATAGTCAGAAAGTTCCTCAACAATAGTATTACTCATGCCTAATACATGTAATCCTGCTTCGACATCGAAAAGGGCCGTTACTTGGCAAGAGCCCGTACGGTTACCTCAATCCTGAGATTTTATCCAGAGACAGAACTGTAATAATAATAATAATAATAATAATAATAATAATAATAATGGTAGCTAATGGTAGTTGAGAAGCTAAAAGAGAAAATTCAAGCATGGGCTCAAAGAATTAGACGTTACAAACGTAGAATAGATTTCCGTGTACAGAACCGGTTGTTTGAAACAGACGCGAAGAGATTCTATCGCAATCTGACTCAAAAACCGAATGGAAAAGCTGTTACTCCTTCAAAAGATGACGTCGAAGCGTTTTGGGCAGAAATCTGGGAGGAGAGCAAATCCTACAACAAAGACGCATCTTGGCTTCAATCTGAAGTTGATGCTGCCGATGAACTTGTAGAAACAGTAGAAGATGTTCACCAATTCTCGGAAGAGGCAATTAGGAACAAGCAATTAGGAACATGGGAAACTGGAAGTCCCCCGGGATTGATAAGATCCAGATTTATTGGATTAAGAAATTAACAGCAATACATTCTCATCTAGCAAAGGCTGTTAATAAAATTTTTGAAAACCCAAAGGAACTCCGGGAATGGCTCACACGCGGCATCACGTATTTGCTACCCAAAGCGGGAGACAGCTCTTTGGCGAAGAACTACAGGCCAATTACTTGTCTGCCAGTACTGTACAAAGTTATAACTTCAGCCATAGCTGAAAAAATGTACAGACATCTAGAGAAGAATCATCTAATGCCAGCTGAACAGAAAGGATGTCGTAAAGGCTCTTATGGCTGAAAGGAAATCTTGCTACTGAATAAAGTCATCTTGAATGATGTAAAGAAACGCAAACGTAATTTGAGCATGGCTTGGATTGACTACCAAAAGGCCTTTGATAGTGTACCACACGATTGGATTTTGAAGACCCTGGAGATCTATCGATTTCATCCTAGACTTATTGAATTTTGCAAGGCTAGTATGAAGTCGTGGAGTACCAGGTTACTAATACCCAGCGGAAAGGAAGCAGTAGAAACCAGAAGTATTCAGATTAACAGGGGTATTTTTCAAGGAGATTCACTATCCCCTCTGCTGTTTTGCATTAGTTTGATCCCACTATCGAGACAGTTGTCGCAAGCTGACTTTGGTTTTAAGCTCCATGGTGATGAAAGGCCTGTATCACATTTGTTTTACATGGATGATCTGAAAGTGTTTGCTAAGAATGAAGCGATTCTCTCCCAAATGCTGTCAGTCGTGAATGATTTTAGCAATGACATCTGCATGACGTTTGGTCTTGACAAGTGTGCAAAAATCAATTTACAAAGAGGGAAACTCACAACGTCTGAGAACCTTGAAATTGATACGCACACTGTGATTCAAGATATAGAGCCAGGTAAAACTTACAAATATCTGGGCATCGAAGAATGTGAAACCATCTCGAATGACAGAATGAAAGAAAGAATTCGTAGGGAGTATCATAGGAGAGTGAGACTTGTCCTGCAGTCCGCTCTGAATTCCAGGAATAAAATATCTGCAATAAGTAGTTTGGCGGTACCTGTAGCCGAATACAGTTTTGGACTAGTGGACTGGACTGAGCAAGAAATTCGCACCATGGATCGAAAAACCAGGAAACTGCTAACAATGCATCATGTTTCCCACCCTCGAGCTGATATACATAGACTTTATGTGTCACGTAAGGAAGGAGGAAGAGGCCTCAGACAAATTGAGGCCTCCTGGCACAACGCAATAGTCGGGTTGGGGAAGTATGTAGTCAGCCATCAAGATGACCCTCTAATGAGGCAGGTCATGAAATCTGACCGAAGAATAGGAAACAGAGGCATTGTTAGTGTTGCAGGAAGCATTGCGAAGAAAACTAGGCAAGACACGTCGAATAACACAGACACTGAACTTCTGATGCTGCTAAACATGAAGTGTGAGACACAAAAAATGTTAAAGAAATCGTGTAGACAAATCACTCCACGGACAATAACTAAAAAGAATGGACAAGGTGCAGATCAATAAAGATCGATCATTTATGTGTCTGAAAAAGGGGAAGAATGAAGCCAGAATCGGAAGCACTTGTAATAGCTGCCCAAGATCAGGCCTTGAGAACACGACATTATGATAAAGCGGTTCTCAAAATTTCCCAAGATGATAAATGCCGCATTTGCCTGGAGCAAGTAGAAACCATTGATCATATTGTCTCAGCTTGTCCAATCCTAGCAAAGACCGAATACCTTAAAAGACATGAAAGGGTGTGTAGCTACCTCCACTGGCAGATCTGTACCGCCCTCGAAGTTCCAAATACACGGCCCAAGTGGTACGAACACTCACCAAAACCGGTGACGTCTGTTTGATTGTGTGCGATATTGTACGACCAACAAATTTATTTATTTATTTACGTCAAAAACAGTTAAAAACTGCGTATGACGAGCTATGGGGAGAAGTGAATTTTGTGCACGTTTTCATAATTCTGTGGTCTCTATCCTAAACCATATTCCAGTCGAATTTTGAATACAGAAAAGAGAGGGTTTTTTTCGAGTTTTGTTGACAAAATATTCGCTCCTATATAATAAAATATATTTTCAAAGGTAAATTAGCTATAAATTCCTGCCCTGAACCCTCATGTTCTTCATGAAAGAATAATACTTTTTGCCGCGATAATATGAAAAACGATAATTTGAATAACTATATTTCCCACTGAAATTCAGAAGACGTGCACAAATAATGAAGTTACATTTATGTCCAGAAGCAAAACAAGGGACCATCTCAGCATTTGCTCAACGATCAGGGAAACTGGACGAAAAACCTGATCGAGATGGGGGCCATCAACCCAAAAATTGTGGTACAATACTTGTTACAGGTTCTTTAGAATTATACAGTCCAAATGATAAATAATTACATTAACTATCATTGTTAAAATTAATTCTACTTTCCGTTTTGATGCTCGGTATAGTCTCGAATTGTATAGAAACAGTTATGCAGCAGAAAAGATTTTACTTGGGACTTAAACTTTTCTATTGAATTTAATCGTTTAATGTCTTCTGGCAAAGTGTTGTAGAGTAATGTACATGAATTGTATGTGAATTTTTTGTAGAGACCTGTTGATACTGCCACCTGGTGAATATGATTACTACGTCGTGTGTTATACTTATAGACATCGGCGTTTGCTGAAAATATATTCCCGTCCTTAAGTAAGTCATTTTTGACAAAAACTACTGATTCGTAAATCAGGAGACAAGGTAATGGTAAAATTCCTAGATTAATAAAGAGTGACTTACAAGAATCACGTGGGTTGGATGTGCTTATTATTCGTACAATTCTTTTTTGTAATCTGAAAGTCTGTGAACTATAAGATGTGTTTCCCCAGAATATTATGCCATATCTCAGGCGGGAGTGAACATTGGCAAAATATACACAACGAGCTGTATGAAGGCTGACGGAATTTGAAAGAATTCTGAACGCGTAGCATAATGAGCTTAATTTTGTGTTCAATTCATTTAAGTGGGCATTCCATTTGAGGTTTGACTGAATTGATAGACCTAAAAATTTTGTTACATTAACATCAGTCAATGGCACACCGTTCATTTTCAATGGAGTACAGAATTTTTTATTTGATACGGAAAACTGCATTGAAACTGTTTTATTTTCATTTACTTTTAATTTGTTATTACGGAATTAAATTTAAAACGTCTGATATTGTACTATTTACGGTTTCTTTGTTGCAAAGAATATTTGTATCATCCGCAAAGAGAACTGTTCTTCCGTTTCGAATCGCTAAGGGCATGTCATTTACGTATAATAGGAAGAGAATAGGGCCTAAAATCGATCCTTGCGGGACTCCACGTACAATTGGCAAAGAACCGGAAAGGTGTGTACATAAAGTTCCATCATTCCAGTAAGGTATTTCTACTCTCTGAGATCGTTGTTTAAGGTACGAACATAGCCAATCTAGAGCAATACCACGGATTCCATTCGAAGGTAATTTTGAAAGTAAAATGTTATGATCAATGACGTCAAAAGCTTTTGAAAGATCTAAAAATATTCCAATAGTTGCTTCGTTTTGATCCAATGATGAGGCAACATCCTTAAGAAAAGAAAAAAATGGCTGTTTCCGTAGATTTTGATTTCCGGAATCCATGTTGGCAATTTGAAAACGCGTCGTGTTTATTGAGAAAGGTTTCCATTCGCACGTAAAAAAGTCTCTCTAATATTTTTGAAAAAACTGACAAAAGAGAAATTGGCCGATAATTTTGAACTTCATTTTTGTTGCCTTTTTTGAAGAGCGGCTTAATCTTAGCTGTTTTAAAAATATCTGGAAAAATTCCGGTGCATAAGGATGCATTAAATATGTGAGTTAACGGGTGTATAATGGCTGGCGCGCACGTCTTTAACAAACAATCCGGAAATTCATCTAAACCGGCCGAATATTTATTTTTTAATTTACCGATTATTTTGAGAATTTCATAGGAAGAGGTTTCGGAAACGAACATAGTGTCTAAGACTTTTAGGGAAACGTCAGATGTTGAATTTTGTGGCTGAAAACCCTTAGTGAGATCGACAGCAATTCTCGAAAAGTATTGGTTAAAGAGACTAGCCACTGTTGCCGGATCGTTCACATCTCTATCGTTATCTTTTAAAACAACATTCTCTACAAGGTTTCTAGTTGGTTTGGTCGCATTTTTTACTATATCCCACATTGATTTTGTTTTGTTATTTGAGTTCAAAATATCCTCATCGTGTTTCATGATTTTAGCCTGCCTTATGACTTTTCTTAACAATGATTTGTATTTTTTAAAGTACAGGAGGAAATCTTGAGATACGTTATGATGCTTAGAAATGAAAGAAAGAACTCGTTTGTTTTTACATGATGTTCTAATCCCTTGTGTTATCCAAGAATTGTTTTTGCGTGAAATATTTAATTTTCTTTTCTGAAGAGGAAGCAAGTGTTAAAATGAAATGAAAGCGTTGAAAAAAAAAGAATAATATTTATCGTTTGTATCAATAGTATTATAAACCGCGTCCCATGACTCCTGCAGCAAGTAATCAATGAATAATTTTATTTTACTTTTAGAAAACACTCTACTCATACGTGTATTATTTATTGTGTCATTGTTCGCATTTCGTATAATGGTAAGAATTTGTGCATCGTGGACACTGTATCCTAAATCTTTTGTTTCAATTTCATGTCGAGTGGTGGTTTTGTTAATTATAATTTGATCGATTGCCTTCTTTGAATTTACTGTGATCCGTGTAGGTACTTTTATTGTAATATCTAAATTGAAGGAATTAATTAAGTTAAGAAACTGCTCTTTCTCGCAAGATTCGACCAGAAAATCAATGTTAAAATCTCCACATACAACAATGGATTCAAAAGAGCGATTGATGACTTTGATTGGTGCTATCTCTAGTTTTTCTAAGAACAAAATGTAATCTGCAGCTCTCTTTGTTCGAGGCCTGTAGATGAAAAGCAATATCATTTTTAGGACAGGAAGATGTACAACAGAAATTTCAAAAACATTTTCAACGGCATACTCATTGAATTCCGTCAAGGAGATAGAATCAATATTATTTTTAACGTAAATACAAGAACCTCCATATGCCGGACTTTTATGAGATTCTCTTTCTCTACAATAATAGCCTGGGAGGTAAAAGTTTGGAATTTGGAAAATGCTAAGTTCATTAGGAGATAACCTCAAAATTTCCCAAGATGATAAATGCCGCATTTGCCTGGAGCAAGTAGAAACCATTGATCATATTGTCTCAGCTTGTCCAATCCTAGCAAAGACCGAATACCTTAAAAGACATGAAAGGGTGTGTAGCTACCTCCACTGGCAGATCTGTACCGCCCTCGAAGTTCCAAATACACGGCCCAAGTGGTACGGACACTCACCAAAACCGGTGACGACTGTTTGATTGTGTGCGATATTGTACGACCAACAAATTCAAACTGATCGCACGATAGCGGCAAATAAACCGGATACCTTGCGATCAAAACGTCGTTACCAGGGAGGCAGAGAAACGTCTTAAATACAAGAGTTTGGAAATCGAGATCAGCCGAATGTGGGGCGTAAAGGCACAGGTCGTCCCGATAGTTATCGGAGCTCTGGGATTTGTTCCGCAAAATTTGAGTAAGATTGATTGATTGATTGAATAGGGTTTAGAGGGCGCTTCGACTGCTGTGGTCATTTGCGCCCATGCCAGAGTATTTGGAGAAAAGAATATTCAGTGTTGCATATGTAACTTACTCACTGTTTAAAAGCATGTACATTGGCTAAAAAGAAGGCTCGAATTCTGCTTCAGGCATACTTGTAGAAATGGCAGAAGGAAAATAGAAAAAAGGGCGCGTAAAATTTATCTTAAAACGTAAAAGTGGCTGTAAAGGGGCCAAAAAAAACATAAAACATTGTTATCTTTCAAATAAAATTATATATTTTGCTTTCTCTCAAAGAACAAAAATTTTTGAGAGCGCAGAATCGTCATCTCCGAGCACCACTTGTAGCAAGTTGCCCAGGTTATGTCTTCGTCGACTGCCAACAAATTTCCTACAGTACAGCAGGACGTGTTCCACGGAAAGAACAGTCTTGCACGAGTCACAGATGGGGCGAGTTTCATTTCGAAGAATGAAGCCGTGAGAGAAATGGCAGTGTCCGATACGAAGACGGGTTAAAATCACTTCCTCGCGCCTACAGGACCGTGATGAGGAGCGCCAGGGATACACAGAATTCTTTATCGCACTTAGTTTGAAAGTGCTATTGTGCCACTCTGTTTGCCACGCTCTAAGCACGGATCGTTTCAAGAAAGCCTGAACATCGGACAATGGCACAGAAGGGATGTCGATACGAGTTTTACGAGTCGCTGATTTCGCCGCCTGGTCGGCCAGTTCATTCCCTCTGATACTCACGTGGCCTGGGACCCAACTAAGTACCAGGTCATAGCGGCGGGACAGAAGACGATGAATCAGGCTTTGAACGGATAAGGTCAGGTAGTCTGACGAAGGACGGGAGACGGCTTGAAGAGAGCTGAGAGAATCGGAACAGATAACTACTCGCCGCAACGTCGCTGATTCAATGTATTTTAGGGCCTCAAAGATTGCAAACATTTCGGCAGTGAAAATACTGCATTTGGAGTGAAGCCGAAATGATTTGGTGGCCCTGATACAGTAAAAACCACATGCCACCGCGTCGCTGCACGATGAACCATCCGTGTATAAGAATAAATGATCCGGATAGGATTCTCTCATTTCCAGAAACTGCTTCTGGTAAACCAGAGGACTAGTAGTTTGTTTGGGCAGATGGGAGAGTCTGAAGTCAATACTGGGAAGGAGGAGTTTCCAAGGGGGGATCCCGTCATTTGTGGGTTTCACAGGGGTGGGAAGTTCTACATTTAATTCCCGGAGAAGGTTTCGTAATCTAATACCTGGGGGATGGGGTAACGATGTTCGAAGAATGTACGAGGACTCATACTTTGGGTGGATGATTATACGACGACAAGGGTGGTCAACCAGTCCCGACACTTTAGCCCCATAAGAGGCTAATAAAATATCTCGCCTTCGGCTCAGAGATGGTTCTCCCGCTTCGGCCAAGAGGCATTCGATGCGACTCGTGCGGTAGGCGCCTGTACTAATTCTTATACCGGCGTTGTGAATGGTATTTAATGGCCGGAGGGTTGATGGTGACGCTGACCCATATACAATACATCTATAATCCAAAATAGAGCGGATGAGGGTTCTATACAAACGCAAGAGACACACACGGTCAGCTCCCCAAGAGCTGCCTGTAAGGGTGCGGAGGAGGTTCAGAGGTGAGACACATCGGCTCTTCAGTTTACGTATATGATTTCGCCAAGTTAGACTTATCGAAAGTAAGCCCAAGGAAAGTTGCAGAGTCCACAAAAGGTAGAAGATGGCTTCCAAGAAAAAGATCGGGGTGTTTATGAAGATGATAAATCCTGCAGAAGTGCATACATCTAGTTTTTGATGCGGAGAATTTAAAACCTGTAGCATCACTCCATTCCTGCAATTTGTTGAGGACAAGTTGTAATTGTCTCTCTATCACTTGAATACTCTTGGAAGAGCAGAAAATGGCAAAGTCGTCAACGAAGAGCGATGCTTTCACCGGCTCTCGGATTATCGACGCTTTACTATTGATAGCGATGGCAAACAGAGTGACACTCAGAATTGAGCCCTGAGGGACCCCGTTTTCTAAATGGTGGCTGGCGGATAACCTGTCACCAAGGCGAACGCGGAAGTATCTTGAGGAAAGAAAGGCTACTAAAAAAAGGGGGAGCCGGCCCCTAAGACCCCAAGAATGGATGGTGCGAAGAATGCCGTACCTCCAGGTAGTATCATAAGCTTTCTCTATATCAAAGAAAATTGCTACCAGGTGTTGACGTAGCACGAAAGCAGTGGAGATCTGTGTGGTAAGGGTGACAAGGTGGTCCATGGTTGACCTGTTCTTCCTGAAACCACATTGGATGGGGGTAAGTAGGTTTCTCTGCTCCAGGTGCCAGACCAAACGCGTATTCACCATTCGCTCCAGAAGTTTGCATATACAGCTTGTGAGCGAGATTGGACGGTAGATTGACGGCTTTGTCCTGTCCTTTCCTTCTTTAGGAATAGGAATAATAATCGCTTCGCGCCAGGTTCTAGGGAAGGTATGTTCCATCCAAATCTTGTTGAAGATACGGAGGAGAAAGATACGTGCCTCTTCCGGCAGGTGTTTTAACATTTGGTTGTGTATCTGGTCTTGTCCTGGAGCAGAATCTTTCCCACGGGTGAGCGCACAGGAAAATTCATCCATGGAGAAAGGGGCGTTATAATCTTCCTCCAGGCAGGTAGAGAAGTCCAATCTGCATTTCTCCATTCTACTCTTAGTTTTCAAGAAGCTAGGGGAGTAGTGTAAGGAACTGGAGGAATTTTCATAATGACAGGCCAATTCCTCAACTACTTTTTCTGAGAAGTAATAAGATTTCCATTAATAAGAAGTCCTGGGACAGATGATGGGGAAAATCTTCCTCCGATCTGTCGGATCTTTCGCCATACTACTTTAGGCGGGGTATGGCAAGAAAGAGAAGAAATAAAGGCTCTCCAGGAAGCGGTCTTACTTTCCCGTATTACTAATCTGGCTCTGGCCCGCTTTCTTTTGAAATCGATCAGGTTTGATGCGGTGGGGAACCTATTGAACCTCGCGAGTGCTTGCTTTCGGTCTCGCACCGCGGTGGCACAGTCAGCATTCCACCAAGGCACAGGGACGCGTCGTGGCCGACACGTAGACTTCGGGATTGCAATGGTGGCTGCGCGAAGAACGGCGTCGGTGAATTGGGCCACCAAGGTATCGATATTATTTGAGAAGTGGTCTGGCATTATAATTTTCTCGCTGAATGTATCCCAGTCGGCTCGATGGAATAGCCAGCGAGGAGGGTAGATGACGTCAAAATCAGGGACATTAAAGTGGACCAAAGTGGGAAAATGCTCACTCCCATGTAGATCATCGAGTACGGTCCACTCTACCATGGTAGATAGGGATGGACTGCAGAGTGCCAGATCGATTGACGAGAAGGTGTTTGACGCCATGGAGAAATGAGTGTGATTCCCGGAGTTCAGAAGAATTAAGTTTTGCTGGTCAATAATATTTTCGAGGATAGAACCTCTCGGGCAGGTCCTCGTGCCACCCCAGAGGGGATTGTGGGCATTAAAATCCCCCGCAATAAAAAAAAGGGGCGGGCGACTTGGCCAGGGGGAATGTATATACTACACACCGTAAAAGAGAACGATGGTAGGTGTACCCGTACGCAAACTGTTTGGAGGTCGGTTCGAACGTTGTATTCCTCCGAGAACAGGGAGTCGCGGATGAGTACCGCAACGCCGCCGTGAGCACGAAGTCCGTCGTCTTGATCAAACCGATAGATGTTAAATCCGCGAAGAGACAGGGGATGATGAGGGAGAAGATGAGTTTCCTGAAGACAGACTATAAATAGTTTGTGGCGAGAAATTATTAATCTTAATTCTTCTGAGTGAGCACGAAGACCATTTAAGTTCCATGAGAGAGCCATTATGAGAAATTATTTCTTTGGTTGCTTTTTTTTCTTTCTCACCTTCTGAATGGTTGTAGAGGAACTCTCGTGGGGTTCCTCATCAACAGCAGAGTCATCCTGACTGCTGCTGGATATGGTCGGGGGGTTTTCCCGACTTTTGGCCACGGGTGACCGAGATCTATAGGGGCTCGAGGATCGTCCGATGTGATTCTCAGAGACAGAAAGAGGTGGACGGGATTTGGATGACGTATTTTTCCTGGGAGGCGGTGTCTGTTTAAGATCGATTTCAGTAGAAGTCTCAGTGGTCGATTTCTGGTGGTGTTTTTGCACAGGTTTTTTGTACTTTGTGGGAATTATAATTTTCCCACCTTGGATACATGCCGAATCTTCGGGGAAGTCTGTCGGCGACACCTGACAACTAAAGTGCGAAACTACCGCTGGGGTGCAGTGAGTTTGACAACTCGCTGTTACCCCCGGGGACTTAGGTTTTACAGCACTGGAAAAGGATCGAGATAGGTCCACTGGATTCCTGATTTGGAACCTACGCTTCGCCTCAGGGAAGGAAACCTTTTCGGTTACCCTAATTTTTTGGATTTCCCTTTCCTGGAGAAACGTGGGACACTGGTTGTCGTTGGCTGGGTGATCGCCTTCGCAATTCACACAGTGCGGTGGTTTGTCGCAGGGTTGTGGGTCGTGAACTGATGATCCGCACTTCCCGCAAACCGCGTTTACGGACATACATCGCTGTTGGGTATGCCCAAACCTTTGACACTTGAAGCAGCGCAAAGGGTTCGGCACATACTGCCGCACACGGAGGTTGTAGAAAGCGGTAACGATCCTTTCCGGGAGGGATGGTCGGTCAAAAGTAAGGATCAGGGTAGAAGTAGGGATCACTTTCCCCTGCTCCTTCCTTCCGATCCTGTACACCTCAGTCACGCCAAAGGTCTTAAAAAAGTTTAGAAGATCTTCCTCCGTTTCAGTAGCAAAGTCCTCGTGGTTGACTACGCCTTTGCTCAGGTTCAAGGTGGGATGTATTCTTGCTTCGTATTTTGAATTTTTACAATCTGCTCGTCGGTACGCGCTTCAAAAAGAATGGTCCCATTCCTTTGTCGCACGACCGCTTGGAGCTTCCCGTAGTCTTCTTCGATGGCTCGCGCCAGACGGACAGCACTCACAGTTTTGAAAGTCTTTCCTTCCTCGGCACATGCCATGAGGAGGAAACGAGGCTTCTTGGGTCGATCTTCTTCTCTAGAAAAGAAACTATTCAAATCAATAGTTCTCTCGGCACATCTCCTCTTCCTTGCGGAAGAGGGCGGGGGGAAAGGTGAAGTATCCATATAGATGGAATAGGTTCATCCTCGTGGTCCCCACACACCACGGAGCCCAACAAGGGGACACTCCATCGGAGTGCCAGGGTTGCCACGAGGCAACCCACTATATAGTGGGGGAATAACACAGCGCTGCACCGCCGTGGATTCCCCCGCTCACCCTGGAGTTCAGTACAAGACCTAGTCCGAGCCGATTGATCGGGAGTGGGTTAGCTCCCGACCGCCCGTCTAGAAGAGTCCGGGGCCAAAGCGAGTGTGTTGGAACCTACAGGGAATGTTCCCCAAAATACGTAATCAACGTACTCCTTAGTGCAAGGCGAACAGTAGCACTAGGACTAGATAGGGAAACAAACAGGTCCCTCAACTGCCAGGACACACATTCCCTCCGACACGGGTCGCCATGCACGGCAAACACATGGGTGGGCGTTCAGCATACAGAGAAGGCCAGTGAGGAAGAAAAAGGAGTGAAAAGAACGTACATGACATGAAATGAGAAGCAAGAAGATGAAAAAAAATGGAGAAAGGAACACTTGAGAGCCTTCTCTGCATCCCCCCGTCAGGACGTGGACCAACCCACCTCGACGGGTTGAGTAAGAACTTGTCTAAACTCCCCGGTAATTCAAAAGACTGGGAAGTGCAAGAAATTGCTTTATTTGGAACAGCCCACATTTTGCGTAAAGTAATGTAGAGGAACTGATAGTCACCGGATCTGCTCCTTAGGTAGCTGGTTGCAACCTGGAGTAGTCAGTCACCTGGAGTAGTAGATTTTATATTCAGCCGACTCATAAGATCTTTAGTCGTGATGTAATGGAATAATAATAATAACAATAATAATAATAATAATAATAATAATAATAATAATAATAATAATAATAATCTACAACACACGAATTGTAATGAACCTCAACGTGCCTTGTTCTACCAATGTCCCATACCCGCTCAGAAACCGAGCTAATGTCACCTTGTCGACATCTGGCCATCCCAAGGACCCACAGCCGGCAGTAGCTCAAAGCCATCGTCAGAGATGAACCTGGGATGAATTGAAGGAGGTGATGTGGTGCCTTTACTACGCAAAAGCGAAAAATGAGGGCTCAGAAACAGACGTTTTCAAGGTATGGAGAGAGCCGACCCCAGTTATGAGACACACCCTGGACTCAAAGAAGCTTGCCAATCAACGACGATACATACTCAGCAGTAGAAAATTCACAGCAGTACAACTTGCTGACATTCAGAGAAATGCGGAGCATGTTCTTCGATCGAACTACCCACATGTCGAACATGTAGAACTTGAAAAGGATGGTTCTGTTGTTGAAGGTTCATCTTTTTCCAATAAAACACACGTCAGTGGTGAAAATTCATCTAGCAATGAATTATACGATAAGGATATGATGTGAAATCTCCTACGACGCAAGATAGAAAGAGATCAACTTCCATTTGAATCTCGGCACCGTTGAGAATATACGAAAATGCCAAAGTTAAGAGAGTGATAGGGACAGCGAATTCTGTCTTAAATGAGGTGGTACAGACCCCAGGTAGAGATCTAGATATTACTGAAATCAATCACATCGTGTATGCAACTGGATATCTGCTCTCTCAGGTAATTCTGGAGCTAGCCAATAACACCGACGGCCGACAGCAAAACAGAGTAAACAGCCCTGTACCTCCATGGACGAAGAGAATTAAGATAGCCGACATTCGACGCGAAATATCACTTTTAGCTCAAGCATCTTCTAAATCAACGTACGCCTCTAACGTTCAACGAAAAATATTCAATGTTGAACAAATATACCAAACTGAAAATGACACAAGCAGGCTAATTGTAGGTGAAAAGCTAAAAGAGAAAAAATCAAGCATGGGCTCAACGAATTAGACGTTACAAACGTAGAATAGATTTCCGTGTACAGAACCGGTTGTTTGAAACAGACGCGAAGAGATTCTATCGCAATCTGACTCAAAAACCGAATGGCAATGCTGTCACTCCTTCAAAAGATGACGTCGAAGCATTTTGGGCAGGAATCTGGGAGGAGAGCAGATCTTACAACAAAGACACATCTTGGATTCAATCTGAAGTTGATGCTGCCGATGAACTTGGGGAAACAGTGGAAGATGTTCACGAATTCTCGGAAAAGGATCTCTTCCAAGCAATTAAGACCATGGCAAACTGGAAATCACCCGGGATTGATAAGATCCAGATTTATTGGATTAAGAAATTAACAGCAAGACATTCTCATATAGCAAAGGCTGTGAATAAAATGTTAGAAAACCCAAAGGAACTCCGGGAATGGCTCACACGCGGCATCACATATTTGCTACCCAAAGCGGGAAACACCTCTTTGGCGAAGAACTACAGGCGAATCACTTGTCTGCCAGTATTGTACAAAGTTATAACTGCAGCCATAGCTGATAAAATGTACAGACACTTAGAGAAGAACCATCTAACGCCAGCTGAACAAAAATAATGTCGTTAAGATTCTTATGGCTGTAAGGAAATCTTGCTACTGAATAAAGTCATTTTGAATGATGTAAAGAAACGCAAACGTAATTTGAGCATGGCTTGGATTGACTACCAATAGGCCTTTGATAGTGTACCACACGATTGGATTTTGAAGACCTTGGGGATCTATCGATTTCATCCCAGACTTTTTGAGTTTTGCAAGGCTAGTAAGAAATTGTGGAGTACCAGGTTACTAATACACAACGGAAAGGAAACAGTAGAAACCAGAAGTATGCATATCAACAGGGGTATTTTTCAAGGAGATTCACAATCCCCTCTGCTGTTTTTCATTAGTTTGATCCCACTATCTAGACAGTTGTCGCAAGCTGACATTGGTTACAAGCTCCATGGTGAAGAAAGACCAGTATTACATTTGTTTTACATGCATGATCTTAAAGTGTTTGCTAAGAATGAAGCGATTCTCTCCCGAATGCTGTCTGTCGTGAATGACTTTAGCAATGACATCTGCATGAAGTTTGGTCTTGACAAGTGTGCAAAAAACAATTTAACTAGTGGTGCTACAGAATGGCACAGACTTTCCCGTATTAGTTTTCTATTTCCTTGGGTCTTCGCTATCTATTCGGAATTGCCACATACTCTTTCTTTCCAGCTGCCATCTATCACCGCCAAAAGTACATTTTTTGTCATTTTCTTAATTTTTCGGTTTCCTATTGGTAGAACGGAAATATTAATTTTAGAATATTTAGGAACTCAAAAACCTAGTCCTAAATAGCATTTTCTTTTAAAAATTATGTGCCGTTTTAAAGAAAATTGCGTTTTAGCGCAACTGAAAATGCAAAATTTGAAGCTCATTTTCACAGAAAATGTTTAAGTTTTCAAAATACTTTATTTGAAGTTATTTGAAGCACTTACACTTACAAATATAATAATGTTTACAAATTGCTGGTAATGTGCATATTAAAGATGTGAGAGATCTTTCAAAAAAATTACATTTATATGATTTTTGAAAAACAAAAAATAACTCAAAATAAAATTCACGTCATATTAAAGAGTGTACTTAGCACTATTCTTTACAGAAGTTTCATGAAAAAATTTGCAGCCATATATAAGAAAATGGCGTTTGAGCATTTCTGAAAATGCCGAATTTTTTAGAGCTACTTTTCACAGAAAACGGTTGTTTTCAAGAAACTTTACTTGACATTATTTAAAGCATATGTACTCGTTAATATAATAATGTGAAAAAATTGCCGCTAATGTAAATACTAAAGACATGAGAGATAAGTTAAAAAAAATTACTTTCTTCCAATTTTTGAAAAAACAAAAGAATAGAGCTCTACGGCGTTTTTGTCATCTCATAAAATACATTAGGCACTATACCTACCAAAAGTTTAAAGAAAAAATTTGGAGCCGTTTTTGGGAAAATCTTGATTTTATAATTTTTTAAAACTGTTCACCTACGGAGAACAAATTTTACTTGAAGGAAAAATCTCTAGGAAGGAATGTCTTTGCAGGAAGGCACGGCTAGGCACTAGTGTTGTTCACATACACCAAATAGAGGGACGTTTTGAAAAACTAGAGGTGTTACAACAGCACACAATTTCTCGTGTTGTTGGAAACAGCTAGGTGATATTGAAGTACTGCATTGTCTGCGCTATTACTTGAAAATGTCCAATTCTAACAAAGTGCCTGTCTGCATTCACTCCGATAGTCAGGAGAAGCAATCAATTCTTACTTTGACAAATGAAACAAAAAGGAATACCTTTGACAGATACAGTATTCGCAGCAAATTATACAGAAATACTTGAAATCATTTTCTGCAGCATTACTTAACATAATTTACTACGTATACGAGAAAGTAAACTAGTGGTACCACAGACTTTCTTGTAGTTAAGTTTTCTTATTTCCTTGGAGTGGACTGGCTTTAACGGTATTGCCGCATCTTCCTGCCAGCTGCTATCTATCGCCAACTGAAGTACATTTTTTTTTTTAATTATCTCAATTTTTCTGTTTCCTAACAGTAAAACCAAAATATTACTTTAAGAATATTAAAGAAGAGTAAAACCTCGCCCTAAATAGCAATTTCCATGGAAAAAAACTGAAGCTGTTTTTAAGAAAAATGGCGCTTACAAGTTACTGAAAATGGGAAATTTGAAGCTTTTTTTTGCAGAAATATTTTGAATTTTTGAAAAACTTAATTTGAAGTCATTTGAAGCACTTTGACCCACAACTCAGTATTTGATCAATTTTTACTGAAATATGGGGCAATAATAAAAAAATATTGAGAACAAAAATTTCTGCCAAAAACTCCAAATTTCTTCTGTAAACTTTTGGTAAGGAGAGTGCCTAAGGTACTCTATGAGATGACAAAGACTCTGTATTGTTTTATTTTTTTATTTTTTTCAAAAATTACAACAACAAAAAAATTTCACTTCTCTCTCAAGTCGTTCATATTTACACTGGTGGCAATTTGTTCACATTATTATATTTTTGAGTACATGTGCTTCAAATAATGTCAAGTAAAGCTTTATGAAAACTGAACCGTTTTCTATGAAAACTGTGTTTTCTAATAAATGGCTCTATATTTTTTCTTCAAACTTTTCGAACAGATAGTGGTAATTGCACTCTTTAATATGACGTAAAGTTCATTTTGAGATTTTTTTTTTATTATTATTACACAAATGGAATTTGTTTGAATGGTCTCTCACACCTTCAATATGCACATTACCAGCAATTTGTGACCATTATTATATTTACGAGTGTAAGTGCTTCAAATGACTTCAAATGAAGTTTCTTGAAAATTCAAAAATTTTCTGTGCAAAAGAGCTTCAAATTTCGTGATTTTGGTAGCGCTTAAACGCTGCGTAGTGTAATAAACAATTTCTTAAAAACGACTCCAAATTTTTCAAAGAAAATTGCCGTTTTGGGAGAGGTTTCAGTGTTCTTTAATATTCTAAAATTAATATTTCTGTTCTACCGTTAGGAAACCGAAAAATTAAGAAAATGTCAAAAAAATGTACTTTGGTGACAATAGGTGGCAGCTGGCACAAGTATGTGGCAATTCCGAATAGCTAGCCGAGACCCAAGGAAATAGCTAACTAATACGGGAAAGTCTGTGCCATTCTGTAGCAACACTAGTTAACTTCACTACATATGCTGCCTCTTTTTGCATTTGTTTTTCATCCATGACACTATTCTTATCTGTGACACAGTGACAATGCAAAACAAATTATATGAAGAACTGCAATAGTTAGAGGATTATGTCTTGAGTCATATAGTGTAATAAACAATTTTTAAATAAATACTAATGACACTTATGGAAAACCATCTGATCAAAAAATAGTTTTAGACAAGGTTGTAATGTGGTAACTGGAAAAAAACAAAAACAACAACAACAACTATTACATAACAATATTATATAATGCTGCAAGAAAAAAAATTGGCAAAATTTCAGCAGAAAAATTCTTATTACAGAGCCCTGGTAAAGAAATACTGGATAAACTGTTGCCACTACATTTGTTAAATTTTGAAAAAATACTCTAACACATGGTGTAGCCATAATCCATGTTTTGTGGGTCCATGATACCGAAAAAATCGATTGGCAGCACAATGCGACCGTTCGTCTGTGAACTACTCCAGAGGCTCAACTGTACAGCGACAGTGCAAAACAAATTGTATGAAGAATTGCAACAGTTAAAGGATTATGTCCAAATTGGCATTCCTCAATCGATACAGCTAATGTCACGGCCCACTGAATTTGAAATTAATATTTTAATTTGGGGGGGAATTTACATGAAGCTCCTTGGGAGTTACTATACATTTTCAAAAAAATTGGTTAAATGGCTCCATCATTTTTGATTAAATTTTGTTGTTTTATTATTCAATACAATAATATATTTAGACACAATTACATCAAATAATATATATGAATGAATTCTCACATTATATCACTTAAACCATTGTGAAAATTCAAACAATACACAGTGTTATTTTCTTCTGAATAAGTAATTGATTACACACAATGATACATACATTAATTATAACAGAGCTTTTTGTTTATATATCCTATCTATTTGCTTTTGTTTGTTTGTTTGTTTTAGGAAATTTGCACATATGTTACTTAAGCTTTCTATGCCCAATTTGTTATTGCTATGTTGACAGAACTGGCAATGAGTTCATTGTGTAAAGATGCATTACATATGATAAAATTTAATTTGCAATTACTTGCAGGTGGGATTTCACAGATTGTTTTCTTTTGCATGATGATTATTTTAAGTTCTATATTATATTGTATTATAATACCAGAACAGGCCTTGATGAAGGTGAAATAAATGTGTTTGGCTTGAGCAAATATTTTATTCCAATTGACATATTGGTTTCAGATAGTTAGGTCCATGGTCAGAAGACTCTAACCTTCATATTCAGAAGGTCCAACATAACATGAAATATTTTTAAGAATTAGGCCAAATTGTCATTAGATGTGTTTTCGTGGGCTATCTGAGACTAAACTTCAAAACTTATACTTTCTTGATCTACCCTTATACTTAATGACTTCTAACTGACCTATTGTCAAGAATTCCCCTGTAATACATTTATAATAAGGTCAAAAAACAAGAAATAAAAAAATTAGAACTTACTTTGTTTCCACCATGTGAGGAAGGTATTGGATAAATGAAGTACGATTTTGTATCAGCCCTGTACGTGCCAAAGTAGATGAATCAGTGTTGGACCTTTCATAAAAAGAAAATTTCCAAATCCAAAAGAAAATTTCCAAAATTTCACAGAATTACCAAATTACAAAAAAGTAATTATTTTTAACAATGTGAGATCAACAAAGAAACTAATTATAAATAAAATATTTATTGATTATTATTACAATTCATTGTGTATGTAGATTTTACAATTAATGGCAATGGAAAACTCACATGTTTGTTACTTACTTTTGTCTTGTACAGCGAGATATTTGTTTCAAGGGAATTTGTGAACATTCAGCTCGTTTTTTCAAAGATTCAGATGCGACTAAGTGAAGTTGAGATTGTGGTACAGTCCAGCAGTACTAGAATATATCAATAAAAAATTACAATCAATATACATGCTTTGAAAAATTCAAATAGTAAATTATGTCAGTAGGTACCTCACGTGCATCTTTTTTGGCATTATTATAAAGAAGTTTCAGCATAATTTGATGAACAATACCATTATCAATTTTTTCATTGTCACGCACATCAACAATATAAAGAGTAACATTAATATCTAACATACTTAAAACATACTTCGCCCCAATGTTAGAAATACCACAGTTTTGTAGGTCAATGGCTGAAAAAGGATTATAAATAAATCAGTTAATACATATATTTCTAGCCAGAAAAAGATGTATTGTGAACGTTTATTCAAAATGGCAATTAAATACTTTTTCAATTTGTTTTGTTAATTTCATACACTTTTCACTTAAAAAAGAAATATTTAAAGGAACCTTTAAGCCATATATCCTCCTTTAAAACTTCTGCAAGATGCTTAACACCATCATCTCCAATTCCTGGATTGTTATTAAGAATAATTCTTCGTAATCCACACATTGACTCCAATTTTGGATCATGATTTCGCAAAGATTGCTTCCAACCTTCTGTGTAACGCTGAAGAGACTGACACTAAAAATAGTGAATAGTACCATATGTTCATCACATAACATGTTAGGAAGATACCAATTTTCAAAGTTCTAAAATGAGTGATAACATAAATAAAAGATATTGGGATGTTAATAAACATGAAAGCTTTATTTTGGAATTGATTTTTAATGACATTTTAAAGTAGAAGTGTGGTTTATTGCTCCTGAACACATTTAATTGATGCCTACAAAAGCATTACTCATTGCTGCATCCTTGATCAGGTGTAAGTAACTAATGATTTTTGTCAATTGAATGTTTGCCCTGTTAATGCATATTCTCAGATTACAAAAATGTAATAAATTTCATGAAGACCTTCAAAGTTTCAGCAACTTCAACTGCACTTTTGCTGCTTAAATTACAATTTGATAAATCAAGATGAAATATTATAGGCATGTTTCTGAGCAACATGGTTAGCTGCTTTAATACTTCATCACCAAGAGGGCTGTTATGGAATGAAATAGTTTGCAAAGATGAACTGGCCAACATTCCCTGAAAAATTACATAATTATACAGTTAAAATCATGCATACACGACTCAAATATACTTCAGAAAGTTCAAAAGTTAATTTTGAATCCCCAAATAAATACTTTTCAAAAAACTACAATAAATATTTAAAATTACAGAAAATAATTCATAATATCAAATTATAATTATTATTTATTAATATGTGAATAATTAAGAACTGAAATTACTTTGGAAAGAATTGCCATGTATTCATATTTAAGTGGAAGACCTTCAATCTCTACACATGTCACTAATGAAGATTCTGTGATACATTCTGCCAAAGACACCATCAAAGAGCGCAATAAAAATTTTGTATACAAAACTGGGTACTTTTTAACTAAACGCACTTTTGTTTCGGTATCAACATCTTCAAGAACTGAAAAAGAAAACAAAAATGATATGGTAATTTTGTTGAGCATTGCAAATGGAACAATATTGGAATGAATACAAAGTTTAAAATTATAGTTAAAATTCAATATTATTTTATTCTAGATATTCAAACAAACTATGAAACAAAATGCTAATTATACTTCTTTTATCTTCATAAAATGAATCTGATTCTTCATTTAAAAATTTGTAATACCTAATATTAATGAAGCTGTATTATATTTTCAACGAAAAGAAATTGATACTATATGAATAGGTAACAGTAATGTATGGTATAATAGGGTAAAATAAAATTTTATTCATGAGAGAAAACCTTTGACCACTACTACAGGAGCCAAGGATACTAATTTTCACAAGGAAATAAAATCTTACCTAGAGATATGTAAATGAGAGTTAAAAAGTTGAAATGAGATGAGTAAATATTATGTGTACATTATGTGTAAATATTATGTATACAAAACATACTGCACTGTGTCAATGAGATTTTGGTGGAGGAGACATAAACAAATTGACTCATTGCAAGATATATAAATTGCTTTAGCCATGAATTGATTTTCTCAATGGGGAATTGAAAACGAGAGAAATACGAGTCTCACAAGAAAATAAGTACTGTATTTGTTTTCAGGAACGTAAGATTATTGTTGGTTTACATGGCAGTAATGTAAATTAGTAATAGTGAGAAAATAATTTTTCTTTGCACTATTTCCAATAAATTGTGTTGTAAATTAAAAACATTCAAAATTGGCATTAGATACTACATAATTCTGTTACATAACAAGTACTGTTGATATTATTACATGTAAATTATGTGGAAAGAATCTGATAATGCTTTCAATAACATTAATTTGTTTATTTTTTGGACTAAGTATGCAAATACTTTTCTTAATTGGATGTCTGCTGCGGACTGCAATCACATGAAGACTTCGGTCATTCTTCAGAGCCTCCAATATAGCTAGCCATTCATCAATTGATATTTTATCACCATTAATATCCAATATGTTTTTATGAGGATGGTGCTTCGAGAATGAAAGAGGAGCTATATTCCGTAATTGACACACATCAGGATAAAATTTATAGAAAAAGGGAGCATTTTTCCTCCTGTCTTTCACAGACTGAAACATTTTAATTGCTGGAAAACAAAGATAACACAATCAAAGTTCTTAAAATATATGTGATGTTAGTAAAGTACACCTAAAATCCAGTGATAAAATTACTTTGCACTTTTGATTCATAAAACTCTGCACTATGTAATAAGGTATAAAATAAACCTTCAGTTGTCATGTGACAAATTAGGTAATTTAAATATTCTACAATTCATTTAAAAACCAAAACTAAAAATCTCTCATACATTTATGAAAGGTTAAATAATTAATAACAAGTGCCTAGAGGTCTGGGGCAGTAGATCCTTGGGAACCCCTTACTTCAAACAAAAGTTTCGACTTCTTCCCAATACAAACACAGAATTTACCTCTCCATGCAACAAAAATAACTTACAGTGGTTAATTTAAATTAGAAGGAAATATAATTTTTATTTGTTTTGAATGAAAAACATAATAACAGGGACTCAATTAAGCACTTGGGTTAAGTTGCCCCCCTCCCTTCTGGGCACTCCTGTATAATTAATTGTCAATTTTTTAAATTGACAATAAACAAAAACTTTTCATTATACTTTATGTGGAACATGCACATACTTCATACGTGCATGAAATATTCGTAAGAAAATAAATTTTGCATCTCTACAATATTCCAAAAGCCACAATTTGATTAAACTGTTCAGAATGCATTGACTGTATGGACACATTCAGAGAGCCTTCTTTATCCAAAGTTCAAATTCCTCAACTTCAAATGTATTCTAACAACAGTCTTATGAAAATAAGTTTTGCTCTTTTACAATATTCCAACACTAGCACATCAAGCAGTGTTGATTTATCTGTATAATATCCAAGAAATTGAGAAAATGTGAAGAAATGTAAGGGTTCTTATAATCAAAAGTGAAATATCAATAATTAGGGAGAGGATTTCTATGATTTTGCATATTTTTGTTTGTTGCTTCAGGGCAGAGCTAAGTGAAATTTCTTGACATGTGGTTAGAATATGATGCTATACAGAGTAATATGTTAGTGCATATTTGGCCGATTTTTCCTGTTAATGCATATTCATTTAATTATAGGTGCATATTTGGCATATTTTGTCTCTCATATTGTGCATATAAGTTGCTATTTTAACAAAATACGCCAAATTCTATAAAAACATTTCATCTTTTCATAGAATCCATTTATAAAATATATGTGAGCGTTCATTGATTCGAAAGAGCTATTCACAGTTTGCGTTTTCGTGTTTTCTATAAATGATAAAATACTTGTGTAAATGTAGGATATTTCTTGATAACGTGTTTTTTTTAAACCGTTTAGAAGAAATACAAGATATACAGGGTACTTCACTAAGAAGAATATTGACTTTAATTATTTCTCTTGAGAAGTCCGATCAATTGTATGTTTGCAGAGAAATATATCTTTTCATTCCAAGCATGCTTCTCCTGAATTTTATCAAGAAAGAATGAAGAGGAAATGAAATATTGTTAATTTTAATTGCATAATCAAGTGCATATTTCAGAATTTTTAGGTCATAAATGTATATTTTAAAAGCATATTTCAAGATTTTTTAGGGCATAAAAATCTGTTCCCTATCAATAATACATAAATGGAAAGTAAACCGTTGTGTTGACTCATTGTTTTAACTCTCTGCCACAATTTTACAGAACATGGTTATTTGTGGGTCAGAGAGCTGAAGCATTTAAAGCTGAAAAGGTTTTAGAATATATTTACCAATTTTTACTAGAGTATTTAATACTGTTGAGATTGTTGTTGTTATTTAGAAAAAGAGATTCAGAGTTTATAAACATAGTTGTATGTAAGTAGTAAATAAGAAAAGATCTTATCTCTCTATAATAAAACCAGTTTCATGAGAAGACAAGAAATGCCTGAAAAATTCATAGTACATAAACTTCAATACAATTATTATAACTTACATAACCATAATGAATAATGAGGTCTCTACCACATTGTAGCACCCCTTGTAGGTCAGTTTCAGACTACCTGCTTTAGTAATATAATTCTAATTAACTTGATTTAATTATTTTTGACAATGGTCAAGCTAACAGCCAATGTTCACTTACAAGTCACGGTTTGACCTTAATGGTCACCTCAAGTATTTTGAATTGTGTTATAATAAGAAACAGAAAAGTGGTGGGGATTATTCAGGACCAAGTTTTGATTAATGAGGTTCCAGAAGGACCATGGCACTAAAATGAGGGGCAACTCACGATCACATACTATTTATCAAAATTGACATCAGGCGAAAGACAGGATTAGAGAAAATGAGACACCACTCTTTTAATAATATATTACAATATATTATTACTTAATATATGATTAATTATTATATACTATATAATGTTCATACTTTAAACAATGACTCACACATAACAAACAGTACTTTATAATCTGCTTATAGCTTAACAGGAAATGTAATGTGTCTGAAATTATTCATTTCAAATAAATCATTTACGCAATTTATCAGCAGCAAGACAAAATGATTACTTCTGAAAGGTTCAATTTGACTAATATATCTATATAATTATATTGCTTTTATTGAGCATGGATACATTGTACATTGTAGCACCCATGAAGTTTCATCAGAATTATGATTCTTTAATTTAATTTAATTAATTTGTAACAAATTTTGAAGTTTTTAAATGATAAATGATTTTATAGAATTGTTATTTATATAAGACTAGCAGACTTGGTAATGCTTTGCTATTGCATTTCACATCACGCACCATTGGTCACATGATTGTTAATCACATTTTACACTAAGCTGTGCAAAAATTCTAATAGAAGAAAGACTTTCTCACAAATACAGGTTAGTTTTATGTCCTGGTTTGGACATAGTTGTCAAGGTACCTATTGTTAAAACATGCTCCAACAAATTTGGGCATGCGTTCGCTGAGATACTATCTTGGAGAAATCTGATTTACTTCATTGAGATTCAAGTAAAAATTCTGACCGATATTTTAGAATCGCAGGTGTAGAATACTTGTATGCGGCAGGTTGTGTAGAGTTCAAGGGCGCTTGAGTCCTCATAAACAAATAAATCATTCACAACAACTCCCCTACATGTCCCATTTAATTCAAACCACTCTTTAAACACTCCCATTACTAATAAGAACCAAGTGTAAATATGACAGTGAAACCAGTCGAGTAGTTTTTGCATCTGTGTGTGACACACATATGAACATTCCCTTTTATTTATATGTAGATTAACAATTTTTGCCATAAAAAAATAAAATGGGAACTGATAAAGCATCTTGGCCCTATCCACTTCACTACACGTTTTTTCACATACAAATTCAAAATTATAATTTTAAATATCTTAAAAATATTTAGATATTACCAACATTGTACCATTTGACTGCAATTTGACTTCATGAATCTTTCCTGAATTGAAAAACTTTTTGTGGGCATATAGAGTATTCTTTTAACTATCTTACAATGAACTTATTTTATCATTCATCAATCCATATTCCAAAAATCCAAAACATTTTTTTTCAAAAACGTTTCCAAAACATTTTTTGAAAAATGTTTTTTTTCAAAAACGTTTCCAAATTTTTTCTATAAATTGTTTGCAGAAAAATTGCAATGTTTGTTTAATTGTAGGAGATAGGTCCTAATTTCATTAAAATGTCTGGAATTTTGAAGATCATAAGAATTTGATTATTTTCATAATTTGTCCTATACACTTAATATTAGTAAAACTAGATTTATTTGCAGCACAATCAATTTCTAAATATTATACATTTAAATCATTTTGTACACTCATTTTTGAAAATATTTTCATGAAGGACACAATTGATGGCTGAAAGACATGGAAATGTACTTTAAAGCACTTACTGAGGGAGACTTACTTGGAGATAGAGAGCAACAGATAGATATGAACAGGCTAACATATTGAGAGACACCCAGGCTACACTGAAAGCGCTATAAAATGATGGAAGTAGTTTTAGCATAATTGGAGATGAAGTTAAAATATTTTTGAACCTGTCCTTTGCTTTCAATATTGAAGCTAGATATTTCTTTCTTATTAGAATCTATTTCTAAATGTTACGTCATTAAATTATTTAATGAATACTTTTTCAAAATATCAGTAGTTTTCATGAAATTTTCAGTGTTATTGTTTATGTTTTTCGAGTGATGGCTGAAGTGTTAGGACAGAAAGTACAGTATAACATTACATAACCATTACCAATAATACAAGAAAGAATGTGCTGTTGTTGCACAACTAGTTTTATGATGTTTAAATTCATGATGACTGTGACATCTCACGAAATGAAGAGACAGAGTAGCTAAAAAAGAAACAAAATTGGCCCAGTGCCAAAGACATCTTAACAATTCATTCTCTCAAGGTTGTGTGTGGTTCACAATGAAATGGATTCAGAACTGAAAGCATGAGGCAGGCATCCATTGAACATCCAGAAGCAACTTATCAATTTGTCAAAGGACAGAAATATAGAACAGCACAGATATCAATGAAAAGAGAAAAAACTAGACTCTGAAGTGGATTTGTACTGATTCGTCAATTGGTTACTGCAGACTACTTGTTTATATTCAACCCTGTTAGCTCTGTCATTTACAAAATATAATTTTACTGAGCATACCTTCCTGCTACAGGAAAAACAATAGAGTACTTTCGCTCCTCACATCAAAGTCTACAAACATCAACACTGATAAAACAATCATTGATTGTTGCCTACCCCTCTTTCTGACCTCTAACAATGTACATCAGGATATCAACAACTTCACTGAAGACTTGTAAATTAAGAACGGAAAGAAAGACTTCAAAAAAACTTTTAAAATCTCTGTAAGCAGGAACTTACAAATTTTTAAAAAAAAAGCTTATATTTGCTTAACCATCAAGCAAGCATTAAAAAATGTATTAATTGGTGTACTCCAAAATTAGTGAGAGGGAGAGCAGTCTATTTTGGAGGATGTGGGAAATACAGACTTTACTTTTAATATCAGTCTACCATTTTCAAAATTTTGTATGTTATATTTTTTCAGTGATGTTTCAAAATAAATCTCCAAAAAACTAAAAACATTAATTCAAAAATTCTGTACACTCTTACAAATAAATGCACTTACATATTTAATTGATTAAATCAGACATAACTATAATTTATTATAATTATATTCTGAAAATTATACATATGTTTATAAATATTTGTTTTGTATAAAAATAATTTTGCACTGTGTTCTTAACGCCTAAAAAATTTTGAGCAGCGGCCTTCTTTGTGCCTGCCAGTGTCAACAAGCAACATCTGAAAGATAATTAATAGAAAAGTGTCAGTTACTGATGTCAAGGCATTTGGTATTCCTCTACGCATTTTTGAAGTCTAAAGAAAAGTTTTATTACTTACAAAACTTATGTAAACGATGTTAATTCAAAAGCAGCCTTAGTGGCGGGTTTTCGTAACAAAACACATCAGTACAGCGGGAAATGACAACTCGTTACCATAGCAACAGCAAAACAAACATTCTCGCCAACAGAAGAAAAATTAAAATTACCTATACCACATACTATAAAGTAGTATTTGCCTATAAGCATACATATTCACAATTTCCGTTCTGAAAATTCAATTCTTACTTTCTTAATAGATTCCTACCATTTTTTAAAAAATTTCGATTCTTGCACGTCAAACTGATATTACCATTTTCAGACCCCGAGTTCGTTTCTCCACTCTGCTTCAGTGTGGCACTAAATTACGTTTCATGCACGTCCTGGAAGTTAGCAGGTCCATTTCATCCAATCACAAAACTGCATAGCCCATAATGTTCAGCTATTTTGCCGTTTTTAAGATGTGAAAACCAAAAATTGATATCTCCATTATTTCAAAAAATATTAAGAATTAAAAAAACATTAAAGATACGTTCAATATAAGAGCGCAATCAAAGAAGTAAAAGGACGTCCCCCGTACAAAATCACACATAACAACTCATAATCGACGCCAAAATTTCCCGAAAACTAGTGAAAAACAAAATCTGTAATAAAAATTTGCCGCCTACCGGTTAGACACAATTACCCGGGTTCGAATCCCAGATATGCACCTCTTAAATTAGCCCCATTCAATAAATAGACGCATTCTCTAGTAAACCATTAGCTTTAACAATTCATACTGTGCGCCGAAATTAGCACCAACCAAGTGGCAAACATAATAATTAATAAAATAATTTGCCGCGGATCGGCTAGTTTAAATTACCCGGGTTCGAATCCCCAAAACTTATATTTTGAAAGCCCCTTTCAAGGAAACGCGCGGTGTCTCCAAAACCATTACCCATAACAATTCAGTATGAGCGCCGAAATTAGCTGCATGAAAGTGTAAAATATTATCTGTAATCAAAAAATTTGCCGCGAACCGGTTAGTGACTGTTTCTTGAGTTTTTATTTCCAAAAATTTATCACTTCGATCGGCGCCTTTCTAGAAAAGTGCGCCGTATCTCCTAAACCATTAACCTTAACGATTCACGTTCTGCGCCGAAATCTGCTGTGAGCATGTGCCAACTATAATCTGTAATCAAAAACTTTGCCGCGAACCGGTTAGTGACTGTTTCTTAAGTTTTTATTTCCAAAAAATGTATCACTTCGATCGGCGCCTTTCTAAAAAAGTGTGTCGTATCTCCTAAACCATTAACCTTAACGATTCAGGTTCTGCGCTGAAATCTGCTGTGAGCATGTGCCAACAATAATCTGTAATCAAAAAATTTGCCGCGAAACGGTTAGTGAGTGTTTCTTGAGTTTTTATTTCCAAAAAGTGTATCACTTCGAACGGCGCCTTTCTAAAAAAGATTGCCGTATCTCCTAAACCATTAACCTTAACGATTCACGTTCTGCGCCGAAATCTGCTGTGAGCATGTGCCAACAATAATCTATAATCAAAAAATTTGCCGCGAACCGGTTAGTGACTGTTTCTTGGGTTTTTATTTCCAAAAAATGTATCACTTCGATCGGCGCCTTTCTAAAAATGTGTGCCGTATCTCCTAAACCATTAACCTTAACGATTCAGGTTCTGCGCTGAAATCTGCTGTGAGCATGTGCCAACAATAATCTGTAATCAAAAAATTTGCCGCGAAACGGTTAGTGAGTGTTTCTTGAGTTTTTATTTCCAAAAAGTGTATCACTTCGAACGGCGCCTTTCTAAAAAAGATTGCCGTATCTCCTAAACCATTAACCTTAACGATTCACGTTCTGCGCCGAAATCTGCTGTGAGCATGTGCCAACAATAATCTGTAATCAAAAAATTTGCCGCGAACCGGTTAGTGACTGTTTCTTGAGTTTTTATTTCCAAAAAATGTATCACTTCGATCGGCGTCTTTCTAAAAAAGTGTGCCGTATCTCCTAAACCATTAACCTTAACGATTCACGTTCTGCGCTGAAATCTGCTGTGAGCATGTGCCAACAATAATCTGTAATCAAAAAATTTGCCGCGAACCGGTTAGTGACTGTTTCTTGGGTTTCAAATTCCAAAAATATCCCTCTTCGAACGGCCTCTCTCTAGAATAGTGCGCCGTATCTCCTAAACCATTAACCTTAACGATTCACGTTCTGCGCCGAAATCTGCTGTGAGCATGTGCCAACAATAATCTGTAATCAAAAAATTTGCCGCGAACCGGTTAGTGACTGTTTCGTGGGTTTCAAATTCCAAAAATATCCCTCTTCGAACGGCCTCTTTCTAGAATAGTGCGCCGTATCTCCTAAACCATTGACCTTAACAATTCCCGCTCTGCACGGAATGATGCTGTCAGTAAGAGCCAACTACAATAAGTACTCAAATAATTTGCCGCGAACCACTTAGTTACTGTTTCCTGGGTTCAAAATATCAAAAATGTACCTTTTCGAACGGCCTCTTTCAAGAAAAGTGCACCGTATCTCCTAAACCATTGACCTTAACAATTCCCGCTCTGTGCCGATTGATGCTGTCAGTAAGTGCCAACTACAATATGTGCTCAAATAATTTGCCGCGAACCACTTAGTTACTGTTTCCCGGGTTCAAAATATCAAAAATGTACCTTTTCGAACGGCCTCTTTCGAGAAAAGCGTGCCGTGTCACGTAAACAATTGACCTTAACAATTCTCGGTCTGCACCGAATGATGCGGTCAGTAAGTGCCAACTACGATCTGGAAGCAAATACTTTGCCATGAACCGGTTAGTTACAGTTTCCTCGGTTCAAAATATCAAAAATGTACCTTTTCGAACGGCCTCTTTCAAGAAAAGTGCGCCGTATCTCCTAAATTATTGACCTTAACAATTCCCGCCTTGCGCCAAAATTACCTGTGGGCAAGTCACAACTATCATCTGTAATCAAAGAATTTGCCGCGACCCGGTTAGTTACTGGTTTTTGGGTTCAAATTTCCAAAAATGTACCTCTACTAACGGCCTCTTTCCAGAAAAGCGCGCTGTGTCTCCTAAACTATTGACCTAAACAACTCGCATTCTGCTCTGAAATCAGGTGTGAACAAGTGATATATATAATCTGTAATCAAAAAATTTGCCGCGGACCGTTTTGTTACAGTATCCCGGGTTCAAAAATTAAATACGTATCTCTTGGAATGGTCTCTTTCAATGGAAACGCTTCGTGTCTCCTAAACCAATAACCTAAACAATTCATCCTCTTCGCCTATTGGCAATAATAATCTGTATGCCGCGGGTATGTTAGTTACAGTAACCGGGGTTCGGATTCCCGAAATTTACATCTTCCCATTT
>JAHLJT010009436.1:135331412-135485349 GCA_031308135.1 Acheta domesticus | reverse complement strand
ATATTATTTTATTTTTATTTATTTTTATTTATTTACGTCAAAAACAGTTAAAAACTGCGTATGACGAGCTATGGGGAGAAGTGAATTTTGTGCACGTTTTCATAATTCTGTGGTCTCTATCCTAAACCATATTCTAGTCGAATTTTGAATACAGAAAAGAGAGGTTTTTTTCGAGTTTTGTTGACAAAATATTCGCTCCTATATAATAAAATATATTTTCAAAGGTAAATTAGCTATAAATTCCTGCCCTGAACCCTCATGTTCTTCATGAAAGAATAATACTTTTTGCCGCGATAATATGAAAAACGATAATTTGAATAACTATATTTCCCACTGAAATTCAGAAGACGTGCACAAATAATGAAGTTACATTTATGTCCAGAAGCAAAACAAGGGACCATCTCAGCATTTGCTCAAGGATCAGGGAAACTGGACGAAAAACCTGATCGAGATGGGGGCCATCAACCCAGAAACTGTGGTACAATACTTGTTACAGGTTCTTTAGAATTATACAGTCCAAATGATAAATAATTACATTAACTATCATTGTTAAAATTAATTCTACTTTCCTTTTTGATGCTCGGTATAGTCTCGAATTGTATAGAAACAGTTATGCAGCAGAAAAGATTTTACTTGGGACTTAAACTTTTCTATTGAATTTAATCGTTTAATGTCTTCTGGCAAAGTGTTGTAGAGTAATGTACATGAATTGTATGTGAATTTTTTGTAGTGAGCTGTTGATACTGCCACCTGGTGAATATGATTACTACGTCGTGTGTTATACTTATAGACATCGGCGTTTGCTGAAAATATATTCCCGCGTCTTAAGTAAGTCATTTTTGACAAAAACTACTGATTCGTAAATCAGGAGACAAGGTAATGGTAAAATTCCTAGATTAATAAAGAGTGACTTACAAGAATCACGTGGGTTGGATTTGCTTATTATTCGTACAATTCTTTTTTGTAATCTGAAAGTCTGTGAACTATAAGATGTGTTTCCCCAAATATTATGCCATATCTCAGGCGGGAGTGAACATTGGCAAAATATACACAACGAGCTGTATGAAGGCTGACGGAATTTGAAAGAATTCTGAACGCGTAGCATAATGAACTTAATTTTGTGTTCAATTCATTTAAGTGGGCATTCCATTTGAGGTTTGACTGAATTGATAGACCTAAAAATTTTGTTACATTAACATCAGTCAATGGCACACCGTTCATTTTCAATGGAGTACAGAATTTTTTATTTGATATGGAAAACTGCATTGAAACTGTTTTATTTTCATTTACTTTTAATTTGTTATTACGGAACCAATTTGAAACGTCTGATATTGTACTATTTACGGTTTCTTTGTTGCAAAGAATATTTGTATCATCCGCAAAGAGAACTGTTCTTCCGTTTCGAATCGCTAAGGGCATGTCATTTACGTATAATAGGAAGAGAATAGGGCCTAAAATCGATCCTTGCGGGACTCCACGTACAATTGGCAAAGAACCGGAAAGGTGTGTACATAAAGTTCCATCATTCCAGTAAGGTATTTCTACTCTCTGAGATCGTTGTTTAAGGTACGAACATAGCCAATCTAGAGCAATACCACGGATTCCATACGAAGGTAATTTTGAAAGTAAAATGTTATGATCAATGACGTCAAAAGCTTTTGAAAGATCTAAAAATATTCCAATAGTTGCTTCGTTTTGATCCAATGATGAGGCAACATCCTTAAGAAAAGAAAAAATGGCTGTTTCCGTAGATTTTGATTTCCGGAATCCATGTTGGCAATTTGAAAACGCGTCGTGTTTATTGAGAAAGGTTTCCATTCGCACATAAAAAAGTCTCTCTAATATTTTTGAAAAAACTGACAAAAGAGAAATTGGCCGATAATTTTGAACTTCATTTTTGTTGCCTTTTTTGAAGAGCGGCTTAATCTTAGCTGTTTTAAAAATATCTGGAAAAATTCCGGTGCATAAGGATGCATTAAATATGTGAGTTAACGGGTGTATAATGGCTGGCGCGCACGTCTTTAACAAACAATCCGGAAATTCATCTAAACCGGCCGAATATTTATTTTTTAATTTACCGATTATTTTGAGAATTTCATAGGAAGAGGTTTCGGAAACGAACATAGTGTCTAAGACTTTTAGGGAAACGTCAGATGTTGAATTTTGTGGCTGAAAACCCTTAGTGAGATCGACAGCAATTCTCGAAAAGTATTGGTTAAAGAGACTAGCCACTGTTGCCGGATCGTTCACATCTCTATCGTTATCTTTTAAAACAACATTCTCTACAAGGTTTCTAGTTGGTTTGGTCGCATTTTTTACTATATCCCACATTGATTTTGTTTTGTTATTTGAGTTCAAAATATCCTGATCGTGTTTCATGATTTTAGCCTGCCTTATGACTTTTCTTAACAATGATTTGTATTTTTTAAAGTACAGGAGGAAATCTTGAGATACGTTATGATGCTTAGAAATGAAAGAAAGAACTCGTTTGTTTTTACATGATGTTCTAATCCCTTGTGTTATCCAAGAATTGTTTTTGCGTGAAATATTTAATTTTCTTTTCTGAAGAGGAAAGCAAGTGTTAAAATGAAATGAAAGCGTTGAAAAAAAAGAATAATATTTATCGTTTGTATCAATAGTATTATAAACCGCGTCCCATGACTCCTGCAGCAAGTAATCAATGAATAATTTTATTTTACTTTTAGAAAACACTCTACTCATACGTGTATTATTTATTGTGTCATTGTTCGCATTTCGTATAATGGTAAGAATTTGTGCATCGTGGTCACTGTATCCTAAATCTTTTGTTTCAATTTCATGTCGAGTAGTGGTTTTGTTAATTATAATTTGATCGATTGCCTTCTTTGAATTTACTGTGATCCGTGTAGGTACTTTTATTGTAATATCTAAATTGAAGGAATTAATTAAGTTAAGAAACTGCTCTTTCTCGCAAGATTCGACCAGAAAATCAATGTTAAAATCTCCACATACAACAATGGATTCAAAAGAGCGATTGATGACTTTGATTAGTGTTATCTCTAGTTTTTCTAAGAACAAAATGTAATCTGCAGCTCTCTTTGTTGGAGGCCTGTAGATGCAAAGCAATATCATTTTTAGCACAGGAAGATGTACAACAGAAATTTCAAAAACATTTTCAACGGCATACTCATTGAATTCCGTCAAGGAGATAGAATCAATATTATTTTTAACGTAAATACAAGAACCTCCATATGCCGGACTTTTATGAGATTCTCTTTTTCTACAATAATAGCCTGCGAGGTAAAAGTTTGGAATTTGGAAAATGCTAAGTTCATTAGGAGATAACCAATGTTCTGTAAAGCAAAGAACATCCATTTGATTTAAATCGCTCTGTAGAGCTGCCTCGATAAACTCAGTTTTATTTGAAAGGGATTGAACATTATGGTGCAATATCTTTATTTTTTGCAAGTACCTACACGAATGTTTTTCTGCTGCATCTGACTGTAGTTGCTATATATTTACTCCATTGTTACCCTCGATGTGTCGTGGCGTGGAAGGTATGTAATGTGTCCCAGGCAGTCACAGGTTTGAGGGAAAATAGAAGGCGTCATTGGTAGTGGAAGGGAAGGAAAAGGGAGTAGGTTGCACAGGATGGGGTAAGAGGGATGTCAGAATAAGGGTGGTGTGGGGTGGGGCAACGTAAGGAAGGTGAAAGGGATGGATTTTTGGCAGGAGGCTGAGTAGGATCTGGAGTTGATGTATTGTATGTGTATTGATGTTACTTATATGTGTATGATGATGTATTAATATATACCATCTCATCAGTTGGGTTTCAACCTCAGCTTTCAACATACCACCAATATTGCGATGACAGAGGACATTATCGAAGGTTTCATGATCATAAGCATACAGTTGCCAGTTATTCCTTGACCATCGCAAAAGCTTTTTGATACAGTATGTGCACCCAGGACTGATATATCAGAAACTCCGGGAGCATATGTGCAACTCCCCAATATCTCGCACGCATAATAGAAGATTTTCTTAGTGAACGCACTTTTTCAGTGCGATATCCTGGTGCACTCTCAACACCATAACCCTATCAAAGCAGGAGTTCCGCAGGTGTCGAGCCGTCTCTCCAACCTTATTCAATATCTACAATAGCTGACGTATCCCACCACACCATCAACATCCATTGCCACTTTTGCAGATGAGACAGCAATCTAATCCACAAAACAAGACATAGAAACAGCAATAAGGATCTGCAAAAACCATCTCACTATATTTTCCGATTGAGCACGAAATGCACATTCTGATACAAACGCAAGAAAGAGCCAAGGGATAATATTCACTCTTCGAAGACCACTTGACCCACCCACACTCACCTATCAAAAACCACAACATACCATGGATTCCTGCGAACACCACGGCAAAATACCTTGGAGTATTACTCGACAGACGACTCACATGGAGACCCAATATCTGCATAGAATAGCACTAGCCACCAAGCGAACACATCAATATATCCCCTACTCAAAAAATTATCCCACTCCAACTACACACATCCATTCATCTTTACCAACAATGATACGACCTATATTAAGTTATGCATCTCCTGTCTGGGCCGCAGCATCCAAAACAAATATTCAGAAAATCCAAACTTTCCAAAATAAATTCCTAAGAATAATCACAAAAGCACCCTGGTTCATTCCAAACTCTCAAATCCATCAAGAACTCGGTATCACACCTATCACTGTACATTTTTCCCTTCTATCCGCAAAATTCTATAACAAAAATTTCTCGAATACCTTCAGCTATCCATTTCAAACTTGGCAAACAGAACCCTCATCGTAAACGATTAAAAAGGAAATTACCCAGAGAATTTTTTGACCCTCCTTAAGCAGACTGGAAGCGATTAGCCTTCCGTGCAATATAAAGTGCTTCTGAAAATGTAATAATCACGATAAAAGAAAATATCTTGCAAACTTGCTGTATAAAATAAAATCAACTACTGTACCAGTCGTTCACGGCTGCTGAGGGCCTCAGGCCAAGCAAGAATAAAAAAAAAAAAGAAATTCGCGACAGCGGAACGGAATTCAATTGTTGAATTCACTGCATTGTCGATATTCAAAGATAGCAATTTTTATTTCAAAACAAATAATTCCTAAAAGATTAATGTGTAATTGTATCACAAAAGTCGAATGTAAAAACGAACAAAGACATAATATACAAAATTGCAAATTCTAATTTACGACGCATCCGGCCAGCACCCTCTCCACACTCCTGTTTCAGGTTCCTAATAGTAGTAAGGAAATACTAATTTTAGAATACTAAAAACACAAAAACCTCGTCCTAAATGGCAATTTACTTTAAAAATTTGTAGCCGTTTTTAAGAAAATGGCGTTTAAGCGTTACTAAAAATGAGAAATGTAAAGCTACTTTTCACAGAAAATTTTGGAGTTTTCAAAAAACTTCATTGAAGCACTTACACTCACAAATATGTTTACAAATTGCTAGTAATGTGCATATTAAAGATTTGAGAGACCTTTCAAAAAAATTAATTTTTCTATTTTGGAAAAACAAACAAAAATCAAAATTAACTACTTAAAGAGTGCAATTAGCACTATCCGTTCGAAAAGTTTGAAGAAAACATTTGGAGCCATTTATGAGAAAATGGCGTTTCAGCGTTTCTGAAAATGCGGAATTTTGAGCTAATTTTCACAGAAAACGGTGAGTTTTCGAGAAACTTACCTGAAATTATTTAAAAGCGCGCGTACTCATTAATATAATAATGTCAACAAATCGCCGCTAAGGTAAATATTAACGACGTGAGAGGCAAGTCAAAAAATTACATTTTTGCAATTTTTGGGAAAAAAAAGGACAGTGGAACATGACGTTTGTGTCATCTAATAGAGTACATTTAGCACTATCCCTACCAAAAGTGTAAGGAAAAAAGTCTGATTTGTTTTTGAGAAAATCTTGTTCTTGTAATTTATAACCGTGGAAATCGGGCCTATTCCACCTTAATAAGTGTATTTTACTCTGTTTTTTCTAATAAATTTAAAGAAAAGAAATTGAGCCGTTTTTGAGAAAAGTTTTAAAATGTCCGGGGGCTTCATGTAAAGTACCCCCTAAATTAAAATATCGGTTTCAAATTCAAGGGGCCACGAGATCAGCCAGATCGATCGGGGAGTATCAATTTTGGAAAAAATCGGCTGAGCGGTTTAGTCGCCAGCGTTGTTCACAGACGGACGGACAAACGTTTTGCTCTCAGTTGGTTTTCGGTACCAAGGACCCACAAAATAGGGATTCTGGCTGCACCACCTGTTAGGAGATTTTTTTTCTTAATTTAGCAACTGGATTTATTCACTTTTTCGTTACCAGGGCCCTGTAATACGAGTTTTTCTTGCGAAATCTGCCGTTTTTTCGCGCAGCATAACATAACTTTCCCTACTATACGTATGTATTGTATACGGGAAAAATAAAAAGTATTTATATCGCTGGAATCGTAAAATCAATAAAAAAAATTTCCCTCTCGAGCAGAGCAAAGAGTGCGTTTAAAAGGTGCTACAAGGTTGTTATTCTGTTAAATTACAAATTGGATACATATCTTAATTAGTAAAATTGTAAAGAGTATTGTTACTCAGAGTAACACTTGTATATTCATTACCAAAAAAAAATGTGCAAGGGCGGCGTGGTAAAATAGGTTTGGGAATCCCTGCTCTCTAGGATCAACCTCCTAACGCACCCTTGCAAATTGTCAACTAATTACTAGGTAGAACTAATTTTTCAGCTAACGCAGAACCACGGAAGAATGCCATTCTTGAAAAAGGCCATCACATAAAATCATAGTTGAAGATATTCTTCCATTGTGAAATAACAGACTGTGATGGATTCTCTTGCCAGCAAAAGAAAAGCGGGAATTCCATTTGCAATTTTAACAGAAAGAAAAAAACACCTTTTAAATGCACACTCTGCTATGCTCGAGGGAGGAATTTTCCCCTGGGAAAGGCAAGACTCAAACCACAGCCTTCGAATTGCCAACCCTTCTTGTCCTCCTCTACGTGCACAATACGTAAAGAAATTGTGGAAAAAGTAATCCAAACAAATACCACTAATCAGTTTGAATTTCTGTCAAAATGCTCCATTTCCTTTTCTACCACTTCAAACCTTGGGAAACAATGTGGCCAAATGCACCATAACATTGCAATTGCTAGAAATGGAGCTATACCCAATCGCTATATGCTTTTTCAATTTCAATGGAGTACAACCGAGGGTACGGGTTACTATTTGTTAACAATACTAAAATATCAATCTTTATTTTATTTACCAATGCAAATAAGTTTTCTATAATTCAGGTGTGAAAATGTCTAGTTTTGGAATGTTGGAACCTTCCCTTGTTGGAACTTTTATTCATCATTCAACTATTTATGATGTATGGGGTAAATCACTTAATCACAGGCGAGGTAATTTTTTTTACTGGCCGGTTTGGTCGTGAATGCTTTACTGAATATAAGCTTTCCTAGATAATTTGTAACCATATGGTCAGATCCTACGCACATCTCAGCAATCACCTTAACACGCCAATTCAAAATAATTATATAACTTTTATATTATTTATTTATACAACTTATATATTAATTTACCTTCAGAAGGGTTTGCACAAAAGTTGACCACGCCACACTCGCAAATCATGACCTGACAAAAGCATTCATTATCAAAAGAAAAATCAATGTTTAAGAAATAATGTCATATCACCGAAATAGGAGCTCATTTTACTTGAGACCAAAAGTGTAATAATGTGGAAGAATCAATTTATTCTGCCACATTATTTTCATAATTATATCATTTTGTATTTACATTTTTCAATGGGATACTATTATTTTAACATGATAAAACATTTATACTTTACCTGTTTATGAATGAATATCAATTGCAAAAAGTAAGCCCATTTTTGACAAAAATTAAGACAGATTTTTGGAGTTGTCGGCAGGTCGATCCAATCCCATTGTTGGGTGAGTATCAATAGGCCGAGCAATCGACTGTCGCTTCTGTATTCTCTGGCTCTGCTGCACTGTGCCGGTAGCCGTCCATGTGAACGAGTGTGCTTTGTGTTGAAGTTGTGCAAGAGCAGGAATAACGAATTGCAGTGTGGTTACCTGACAGGGTAGCGTCTGCGTGTCAAGAGCCTAGTGTGTGCCGTCGATAGTTCCAACAGGTTATGGGCCCACCTCGCTTTCACTGCGCGAATAGATACGCGAGGGCAGCTTGAACACGTGCGCGAGGTCAGGTTACCGTTTTCCTTTGTCTTCAAACACGCCGAGAAGATGAACACATCCAGCATAAGTTTTGAAGCTCTGAGCAAGAAAAACTACAACACATGGAAGATATAGATGCGTGCTATCCTAATCAAAAACGATGCCTGGGGTTACGTGAGAGGCGCGAAGGTAAAGCCGGAAGCATCAGGTAGCAATGCCGACGCCATCGTACAATGGGTGGAAGCCGACCTGAAGGCACGGTCGGACATTATCCTTGCCATCAACCCGACGGAGATAAAGCAGATAAAGGGATGCGATACGTCGCGCGCTATATGGTAAAGGTTAGAGGAGATCTACCAATCGAAAGATCCGGCGCGGAAAGCTGCGCTCCTGAATCAGCTCATTTGCATGCGAATGGAAGATGGCGACGACGCGCGAGAATTCGCTCGCGAATTCTTCGACGTAGTGGACAAGCTGTCAGATATGGAGGTGGACATCAATCAGGATCTGCTGACGGTTATCCTGCTGTGAAGCCTGCTCGACAGCCTCGACAACTTCGGTGCGCGATCGTAACGCACAATAATCTGCCGACGCCGAACGTCTTGAGGATCAAGATCGGAGAGGAGTTTGATTCGCGGAAGGACGCCAGGAGAGTCGCCAGTCAAAGCGCGATGGTCGCCGGGAGGCCCGGGGCAGGCAGGTCGAGGAATAGAGTGAACGGTGACAAGTCGGAAAGGGATTCGCGACTAAAATGCTACGTGGCGCGAAAATCGGCCATAGAGCAAGAAATTGTCCCTGGCGAAAAGGATGCAAGACCTGAAGTTTCCACAGGCCGCTAGCGGTGCCGAGGACGCGACCTTATATGTGTCTATAGACGCGCCGGAGATAACTTTTCGCACCGGAGGCGGAGAGGGCCGGGATGCATGGTGCATCGAGTGGATGCACCTCGCACACATGCAAGGACGTTCATTGCTTGAAGACTGGACGAAACGGGGATCGGAAAATTAAACCTTGCCAGCAACGCGTGCACGGAAACGAGGGGAAGAGGCTCTGTTTCAACGAGGTCAGAAGTGAATGGGAAGGTAAAGGTGATAAATCTTCAAGACACGTTGTACGTGCCTCATCTGCGCACGAACTTGATGTCGGTGAGTAAGATAATGGACAAGGGGAAGAGTGTCATTTTTCCAGAAGACTAAAGCGGAAGTTCTAGACAGCGACGGGAAGGTGTTGCTCAACGCGAGAACGACCTCTATTTCTTCCGCGCCCAAGAAAACGATGAATGCCGGAAGATTACCGAGGACAGAGATACTCGGAAAGAACCGGAAGGCAATTCCCTCGAAGACTGGCACATCCGCTTAGGGCAAGTGAACATCCCGGATCTACGCGAGGCTGTGAAGAACGGACACCTGCAAGGAATCGTCAACAACGATGAAGATCTCGAGTGCAGAGCTTGTCTGCAGCGGAAGATGTGCCCAACACTGTTCCCTAAGGCTTCGGAACGTTCGTCGGCCGCGGGTGACTTGATTCATTCCGACATATGTGGACCAATGCGCGTGACGTCGTATGGGAAGAACAAGTACTTCTACACGCTCATCGACTACCATTCACGCTGGTGCGAAATGAGGTTCCTGAAGAGCGAAGTCATCAACGAATTTGACAGCTTCAGGGTCGCTATGGACACTCAGCACGGGAAGAAGGTAAAGTGCCTCCAGTCGGATAATGGGCTGGAGTACAAGAGCCAAGAGTTCGACGAGTTACTGAAAAGGCACAGCATCTCACGGAAGTTAACGGCACCGTACAATCCGAAAGAGAATGGTGAAGCCGAAAGAACAGGACTCTGATGGACACAGCAAGATGTTTGTTAATCCAATCAGGACTGCTCTCCTCTCCCGGTCGAAGCAGTGGACACAGCGAACTTCCTCCGCAACCGATGCCTCTCGAGAAGGCTAAACGGGAAGACGCCCTATGAACTCTGGTTCGGAAGAGCACCAGATGTGTCAGACCTCAAGCGTTTTGGCAGTGAAGTTTTCGTCATGGGCAGGTCACCCGGGAGGAATAAGCTCGAGCCGCGTTTCAGAAAGGGCTTCTTCGTGGGCTACGGCGCAGAAACAAAGGGCTTCAGAGTATGGATTTCAAGTGAGGGGAGGTCGAAGTGTCCAGGGACATAAGGTTCCTGATAGAGCCGTTGATGGGATCTGACACTGATTCCGAAGACTTACGACCGGAGGAGCACCGTTGCTCAGAAGCCCCCAAGGCTGCCGAAGAGTGATGAGGTGGAGACCTTCATTGAACTGAACCTCGGCCGGAATATTCCCGCATGTACAGATCAGAACAGCAGAGATAAGGAGGCAGCGGAGGAAGATTCAGACGGCGAGAATTTTCGTGGGTTTGCGCCAGAGGGGCCAGTCAGAAGGCGAAGACTTTCGTGGATTTGCACCAGAGGCTGCGGTTAGGCGACCGCCTGGAAGACCTCGCAAGATATACACAGGGCGGCCAGGAAGACCTCGTTTGGACCGTCCGGGAGGCAGTCGCGGAAGCAAGCCTGAGGAGGAACGGTTTGAGGTTGCCAACATAGCTAAGGTTCTGATCAAGTAAGCGCTTTCGGATGCGAACTCACAGGAATGGTTGGAGACTATGGCCAGTGAAGTGAAATCCATTCTAGAGAAGACCTAGGAGATGGTACCCAGACCAGAAGACAGACGTGATAGGAAGCAGATTCGTTTTGAGGAATAAGTATGGAACGAATGGAGTGTTGGAGAGAGGAAAGGCAAGGATCGTAGCGAAATTCACACCGATACGGGAAGGATTACCACGAGACCTCCTGGACTCCATTCTCCTCACGATTGCCCTAGTTGGCATGCAGGTACGGCAGCTTGATGTGGCCACGGCGTACCTCAATGGGACTCTAGATGAGGACGTGCTCATGGAGGTCCCCAATGAAATGAGCCATGCTCTCAAGTACATCATCACTAATGAGTGTCAAAGTCATCTGGTTGATGAAGCCAAATCCCTGGTGAGGGAGCTGTTGGCAGGACGGAAGGTTTGCTAGATGACGAAGGCGCTGTATGGTCTGAAACAGGCCGGGCGGGCGTGGCACAAGCGACTCGACAAGGAACTGAGGAGCCGTTCCTTCCACGGGGGACATGTGTGTGCCTCGAGGATGCCAGTGACGACACGATGATCACCGTAATCTACGTCGATGACATCCTGGTGATGTGCCGGAAGCCCGAGAGGATACTCTTTCGGAAGCGACCTGGGAAGACTCTTCGAGGTGAAGGATCTCGGGGATCTGGACCGCTGCTTGGGGATAGAATTAAAGGTCAGTAAGGAGTCCATCGTCATGAATCAGAGAACGTATATAGAGGATATCTTGCGTCGCTTTAGCATGAGTGAGTGTCATCCTGTTTCCACGCCCATTGCACCTGGCTCAAGCCTCACCAAGACTGATGTGTGGAGTGACTCTGACGGTGACAAACCACCCAATCGAGAACTCATTGGATGTCTCCTGTACCTATCGGTGGCAACGCGCCCGAACATAGCTCACGCCGTGAGTGTGCTTTCCCAGCTCAACGACTCCTTCGGGAAATCCCACTGGCAAGCAGCGAAGGGGGTGGTGCGATACCTGAAGGGCACGATAGATATGGCAATCAGATATGAGGCAGGAAGCTCTCCCATTGTGGGCTATGTGGATGCGGACTACGCCGGGTAGATAGACGACAGGCGGTCGTTCACCGGATATGTTTTCCATGAGTGGTGGGCCTGTGACATGGGACTCTAGAAAGCAGAGGACAGTTGCGATTTCCACCACAGAGGCCGAGTACATGGCCCTCAGCGAGGCTGCCAAGGAGGCCACACATCTCCGGAGCTTCCTGGCTAATCTGGGAGAGGACGAGCTCGAGGCGCTGACTCTGTTCAATGACAACTTCAGTGCCCAGATTGATTGAATAGGGTTTAGAGGGCGCTTCGACTGCTGTGGTCATTTGCGCCCATACCAGAGTATTTGGAGAAAAGAATATTTAGTGTTGCATATGTAACTTACTCACTGTTTAAAAGCATGTACATTGGCTAAAAAGAAGGCTCGAATTCTGCTTCAAGCATACATGTAGAAATGGCAGAAGGAAAATAGAAAAAGGGCGCGTAAAATTTATCTTAAACGTAAAAGTGGCTGTAAAGGGGCCAAAAAAAACATAAAACATTGTTATCTTTCAAATAAAATTATATATTTTGCTTTCTCTCAAAGAACAAAAATTTTTGAGAGCGCAGAATCGTCATCTCCGAGCACCACTTGTAGCAAGTTGCCCAGGTTATGTCTTCGTCGACTGCCAACAAATTTCCTACAGTACAGCAGGACGTGTTCCACGGAAAGAACAGTCTTACACGAGTCACAGATGGGAGGAATTTCATTTCGAAGAATGAAACCGTGAGAAAAATGGCAGTGTCAGATACGAAGACGGGTTAGAATAACTTCCTCGCGACTACAGGACCGTGATGAGGAGCGCCACGGATACACAGAATTCTTTATCGCACTTAGTTTGAAAGTGCTATTGTGCCACTCTGTTTGCCACGCTCTAAGCACGGATCGTTTCAAGAAAGCCTGAACATCGGACAATGGCACAGAAGGGATGTCGATACGAGTTTTACGAGTTGCTGATTTCGCCGCCTGGTCGGCCAGTTCGTTCCCTCTGATACTCACGTGGCCTGGGACCCAACTAAGTACCAGGTCATAGCGGCGGGACAGAAGACGATGAATCAGGCTTTGAACGGATAAAGTCAGGTAGTCTGACGAAGGACGGGAGACAGCTTGAAGAGAGCTGAGAGAATCAGAACTCGCCGCAAAGTCGCTGATTCAATGCATTTTAGGGCCTCAAAAATTGCATACATTTCGGCAGTGAATATACTGCACTTGGAGTGAAGCCGAAATGATTTGGTGGCCCTGATACAGTAAAAACCACATGCCACCGCGTCGCTGCATGATGAACCATCCGTGTATAAGAATAAATAATCCGGGTAGGATTCTCTCATACCCAGAAACTGCTTCTGGTAAACCAGAGGACTAGTAGTTTGTTTGGGCAAATTGGAGAGTCTGAAGTCAATACTGGGAAGGAGGAGTTTCCAAGGGGGAATCCGGTCACTTGTGGGTTTCACAGGGGTGGGAACGACACAGGGGTCGACATTTAATTCCCGGAGATTTCATAATCTAATACCTGGGGGATGGGGTAACGATGTTCGAAGAATGTACGAGGACTCATACTTTGGGTGGATGATTATACGACGACAAGGGTGGTCAACCAGTCCCGACACTTTAGCCCCATAAGAGGCTAATAAAATGTCTCGCCTTCGGCGCAGAGATGGTTCTCCAGCTTCGGCCAAGAGGTATTCGATGCGACTCGTGCGGTAGGCGCCTTTACCAATCCTTATACCGGCGTTGTGAATGGTATTTAATGGCCGGAGGGTTGATGGTGACGCTGACCCATATACAATACATCTATAATCCAAAATAGAGCGGATGAGGGTTCTATACAAACGCAAGAGACACACACGGTCTGCTCCCCAAGAGCTGCCTGTAAGGGTGCGGAGGAGGTTCAGAGGTGAGACACATCGGCTTTTCAGTTTACATATATGATTTCGCCAAATTAGGCTCTTATCGAAAGTAAGCCCAAGGAAAGTTGCATAGTCCACAAAAGGTAGAAGATGGCTTCCAAGAAAAAGATCGGGGTGGTTATGGAGATGATGAGTCCTGCAGAAGTGCATACAGTTAGTTTTTGATGCGGAGAATTTGAAACCTGTCGCATCACTCTATTCCTGCAATTTGTTGAGGACAAGTTGTAATTGTCTATCACTTGAATACTCTTGGAAGAGCAGAAAATGGCAAAGTCGTCAACGAAGAGCAATGCTTTCACCGGCTCTCGGATTAACGACGCTATACTATTGATAGCGATGGCAAACAGAGTGACACTCAGAATTGAGCCCTGAGGGACTCCGTTTTCTAAACGGTGGCTGGCGGATACCCTGTCACCAAGGCGAACGCGGAAGTATCTTGAGGAAAGAAAGGCTACTAAAAAGGGGGAGCCGGCCCCTAAGACCCCAAGAATGGATGGTGCGAAGAATGCCGTACCTCCAGGTAGTATCATATGCTTGGTGGCTGCGCGAAGAAATTGCTACCAGGTGTTGACGTAGCACGAAAGCAGTGATCTGTGTGGTAAGGGTGACAAGGTGGTCCATGGTTGACCTGTTCTTCCTGAAACCGCATTGGATGGGTGTAAGTACGTTTCTCTGTTCCAGGTGCCAGACCAAACGCGTGTTCACCATTCGCTCCAGAATTTTGCATATACAGCTTGTGAGCGAGATTGGGCGGTAGATTGACGGCTTTGTCCTGTCCTTTCCTTCTTTAGGAATAGGAATAATAATCGCTTCGCGCCAGATCCTAGGAAAGGTATGTTCCATCCAAATCTTGTTGAAGATACGGAGGAGAAATAGACGTGCCTCTTCCGGCAGGTGTTTTAACATTTGGTTGTGTATCTGGTCTGGTCCTGGAGCAGAATCTTTCTCACGGGCGAGCGCACAGGAAAATTCATCCATGGAGAAAGGGGCGTTATAATCTTCCTCCAGGCAAGTTGAGAAGTCCAAACAGCATTTCTTCATTCTATTCTTCGTTTTCAAGAAGCTAGGGGAGTAGTGTAAGGAACTGGAGGTATTTACATTATGACGGGCCAATTCCTCAACTACTTCTTCTGGAGAAGTAATAAGATTTCCATTAATAAGAAGTCCTGGGACAGATGGTGGGGAAAATCTTCCTCCGATCTGTCGGATCTTTCGCCATACTACTTTAGGCGGAGTATGGCAAGAAAGAGAAGAAATAAAGGCTCTCCAGGAAGCGGTCTTACTTTCCCGTATTACTAATCTGGCTCTGGCCCGCTTTCTTTTGAAATCGATCGGGTTTGATGCGGTGGGGAACCTATTGAGCCTCGCGAGTGCTTGCTTTCGGTCACGCACCGCGGTGGCACAGTCAGCATTCCACCAAGGCACAGGGACGCGTCGTGGCCGACACGTAGACGTCGGGATTGCAATGGTGGCTGCGCGAAGAAGGGCGTCGGTGAATTGGGCCACCAAGGTATCGATATTATTTGAGAAGTGGTCTGGCATTATAATTTTCTCACTGAATGTATCCCAGTCGGCTCGATGGAATAGCCAGCGAGGAGGGTGGATGACGTCTAAATTAGGGACATTAAAGTGGACCAAAGTGGGAAAATGTAGATCATCGAGTACAGTCCACTCCACCATGGTAGATAGGGATGGACTGCAGAGTGCCAGATTGTTTGACGAGTTTGACGCCATGGAGAAATAAGTGTGATTCCCGGAATTCAGAAGAATTAAGTTTTTCTGGTCAATAATATTTTCGAGGATAGAACCTCTCGGGCAGGTCCTCGTGCCACTCCAGAGGGGATTGTGGGCATTAAAATCCCCCGCAATAAGAAAAGGGGCGGGCAACTGAGAAAAAACATCTTCGAGTTCCTCTTGTGACACGACTTGGCCAGGGGGAATGTATATACTACACACCGTAAAAGAGAAGGATGGTAGGTGTACCCGAACGCAAACTGTTTGGAGGTCGGTTCGAACGTTGTGTTCCTCAGAGAACAGGGAGTCGCGGATGAGTACCGCGACGCCGCCGTGAGCACGAAGTCCGTCGTCTTGATCGAACCGATAATGTTAAATCCGCGAAGAGACAGGGGATGATGAGGGAGAAGATGAGTTTCCTGAAGACAGACTATAAATGGTTTGTGGCGAGAAATTATTAATCTTAATTCTTCTGAGTGAGTACGAAGACCATTTAAGTTCCATGAGAGCCATTATGAGAAATTATTTCTTTGGTTGCTTTTTTTTCTTTCTCACCTTCTGAATGGTTGTAGAGAAACTCTCCTTGGGTTCCTCATCAACAGCAGTCATCCTGACTGCTGCTGGATATGGTCGCCTGTGTCGGGGGGATTTCCCGACTTTTGGCTACGGGTGACCGAGATCTACAGGGGCTGGAGGATCGTCCGAAGTGATTCTCGGAAACAGAAAGAGATGGACGGGATTTGGATGACATATTTTTCCTGGGAGGCGGTGTCTGCTTAAGATCGATTTCAGTAGAAGTCTCAGTGGAAGTGGTCGATGTCTGATGGAGTTTTTGCACAGGTTCAAGGTGGGATGAACCGTGACTACTACCTGGAGGCCGGCAATCTGCTCTGTATTTTTAATTTTTCCAATTTGCTCGTCGGTACGTGCTTCAAAAAGAATCGTTCCATTCCTCTGTCGCACGACCGCTTGGAGCTTCCTGTAAGCCTCTTCTATGGCTCGCGCCAGACGGACAGCACTTACAGTCAGTTTTAAAAGTTTTACCTTCCTCGGCGCATGACATGAGGAAACAAGCCATCTTGGGTTGGAGGAAGTCTTGAGGAGGAAACAAGCGATCTTCTTCTCTAGAAAAGAAACTATTCAAGTCGATGGTTCTCTCGGCACATCTCCTCTTCCTTGCGAAAGAGGGCGGGGGGAAAGGTGAAGTATCCATAAAGATGGAATAGATTCATCTTCGTGGTCCCCATCCACCACGGAGCCCAACAAGGGGACACTCCATCGGAGTGCCAGGGTTGCCACGAGGATATAGTGGGGGAATAACACAGCGCTGCACCGCCGTGGATTCCCCCGCTCACCCTGGAGTTCAGTACAAGACCTAGTCCGAGCCGATTGATCGGGAGTGGGTTAGCTCCCGACCGCCCGTCTAGAAGAGTCCGGGGCCAAAGCAAGTGTGTTGGAACCTACAGAAACTGTTCCCAAAATACGTGATCAACGTACCTCTTAGTGCAAGGCGAACAGTAGCACTAGGACTAGATAGGGAAACAAACAGGTCCCTCAACTGCCAGGACACACATTCCCTCCGACACGGGTCGCCATGCACGGCAAACACATGGGTGGGCGTTCAGCATACAGAGAAGGCCAGTGAGGAAGAAAAAGAAGTGAAAAGAACGTACATGACATGAAATGAGAAGGAAGATGAAAAAAATGGAGAAAGGAACACTTGAGAGCCTTCTCTGCATCTCCCCGTCAGGACGTGGACCAACCCACCTCGACGGGCAGTGCCCAGAGACTGGCGACAAATCCAGTCTTTCATTCTCGGACAAAGCACATAGATGTCCGTCATCACTTTGTCCGGGAAGTCGTGGAGTCAGGGCAACTCAGGTTGGAGCATCTGGCATCGGTGGGCATGCCAGCTGATATCCTCACCAAGGCCTTGACCAGGCCAAAGCACGACAGGTGCATGGGGCTGCTCGGACTGCTGAAGATCAAGTGAACTCTGGGGGATTGTCTCGAAGGGAAGTGTTGGAGTTGTCGGCAGGGCGATCCAATCCCGTTGTAGGGTGCCTATCGATAGGCCGAGCAATCGACTGTCGCTTCTGTGTTCTCTTTGGCTCTGCTGCACTGTGCCGGTAGCCGTCCATGTGAACGCGTGTGCTTTGTGTTGAAGTTGTGCAAGTACGGGCATAACGAATTGCAGTGTGGTTACCTGACAGGGTAGCGTCTGTGTGTTAAGAGCCTAGTGTGCGCGCCGTCGATAGCTCCAACAGAGATGTTGGTTCTTAAACCAAAATAACAGATGTGAAAAATCCTATGTAATCCTTTGTGGAAGAATATCAATAAATTGAAGCATTGAAAATGGTGTATGGAAACAAGATTTATATTTGTATATGTACATTTAAAGTAACAATCAATTTACAGGGCATTTTTAGAAAACCTTCTCTCCCAATGTACTAACTACAAATATAAAACACTTAATTACCAAAATTGAGAGCGATCAATACAATTCACCAAGCAGGTTGTAAGGAATATGAATTGAAATTGAAAAGTTAAAAAAATCGACAGTTCAAAATCATAATGTACTGTGGAGATGCTAAATGTTCATAAAAAGTTTACATATAATTCTGCCGAAAAAATGCTCCTGAGTTTTGTTAGTTCAAAACACTAAGTAGGTAAATGTTGAATCAAATACATCCATTCCTTTTCATTCTGCAGAATAATCAACACACTTTCCTTTCTTCTAGACAAATTTTGAAAATGCAATTTTTGTACTTCCTATCTCTCAAAATTTTATTCTTCCTTACACTCTTCTTGGTATTTGCCTATATGTGCTTGTCTGTACATTCTTACAAGAAACTTTACAATATAATTAAAATTATAATTGGAAAATTCATAATATACATGAAAAAAGAATATCTACATCTCTCAGTATATTTTTTTGAAAAAGGAATTACGCTTTCCTCTTTAACAAAATTACTGATAATGAAATCAGAAACAACTAGATAAAGGGCACTAGAAACTAGATAATGGGTGATAAAATCTACTTACACACATGGCTTCTTTACACTTTTATCAATTATGTCTTTAACCCGCAACATAAAAGTTGATCCCACTCAAAACCAGAACACTGAATACTTCACACCAAATTAAATACATTTCTTTACTTCTCTTTAATAACAACTGCCACCTCACAACAATTCATTCTTGACAGTTAAATTTCTTGAATATTCTTCTATTTCACAAGAATGAAACCAGTGCGCTTTGTTTTGTGTAATTCTTTCTTCAAATACACATTTGTACATGATCATCAATTAAAATTAATTAACAATTTGGTACTCATTTGATAGCCTTGAATAGTCCAAGAAGACAATAAAATTTTACAAAATGACGACTTTCTTTTTTTGCCTTTCCTCTTCTTTCTTTTTTTAAGGTATATGCAGGGTTAAATCCTAAATTCAATACATTGTTGGCAAGAGTGGCAACTGTCCTCCCAAAAATTGTTCTTAACAAGTTACTTTGAACCCTGTTTAGTTACCATTATTTCACTAACACCTGTCAACAATAAAACTATCTCTAACAACCCCATATCTTGAAAATCCTTAGTGCAAATCCTATGGCAGAGAAATAAAGAAAAATTTATTGTGCAGGTTTATAGCACATAAAATTATACAGCATAAGAAAGTGATAATTTACAATACTAATACAAACAATATTCAATGGAATGAAAGGGAACAAATAATGTGCCCAAAGGCATATTTGTATTGAATTTAAACAACAATGTTAAAATAAAATAAACAATCAAATACTCAACAATTCATAAAAATAATTCCATAATACATTCTCAAATATAAACAACACTAATCCTGAGAATCTGGACTGTTCCTTGTTTGTTGTTTCTTCTCTTTAATCCATGTCTGAATCTGAGAAAGTAACTCTGTGTTAGGTGTCACCATGTCCATTGTAAGAGGTGATCGATTAAAGGGATCTGTTTGGTCACTCAACAAATGCCTAGGTTAAAAATTGAATAATTAGCAGTTGTGCAATAGTTTACTGAAACAAGCATACACTTATTTTTTTTAACTGACCTTGCTATTGTAGATCGATCTACAGTCTTTCTTGAAGAAGGTAAAATTACTGGATCTACCATTACTGTAGACATAATGGGATCAAGAAATTCATCTGGAGCTTCTGCAAGAATCTCTTCCTCAGTCTGTTGTTGAGAGGCAAGATCTGCTACTTTTGCAGCAACTGCTTGTAGATCCGCAATCAAACTACCTCCACCAATACGGGCTTTTCATATGAAAATTAATTTCAATAATAAAATCTTGAGCTCTAATCTCAAATATCCAACATTTTAACGACTTGCCATTAAACTATAATAATATGTGGATGAAAGGGATGATAAATGAATGAAATGAGACACTTATTTAAGCTAACCATAGAGGCAGAGAGATTTTTCTGTAGCACCTACAGCTGTGAGCCAATCTTTAGATAAACTCATTTTGCCACTGCTTTAAACCTCTCATGAAAGAATTATAAATACCACGTCATGCAAATATTCCTGTGTTTAGCACAGAGGATAGTCTCACACATTGAAAAAACAAGGGTTTGTAAACAGACAGAATACATTGGAATCTTGTTACCACGTTCCTGTTATCATGTTTTCCCACTAAGTATGTTCATATTTTCAAGTCCCAGCACTAATTCAATCAAATTATTTGTTTGCACATTTACCAATCCCGCTTAGCACATTCAAAGTTTGTATAGGTAACTTGCTCTGCAAAAGACATGTGTTTCCTGGTGCACCACTGCCATCTTCAATGTGTGGAGTTTTCATAGTACTTTGGGGTACCTTTCACTTTCCAGAGCAACGAGTGCTGTAGACAAAATCTGATAACCAGAAATATTCGCTCCCATGTAATAGAAACTATTTTGCATAAAAAAACTAACTACACATTTTGTTATAAAGTTCCTTTTGTCAAAATAACTGAACTCCCCACTCCTCTCGCAACTAGTGAAGCGAGGACTCAAGAAAATATGCACGGAGGATAATACCCCCGGCGACATTTTTATTTATTTATTATTATTATTTTATTCATGTATTTATTTATTTTTTGTCAGGCATGCCTTACGAGCGTTGCGTTGAAGCGCATTGGCTGATGGGTGGGCCGATGTATGCGCACATGGGTCTTAGTTTAACTCTGTATTTTTTAAAAGAAATGGTGCACGAACGCTGTTGGCGTTATTAGGCGCCCGCTAGGCGACGCGCGTTTGCATCAACGCACATTATCAAGAGTGCTCGTGAGCCGTTTCGAAAGATACAATGTTAATCTACGACAGGGTTGTCCAACTGGCGGCCCACGGGCCACATGCGGCCTCCGGTGCCATTTACTGTGGTCCGTGAAAGGTTATTAGTGGAAAGGGAAAGTCTCATTCATTCATAACGACCGTGTACGTTGTGCACTTGGTGCACGCACCCTGACGAGGCCAGCATTCTCTTTAATGTAAAACCGGTAAAGCTTAGATTTATGATTTTTTTTTAGTAAATTCAGAACTTCTAAATCATCCCAATGTATTTCACTGCATTATGCATGGTTCTGCATGATCCCACCCTTCCACCCCCCTCCCGATTCAGAGCAACCAGGCAAACCGCCGAGATCAACAAAACGGGGAAGTCAGGCGTGGATCGCTCGAGTAATGAAAATATGGCCTGCAACCATATTAAAGGCTGTAGTTGTGGCCCTTAATGCCTTGCAAGTTGGACACCCCTAGTCTACAACATGTTATAAGTGCACACGAATCGACGTGCGTTGACGCAGCTGACGTCATCAGCGTTAAGTGAGGCGCGTCAATGCAACCCTCGTTTGACATAATCCTTAATATGATTTATGTTGAGTGCTTTTTTTGTGTAATTTAGTTTTATTCAATGTCATTTATGAATAAAATAGTTCATCCTGCGGATATTTACGTATCCATAAGTTTTCTCTACTGTAGGTTCGCAGACGAATATGCGAAACGGAAGCATAAATTGAGCAATTTTCATTAGCATGTTTTCCACTTACAATGTTCAACATTTTCGGTCGCTTGAAAAACGTACTAACGAGATTCCAATATATCACAAACAAGTTGATAATCGAATGTAAAACCCTGGTGTGTTCGAATAATCAATGGCCCACTATTAACGATAGTTTCTTAATGTAAATGAGATTAGAATTAATCCATGGAAACTAATTATCAACATCAGTTTCAACCTTTCACAGGCTAAATAGTTAAAATTAAATCAAAATTATTGTACTATGAAAATAATAGTACACTGGAAGTTTTACAAAGTGGATAAAAAATCTGTATTAATTTTCTAATAAAATGTCTTACAATACTTATTTTGTAAATAACTATTTCAGTTCATAATAGGAATATGGAAAAAAATTAATAAAATAACCTACCAAGGACATCTTCTGCCAATGAAAATAACTTGGGACTGTACGATCTTCCATCTTGTGACACAGCCAAACAGAATGCATCGCATTTATAAAGATGAACGTAAATTTTGCATATATCCATCACTATCCCAGCTGGATTAAATTCATATTCTTTTTGATCTTTCACCTAGAAAAATGTTTTAGAGATTATTAAGAAAGGGATTAATATACTATACTTTCCTACAAACACAGAAGATATACAGAAAAATATTAAAAAATAATGAAACAAGAATTTTATATCAACTAATCCTATCTAACCAGATATTTTATACAAAACAAATACCTATCATTTCCAATTAAGATTAGTTGGTAAAAGCCTTATTTTATGAAGTGAGACTTGGGCCATCAAGCCTGCTCTTTTGTCTGACCACACAAATTACGCTACACTCCTTTCACCATCTAGATGAGAAAGAAAGTGTTATCTTGGGTGACGAAAGAGCTCAGAGGCTTCTTTTAGGCTTGAGGATCTTTTACATGCAGTAAATCTACAACATGGGGCAGCAGACTTTACTTCCCCGCTGAAGGAAGGCGCAAGTTTTTTTTTCGCCCTTAAAAATCCCAGTCTTTGATCGGGTTTGAACTCACAAACTTGGGTACAACAGCTCGATATGCTAACCATTAAACAGCCAAACCTAATACCCTAACCATTACACCACTGAAATTAAGGTATCATGTTGATGATGATAACCTACATTTAAATTACAACTTAAAGAAATAAGAAAGTATCACTGTACTTACTTTAAAATTCTTTTTATTTGGTCCCACAAGATGATAAAGAAAATAATTCAGCATAGATGCTATTCTATCAACCATAGTTGGATGACAAAATATAGATGTAATTTCTGAAGTAAGGAATTCTAGAGTATGAATCGTCTCTCTTCCCAAGATGTTGTCAAATCTACAAAACCCATAAATAAAAACAAATACAATTAGTTAATTGATTTAGAAAACCATGCAAACATTTCCACACTTCAAATGAAATTCTTTACTTAGTTCACAACAAAAAAATTATATTTCATCTAGGAAAAAAATTTTAAAAAACAAACAAAAAACAAAAATAGAACCCAATAGTCACAGCCATGAAAAAAATTAGGTTCTCTGTCACACGTATTTGAAAAACTCTTAAAGAAAAAATAAACACAAAAGATTGAAAAAAAACACATCCTTAATTTTGTTGAAAATTCAAAAGTTTAAATGATAAGGACTTTCTCCCATTGAATTCAATACATTGTGCACTCTTCTTACAACAACAGTGGTGTATAATGTGGGCTACTGACGGTAGCCTGATAAATTACGAGAACAAAAATATGTCAAGATAAATGGGATAAAATGGGATTCAGAGGCACTTCTCATAATCTGTTTAAAAGCTATTTGACAAATAGAAAACAGGTTATCAGAATAAATAACATTATTAGTGAGGAACAAATTGTAACCTGCGGTGTTCCACAAGGTACTATATTGGGTAAACAAATTGTAAAAAAAGTTAGATACTTGATTTATATCTTTTATAAGTTGAGATCCATACTTAATACTAAGCAATTGATGTCTATATACTATGCATTGTTTTGGTCCATAGCAACCTATGGTATTGTAGCATGGGGTGGAGCTTACGATAATAATATGAAAGCATTAATTGACATACAGAAACGAATTATAAAGATCATTTATAATAAAAGCAAACTATTCTCATCGGAAATAATATTTAGAGAAAATAAAATAATCAGCGTGAAGAAATTTTATATAGAAAAAGCGTTATTAACAAACTTTGAGTCTATGTATAATGATTATAAAACTATTTCAGCGACAAAGAGGAACACAGATATCATTCCGAAAATAATTCATAAAGAAATTAGTAGACGTCGGCATTATTATATTTGTTACAAAATATTCAACGCGTTGAGTACAGAACTCAAAAATTGTGATGTTAATACACGAGGACAACGAAAGCATATCAGATCCTGGATTATTGATTTGAATGATTCAGTAATTGCATCATTCTATCAACCCATGCAGTGACTAAGAAATAATGTCTGAATATGTCTCAAATTATATTATATTTATTATATTATTTTTCATTTTATAATTTTCATTTTTCTTTAATTTTGTTTTTTCTACGAAAATTGATAAATGAAACAGGTACATATATGATACATGATTAGTCATTGCAGGTTCGCGCACAAGACTATGTCTTCTGCGAAATAATGTCAACATTATTTGTACTTTGTTACAACCTGTAAATAAACAAATAATAATATTAAAAATTTACAATATTATTAAAATATTACAATATTAAAAATAATTATAGGCCCCATTATTTTTCAGTGATATACATTTTTCAAGATTCTGTTGAGATCTTTATTAAATCGCTCGGTCGTCGGCGCATATATCTTCTTATGAGGGCATCGCCAAAGAAACCGCTGCCTTAAATTGGCATACACAGAGTGCATTCGTTGCATGATTCATTCCCCCCTCCTACTACTAAGATACGGTGTTTTTTTGACACGTTCGGAGCCATTAGGAGATAGTGGGCAGTAAACGGACAGAGTAAATTAGATGTGTGCTTTTGTGCAAGACATACACGTTTGGTGGTGACTGTACATATACTTAACCCTTAATAGGTACGGTGGGGGTCGGATCCGACCCGAGTGATTATTTCTCACTTCTCCTTCCCTTGCAAAACTCCCAGGGATGTCGGGTGATCTGGGAACCCTATCAGCCAGACCTCTGGAAGGCGTTGGCGCAGTCGCATCGGCACGGGGTGAGTGACCTTGACTTCCTGCCCTCTTGTTTCCCCACGCGGTGTCGCGTTGTGGGGTCACATCCAACCAGACCATACTTTTAATGCAATGGATTTTTACCAAAAAGTTTCCTCCTTTTTTTCAAATTTAGTCCAAAATGGCTACAAATAGACTACTTTCTAGTTCATAAGAAATTCTAGCAGAATTGCTATGTCAACTGTCAGCGTCGGAAATTGAGGAGGGTGACTCTGACAGTAAAGAAAATGTTTCAGAATTGGAAGGTGAAACTCTGCTGAACAGTGATAAAGAAGATGTTTCCGACTGTGATGGAAATGAGAACTTTGTTAGTGATACCAAGTATTTATGGCAAGTTTTTTTGCTATTCTCCTATACTTATAAGTTTTTAAATTTTTGTTTATATGTAATCAAGTGCATACAATTTTTACTACTCTAACCGTTTATGTCAAAAATTAAAAATGAGTGTTCAAAATATTCCTTGTAACTGGCAATACTGATGTTATTAAACAAATATGAAATTATTACAATTGACAATGTGTATTGTGTACATATTTACATAGAAAAACTAACTGAAATGAGGTCGGGTCGGATCCGACCTGACCGTACCTTCCACTTCTTAATCAAACCACTGTACCGATTGAGGGTTAATAGATTATATTAAGTGTGTTTTAAGTGTTGCAATTGCAACATATTAAGAATGTGATAATGTCAAAGTAAACTATTGTCAATTTGGTTACTACTTTGGTAATTACTTTGAAAAAATGTCACAGCAAACTTATATATAAATTTAATTAATTATAATAGTTAATGTAAATATACATAAATAATATTGTATTATAAAAATAGTACAAACTATAAAAACTATATAACCGAAGATTATCAATAGTTACATAGTCAAAGATTATTTCTAAAGCCAGTGGTAGCCCAGGGCATGAAAACGTGTGTGATCGCGGATGCATGTGCGCGTGGGTGCGCGCATGCTAAGCTTTGCAAGACACGAGCCCTGGCACTAGCGACGCTAGTGGTATGACTATAGAATTTCAAATGCTATAATGAATAATAAACCAGCACCATATTTTTTACTGTCCCTTATTACATATGAGGAGAAAATTTAAAGAAAAAATTTGGAATGGTTTTTGAGAAAAAAAACCTTGCGTAAATTAGGCAAAAAATGCTCATTTTTAAAAAAAACAAAAAAAAAACACAACTTTCTTTAGAGATTTTTTTGTACAACAGATTTTGTTTCAGACAAAATTCTCTATCTTCAATTTTGTAGTTTTAAAAGTTTTTTTTCTTCAGTTTTTGAAACATCTGGGATTTTAACGAAAATGAGACCTGCACCATTCTCTTAAATGTCCTTTGCACTATTCAACAACATTTAATCAAAAAATTTGGAGCCTTTTTTGTTGTTGAAAAGTCTGAAAATGTTTGAGGGACTTCATGTAAAGTAACGCAAGAGAGCCCGTGAACAGGCTGAGGTCTATCGGCGACGTCTACCTTGCAGCCATGGGTTTAAGTGGGTACGTGTGGTTAGCACGTACGTATTCCACACCGTATTCCGGTCTTCCCAACCTGAGAAGTGAATTTTCTCAATGTCACACTGCAACATATACTGGGACATTGCAAGGAAAACACACACTAGTCTTGCCTCAACCGGGAATCAAACTCTGAGCTGTGTCACAGAATATATACTAAAAGATCTTAGTATCTATTTTGTGGCCATATAGTGGAAAGCGAGCAAGCTGACCGAGATCTATCCACAAGGCATATGTACATGTCTACAGTACTAGCTCTTGGTCAGCATACCTTGCTTTCCACTACGCGGCTCCGGGTTCGATTCCTGGTTGAGGCAAGACTAGTGTGTGTTTTCCTTGCAAAGTCCAAGTACATGTTGCTGTGTGACTATGAGAAAATACACCTCTCAGGTTGAGAAGACTGGAATACGGCATGGGCATCTCTACGTGCCAACCACACGTACTCCCTTAACCCATGGCCGTGAGGAAGGGACGTCACCAGCCTCAGCCCATTCACGGGCTTCATGCCAAGTACATACATACATATGCGGTACATATATGAGAAAGTGAAATTACATGATATGCCTGAAAATGTGAACCAAATATAGATAATTAAATATGTTTCAAATCTATTCATAAAGCCTAATTCATATTACTTATTTTCAATGCTCACAAAAACTGGAAGCAATCTATCCAATATCCAACCATTTGAGAGTTCTCAATGGTTTCATCAAAAACTAGAGGAAAAACAAAAATCATAAAACAGATTGGAATTTGACTGTATAAGCACATATTTGGTTGTGTTATTCTGCCTATTCTCATATTGCATATACCGACTGCATTCTCATATTGAATGTATCACAGCTGATGCCATGTGTGATAAGAGAAAACCCGTTTTATTTAACATGAACAGAATCAATGTATTTTGAAATTGCACGTCAATATATGTTATTAACGCATACAGAATGTGAACTAAGACACAGAATACACGTTGTCAGGTTGAGCAGTAAAAGAAAAGCCAGTAAGATGTATATTTTTCAACTCAGAAGTTGTCAATAAAGCGAGTTTAATATTCATTTATTGCCTTAACTGTGTTATATGTTAATGTATTTTGATAATTATAGTAAAGTCATGCAATTGACTACTTTCAGGACAGAAACGTCAATTTCACAAGTGTCATAAAACGGACAACCTTGCATAAAACGAAAACCTTCCTAAACTGGAATTTTTTTTTGTCTCGATAGATTCCAGCTTAGACAGACTTTACTGTATCATTGTTACTGTTATTATTATCATTATTATAATTACAGTCAAAAAGTAACACTGATATTTCATGATTCAGCATATGTAACTGATATAAAAATTTTGTGTATTAAATCAAATAAATTAACAATACACAAGGGGCATTCAATAATTAAAGAGACAAATTGATCTGGAGAAATAAATGTTTATTTTTACAAAACAGCACGTTTCCTACTTTTTAATACATTTCCCATCAACATTCATGCACTTGTTCCAATGGGTTACCGGCTTTTTTATAACGTCTGCAAAGAACTTTTTATCTTGGTGTTTGAACCAATTTCCCACTAAGTTCTTGACAACTTTGTTATCTTGGAATTTCTTCCCACGTAATGCCTCCTTCAATGGACTAAACAAATGGAAATCAGGTGGCGCTAAATCGGGGCTGTATGGGGGATGAGGCAGAACCTCCCAACCCATTTTGTTAAGTTTCATGACTTTGCTGAGCAGCTGGAGGATGTGCATTGTTTTGCGGGAGAATCACACCTCTCCTCTGAGATCCACGACATTTCTCTCTCGTGACTATCTTGACCTTGTTCTAAACCATATCTATGCAGTATTGGCTGTTTATTATATGCTCTTCATGATAATCACAAAAAATGCACCTACAATGTCCCCAAACACAGCATGACTTTTCCTGCTGATGCAGCCAAAACGATGTTTGTCAGCTGAGCCTCCACCATTTTTGAACTGTTCTACTCACTTGTAAGAATTCTTGCTGTTCTTATAACTTTCACTATACATTTTAGTCATTCTAGAATATGTATTAGCTGGATTTTCATCTTCAACAAGTTCAAAATGAATCACAGAACATTGTTCAACCAATGTGGAATTTTCAAATGGATCTTCCATTGTTCAACTTGATTTTGAGGTTATGAATGCAACAACGCTGATCCTCCAGATGGTCAGGGCGCTTCCCAGTGAGGCGAACTTAAAATTCTAAAATTACCAAACTTGTCCTACCCACTGTTTGTTCTCCAGACCAATTTGTCTCTTTAATTATTGAATGACCTATGTAGTATGAAATACCAGTGGTGTGCCCTCGACCCCAGCATTGCTAGGGTATGAAAGATTGAGAATTTAATTAATTTTGAGCATTAAAATTACATTTAACTGTATGTTACATTATCAAAAACATTGCACCCACTGTTCACTCTACTACGATCTTTGCGGCAGCCCACTGCGTCTGCACTGCTCTGACCCCAACACTGAAATCATCAACAGGGAGAGGCAGGCAGGGTTCGAAGGGGTGGGGGGTGGGGAGAGCTGCATCCGATAGTGTACTTAAGCTAGCTGGGGATTGATGACGTTTCTCCCCCTTCCTCTGCTTCAAGGCCAGGTCTTGTCTGGCTTGCCGTGCTTGTGAACATAGTTACTCATAAGCCAGTGCTACCACAAAGCAAAATTATTTAAAATGGCATGTTTTGTTAGTATAAATTACTGTACCACATGTCAAGAAGTTTAACTTATAAAATGATTATGGGGCGCATATTTCTCTCTCACTGTAATGAGAGAGAACCACAACGTTCAGAAGAGATTTTATTAATTTTTCTGAGGAAGGAAGTCCTGACTCACATGTGATCAGATCATTAGAATCCCCGAATTTTTGAATAGCACAGTGTACTCTCAGAGGATCAGTGTGTGTCGGTGTATGTAGCATGGCAGTGCGTTGGCCAGTGGTAATCCATTGCAGTGTTTGTGACGTATTGTCGTGTTTATCTGTAATTTTACAACGATTTGTAGTAACTTTGCAGTATAGTAATAAGTGCTATTTCTAATCTAACAGATTTTCAGGAATAATCGTATGTAGTATGTCTTCCAGTAAGTGTATAACTGATGATATTTTGAGGGATAGTTATCAATGAGGCAGTTACTCAAAAAGAAGCAGATAATTGAAAACAGTAGGCCAATACCAGCCTTGGTATAATTACAGCAGATAACAAAACATTTGGAGTACAGGGGCGGAGGAGGATAACAAAGTGGAGGGTGATACAAAGTAATCACCACATACCCCAGAAAAATACTAAAGGGGCCACAGCTCACACAGTAAGATTGTCAATGGAAGCAATTTGGACTGTTTTTTGAGGTCGCATCATTTCCCGGGTTGGTGACATTAGTTGGTCTCCTAATTTCCCAGACCTGTCCATATGTGCCTACTTTTTGACGGGTTACCTCAAGTCACATATATACAAGCATAAACCACAAACACTTGAAGAACTGAAGGAAGTAATTCATGTGGAAGTCATTGAAATTGACAGAGCAATGTAGGAGAGAGTGGAAGCCAACTTCCAAGAGCAGTTTGAGAAGTGCATTGCTGAAAACAGCTGTCACTTGGAAGACGTTGTTTCCAAGCATTAATTTTATAAAATGGCAACATCATTTGAGTATTATTCTGTGAATACATTTTTCTTTTGAAGTGCAAGTAATGTTATATTGTTGTAGTTTTTTAATATCAATCCTTTATGCCTCATATGTATATCAAAAGACACCCCCAAAAAGAAAAACAAAATAAAAAAGCATATGACAAATATCAATTGTAAATAAAAAGCACTGAAAATAATAAAATATGTAAGTAAGCTAAGGTGATGGAGGCAACCCTAGTGTCATGTGGTTTTGCTTCGGAGCATTTCTCTTCTGCATGCCACTAGTTCATAAACATACGACCAAAGTTTGTTTGTATCTAACGGGCAATCAAATATGTAATTACATTCAAATCCTATACTTTGCATCCTGCCATTGTATGCTTTTCAAATATGGATCCTTAGTATTTAATTTACTCTGAATATCAATTACTTTTTTCTTTAATACATTTTACACACTTTAGTTCCTTTTTCATCTTTGTTATTCATTTCTTTTTTATTATTAATTTATCATTACAACTTAGTAGAAAATAATGTGATACATAAAAAGATATTAGGTAAAAGTCTTCAATTCTGTCACGAGACTTTTACATGAATTACTTTGTCTCACAAACAACAAATACATCAACAGAAAAGAATGTAGTAAATAATAGGTAGAGGCAAATTAATAATACATAAATCAAAGTCATGTCAATAGAAGAGGCACATATTTTAAAAAAAAACTATGGTTAAATTAGCCAATCTCTCAAATAAAACTGGACATTACACATTCAGATTTTCACAAAATAAAGTGGAAGTCAACAGTAATTAAATGCATTTCCCAATTGGTAGTTGGTGAAATTTCCAAGCTGATTTTCTTAACATTCATACACCCACAACAAGACTGAAGAAAATGTGAAATACAAGTCACAGAAAGTCACAAATGAGATACTCTAATGCACAATATCATCCAACAAAGTTTCTGAAAGAACCAAAAGAGAATGATACTAGAAACAACACGAACACAAAACGATTTTACCTTGCAATCATTCCCGTATGTTGTAAAAAGCCTTCATTTTGGTCGCGTTCTTGGGGCGGTAAGTTTTCCCATTCCCCAGCTTCCCTAAAACAAAATTTGAACTGCATACTTTAATCACGAGAGACAATTTATAAGCAAAATATTTATAACATTGCAGAATACCTAGCTGCTTGCATTTGTCGTAGTTGAGCCATATTTGATAAGGCATCATCCAAAAGAAAAACAGCATCATTCATTAAAAGATTAATGAATCTAAGAAATAATGGAGGCGTTACTGCTTCCATATTAGCCTCTGCTTCAGTTGCAAGGATCCTGAAAAGTAAAAAATATTGAACTGTTATCAAGTGAACGAACCATTTTCTCAAAACAAAAAATTGTTTAAATACATTTTGATTGGAATTATCACTCTACATAACTAGCCCAAATTAATTTGAATCTTTATTGTCAAATCATTAATTTCTGAAAAAATAATAAGAAACAAAACTAATTACTACAACACATACTTTCTAGTGTTATACTAATAGATGTGTAATATTGTAATGCGACAAATTGCATCCTTTTAATTCTTCAGCCATCTCAAGAAACAACTCTTCAACAAAAGAGAAGCATAGATGTTTCAAATTCATAATTTTCAAAAGTTACTACAAACTGCTAATACTTATTTTGAAAATATGTACATAACATTATTTAAAAATTCAATATTGAGGAAAAGATTATATTAAGAAACAAATTACAATCCTTAATAATGTAGTGGTAGAAAGGTATTAAAAAAATTAGTTTGTTGTTGTTGTTATTATGGCGTTGTTGAGAAAATTTTTTATGTTTTAATTTTAGAATATATTTTCACTATTTTACACAAAATTATATGATAACTACTCATATTTTCAAAAAGTTGTACATACCGTTATTTAAATATCTTTGAAGAACAGATTTCATGAAGGAAAAAAAAAATCTTTATTTTCAACAATGTAATTGCAGGATGATGTGGAAATAATTTTTTACTACTGCAATTTTTGAAAATTTAGAGGTTATCCTGGAATTCTGACCATTTTTATAAGCAAACATTGTTCTATTTGACCAAAAACATTTGAGTCATTTGTGAGAAAACTTAGAAAATGGCTCAGATGTTTTATAGAAAATACATTCAAAAATTAAAATATCCATTATAAAACATCAGTCAGATCAATTATGGAATACCCATTTTGGTGAAAATCTCATGAATGGTTTAGATGCTATTATTGTTTGCAGAAAGATGGACAGACGGTCAGAGATACATGCTTTAAGAAAAAACTTTTTTCAGTATCAAAGACCACAAAATTTGGATTCTTACTACACAGAAATGAATGAACTGTACTACATTTAGGGGCAAGAAAAATCCACATTTGGGTATCAGGAACCCACAAACAGTGTTTCACAGATGCAAAATCGGCACATGTCCCTGCAGTGTTGCATTACTTGCTCTATACTACTAATAATATATAAGAAAATAAAAATATTTAGTACTTAATAAAAGAACTCATGATATATAATTATTACATGCATAGATGTGTCAATAATAGAATGATAGATAGATATTATTTTATCATTAAGCTTTTTCAGCAATAGACAATTTAAACAATAAAGACTACATCCTTCAAAGTATTTTAACCAGTAATCACAGATGGGAGTCAAATTGACTCTGCTCTCTTCAAGATTATTATTTTATTTTCATGCTTCTGCTATTTCCACCAGCACTTCAGTACCTTCAAACTAACTCTTCATTCTTGCGTATGCAGATTGTCAACTTTATACATATTGATTTATCAGATTTATTTCCTATTAAAAGTAGAGTTGCATGTCACAGAGTCAGTTTGACTCCACATCTGTGAACACGAGACAAAAAAATATTTTTCGCATTGTCACTATCGAAGGCAAGCATGTATGTGATATTTTTTATGATATGAGAGTTATATTCAGTATTATTTTTTTTATTTTTCCAGTACTACCCGTGGTATTATCATGATGTTTTTCTTGTTCAGCGCTAATGGAATCGGTGACAAAGCTGAATTTTATAAAAAGTCTAGCTATAGAACTAGTTACCAAGGAATTAGAAAGAAGATTGTCCATCATATGTCTTCAACAAGAGATCAGAATTTCAAGTAAGACAATATGAGGTAGAGAAAAGAAGCAAACAGCAAAAGAGGATGGGATACTATCAACTCTATTTGTCCTAAAAAAAAATAAATATGAAAACAAATACAATTTGTTGTTCTTGTAATCACACACTGTGTAAAAAATGGTCAACAATTTGTACCAATCAGAAAAAACAATAAAACATGAAAAGTATCTATAAAATATTATTAAACGTGTTTAATCGTTATAGTTTCATTTAATGTTTAACCTGAATAGCTCAACTACAAAGACTTAATTTAAAAACCAGCAATTAATAATTATTATTACATAAAAATCTTTTAAAATATTTTATTATTATTATTATTATTATTATTATTATTATTATTATAAAAGCAATTTCACAATGTACACAAAATTCAATTTGAAAAAATATATTAGTAAGACATAAATCATTGAGTAAGCATGTGGAGTCAATTTGACTCCATGTCTGCAGTTGTGTAACATAAACTCACATCTGTAGTTAAGGGTTAAAAGAAGAGCCCTGATCATACAGGAAGATACAGAAAAACTTGTTTGCTGCGGAATCTCAAAGGTTGAATATTTTTTCTGTACTAGACAAAATTCTGTATTACGTAACGTAATACTGTAGAATTTGTTTGCCTGGACTATGATTTACACACATTAGCGCAGATTTCCACACTGAGCAAGTTTTACAGTATGTTGTTTATTAACTTATTAATTCACAAACAATTATAAATTGTAAGAACATACTTGAAACACTTTCGATGTTCTTCTATTTGCCACAGATAATCCATTACAATGTACATGGGTCGACGATAGTTGAATTTCTGCTCAAATGCAACACTTTGGCCAGTCATTTCAATTCCCACAAATACATCAAGAAGACTCAGAATAATCTGCAATAATAGATTGTAAAAATATATGTTAATTTATTATTTTCAGTGAAAGAGTGAGGATTTAGTGTTTCCAGCACATCAAAAACTTGATTATTAGTACCACGAGTGTGTGATATTTATATCTGTGAGGTGTCAGTTTTCCATACCCCTGGAACCAACCTACACATTGGAGGGCAGGGGTTTTGCTTCTTCTCCAGATATCTATCTCCTACAGGGGCACACAGGGGCATTGTTAAGGCAATTCCAGGTTTTTCATATAGGTCGGCTAGCAAACGTTCGCTTGCCAAATCTCAAGTAGTGTGGATGGGTGGCTTGCTTTTCCCATTCCCCAAACATTCAGTGTTCACTCCATCCGCAGAGTGTCTTTTCAATACATCAGAGGATGTGAACATTCTCTGGGCATCTGGGCTCGTTGGAATTGGGCGAACAGTTGTTTTCTATTCATAGAATCCCAAATATATGGAACCACATTTAGAGTATTGCTCCAGCATTTACCTAGTATTGATTAAAGAAATTTTAGAAAGCTACCAGTCACAGCAGCTGGTCATTAGAATTCTCCTTCATACATTGGCTGAATTTGACCTCACTTTAAAGCTCAAGTCAAAAATCTCCCACCATTGGGACTTGAAACTTTGGACTTCCCAGTCAGAACACTATGCGACAAAGTTTGTTGGATTATTTTCATTTTGCACATATTTCTATTTAAGTAGTTCGCAAAACACTGATATGTATTTCGATATGAAAATATCAATACCCAAACTAGTATTGATAAAATGAAAAGTTTCCAACACTGACCTGTTTTCTAAATGGATGTTCCTTGAACAAGCGTTCTCTAAAATAACAACCTAAAGGATTTGGATTAAGCATTGGCTGCTCTTCATTGTGATGTGGTAATAATGACTCAAGGCATTCAGCCATACGTGCTCGAAGATGAGGATTTTTCATGCGTTGAGGTGAACCCATAAACACTAAAACTTCTGTTAGAAGAGGGTTAAGGAAATTGAAGCCTTCTTCTTCAAGATTTCTTGGATTAAAACGTCGTACAAAACTCAGAAAGCAGGCTGTATTCTCAATTATAAATTCTGGTATACAACTAAAAAAAGAAATGGAACAAATAAACATATTCCTTACATTGATTGTACAAATAAAAATACTGTAAAACTTGCTCCAAGCGGAACCTCAAGGGATCAGAATTTTTTTCCGTATTAGACCAGATTCCACTTTATGCAATATAATACTGTAGAATTTGTGATTGGCAGGACCACAATTTAAATTCCCATTACACAGATTTCCACATTAGACACGTTCCGCATTGAGCAAGTTTTACTGTATATATGAAATTATACTCATTGAAACCTACCACGTTTCTAGCAGTAGCTAAGTCAATTCAAAAGTTTCAGTGAAGATTTTTTAAATTTTAAGAGATGTTAAATTTAATTAATTTATTCAAATATCCAGCAACACAAGAATCATGAAAATGAGTCTGAGAAAGAAAGCAATAAAATAAACACTTTACCTCAAAGTTATGGGAATTTCTTCAGGCAATGGAAAACTCATCTCTTTGAACTTCATAGGTGCATAAGAACTCATTGGAACTTGAATATCAGTATTGAGAGTGACTTGGACCAACCATACAGCTGTTGCAACATGAAGTTGTGACATCATTTGCAAAGATGTTGGTTCAAGCAATGCAGCACGGAAACTTAAGTACCTGTACAAATGTATAATTACATATATTAACAATAAATTACTTACACATAGAGCTATCATTTATTTTAGAGAGTTTGCCCAAAAAAATTCAAGGTACCCAATTCAAGGGCACTCTTCAACACCACTACGGGTACTGGTGATGTTAAAGAAGATGCAATAACTGAGATTCAATGAACCTTTACGTTTAACAAATGCTGACAATGCATGTGGTGACAATGTTACAGGAGGTCTAAAATGAGTAAATTTATTTGCAGGCACAGACATTACAAAATCGCAAAAAGTTGCCAAATTTTAAAATACAAAACAAATCCACAGTTCCTTATAATTAGCAACTGATACCCAACATCAAATAACACCCTTTTTTAAACACTCATTTACAAATAAGTGTTATGCAATTAGTCTTGTAAATATTGTTTCAATATTTATGATAAAAAGAAATACAAGAAAAAAATTAAGGTGTCACCAAGATGATGGTAGAGAAATTCCAATTATCTACCTTTATTTGCTATTTGGGCCTAAGGGAAAGCAAAATGCTTTTGGAGAATTGATCCTTGATCAACTAAAAATGAGAATGAAAGAGAAAAAGATAGAAATGAGAGAGAAATCGACAGAGTGAATGAGAGAGGGGGGAAGAGAGAGACAGGGGAGGGAGAGAATGGAGAATGAGAAAGAGAGATTAATTTGATGTTTCATAATTTGTTTTAAAAACAGAAAAAGTTACTACACTAACAATACTATCCCAGGCTTGGATCCCAGAGGGATTTTCAAATTATTAATCACAAATTGCAAATTCTTCATTCTACCAATTTAATAACAGAAATCCATCTAGAAAACAATAGCAACTAATTACATGTGAACAATTTCACCAAAGTTTAAATGTTTCCCATTTTGACTCAAAATAGGAGACAGTTGACATAAGAAAAGTGCAGTTATGCTCGATACAAAACAGATAAGTTTTCCAGTTCAGATGGAAATAGTAATTAGAGCACTTACTTCAAGAAACTAGAATTCACTACTATAATGCACTTGCTTCAAGAAATTAGAAATTCATAATCGCAATGGATTACATGCAAGACCATGATTATTATAGCAAGTAAATTTAGAATGGTCATCAATGCAAAATACAAAATGCAGTTGACAAATCAACAATAATAATTGTTTTACACACAAATTTTAAGATTGCCATAATAATATATGTTTTCAATTTCACACACATTTTGAAGAGATGTGACAGTACCTGCTACTGTTAAGTATGTAGTTACAAAGTGCAGCATGCATTTTCAAAAAATGTAAAACTGATTTCTTGTTTTCCTTACCTTGACATTTCCATTTCCATACGCTCTCCAATAGCTTGAACCAATTCTGACTGAGCACCTGCTTGACTTTGGGCATCATTAAAAGCTCTTTGCATGCGAGCAAGGTCTTGATTAAGCCTCATAAGTCGTTCAAATATTACCCTAAATCCAAGATCTAACGCACGGTGAGCAAGAAAAAAACATTCACTGACAAATCCATAACAATCTGCTGTGGGTCTTGAAACATTTTCTGGAGCTGGAATGAGACAAGTTTCAGATGCTATTTTCTTCAAGTGTACTCCTTTCTTCCGGGACTCTTCATCACTATTCACATTAACTGCACAATATGTAGGATCGATTTTTAAAAGCTTCACATCTTTCAGATCACTACAAAAGGGTTGACAAAGATGCAACAACACAGAAGAAAGATTTAATATAAACCCATCTGAAACACAGGCCGGTGATCCAATATGAAATACATGTGAACTCCAGATTTTGCCACGTGCAGCGTTTGTATGTAGACATTCACCAATCCAATTCAAAGTTTGGTGGCGTACTTCACTGGAGCACTTCAACAAGTTATAAAATATTTTATGTAGATTTTCACAAATGGTTTGAGTAGATGACCATATATTTCCTTCAACAATTGATGGTGTTTGCTGAAGAGGTTTATCAAAATATTCAAAGAGACCATTTTGTGATTTGGGTAAACATGACAAGCATAAAATAGCACCAATCAATGTATCAGCAAAAGAATTTCCTAATTGTGGATTCTTTGGAGCACTATGTTTCAAAAGTACTTGACCTAAATACTTATTAGCAGAAAACAAGTGAAGAAACCTAAAATATGATCCATTGTAAGACAATAATGATCTTGAGGCAAAATCTTTGTGAATGACATCGAGAGATGACTGAAATGCATTCAACAATGAATTTACAACTTCAATTTCACCATCTTCTTTGATGAATTCTTTTATAATTCCTTCAAAAAAATAAGAAAGGTTATGATTTGTGACATTTTCATCTGCAAACAATTCTAAAATTTGCAAATGCAAGCTCTGATTTTCAAAAAGTTCACACTGACGTAATGCAGTCGCAGCATTTTGGTAAATCAATCCAATGCTTTGATCAATACATGCAAAATCTTGGTTTTTTGCTAAGTTTTTCCTTTCATACAATCTTTTATAGCATTCAAATAAGTAGGTAATAACATTCTTCTGGATTACATGTCCATCCCAGTGAGAAGATTCTTGAGGAGAGTGAATCACAAGATGTTTACTTGGATCCTCAAGTAACAATCTTTCAAACAGTGCCTGTCCAAGATTATTTATATCAATACTATCTTCAGGAGCAAGTGCAATAGCTAAATCTTCCAGGTACACAAGTTGGCAACTAGGTATTGACTCATTTTTAAGAGTTAGATGAAAAACTCTTTTGACAATTTCATCTATTTCCGAGTCACATTTCACTTCAGGACTCACATTAGCAGAAGCCTCTTGTGCACTTTTGCTTCGTGCAACCTCATTCGAAGTGCCTAGTGGAATCTGACCTGACGACTGAATTATTCGTGTGAATTCTTCCGTGTCATTAACAGAGGGAAAAAGTGCAGAAAATGGGTTGTTCTCTAAATTGTCTCTCATCGTATTTATATAAATAGTGGATGTCAATCTGAGTAACACAAGAAGCTTTCTCTTCAGTTGTTAAACAACAGGAGCGTTACATGTTAAAACAGCCGCCAAAGTCATAAGCTCATGACAAAAACGAAGACTATGCACAAACCTTTGAAATCTTTTAAACTATTTGAACTACACTAAATAAAATTGACAATTATCGAAATGACGTCGCAATACAATCCTTTCACTTGATTTCTAACCTCTCGTTACAAAACATGTTTTCACTTTGGTCATATCACGCAGGCACGCAGGTGACGCGGACAAGGATGTCTAAAACGTCACCAACACCAACTCTTGAAACTTGAATTCCCCCCCCCCCCGGAGAATGCAGTTGACAGCAGTTGACTGAATCGTAGAGTTTGCACATGTCAAAATTTTAACAGAGAAGATACAATGCAACAAAACGAGTTACTTTGTATTGTTGTTACTGTTATAATGTAGATTTAAACCCTATTTAACGTTATTAGAGACGTTTTATAGTTCAGAATTAATTCAACCAAATTCTCGTGGTCATGAGGTCCTCGTCACAAATGTACATGTGTTGCTATTGTAGGTGATGCCAAAACGTTGGAAGAGTTGATGAGTAGGAAATAAAGCAGTGTACTGGCAGTGTATGAAATGCATTGTATTGAAGTATTTATTACTGACATTTTTTTGAAAGGTAAACCCTCGGAACACCAATTGTCGGTTGTCAGGATTAAAGGATAGAGCCTGAACTTATCATTCCTTGTTACCTTATCTACAGGTCATTCAGTAACTGTTCACTAGTTACGGCCAAAAAACTGGGGTTTATCTCAACGAGGCATGCAATGCATTTACCTGAAATTCAAGATGAAAATCTGTGGTACTTGTGGGCAAGTTCTAGCACTTTGGTATTTTTTGCCCTTAATTTCATGCTTCGGTACATAACACCTCAAAGTGCCTCCGAAGATGTGCATCAGAGATGGAAGTGGAGAAATACTGCCAACTCCTTGCTGCATTCTACAATCAGTGGCATCTGGTCATTTCTTTGGTAAAGAGAACCTTGTTTTTTAATTTTGTATTCCAATTATCTTGTTTTTTCATATTCCTTATTCTTTCCGTGCCTAGCGTTTGGCAAACTCCAGAAATAAGACAAGATTTTGTATCAAAGTATTCATATTCAGCACATGCAGCTTTATCTGTTTCAGCAGGTAGGAAATGTAAACACATGAAATATACATTTATTTTTAATTTTTTCTATTAACAATGTGCACTACATTTATACAGGTTATTTTACATATGATCTTATTGACATGCTTCTGGGACATCGGAAAAGAAGTAGTTATGAGCTGATGGTCCATCATGTTCTTGTAAGTGTGTGTTGATGAAACTACCTTTCAGGAGAATAAGAATACACATACACAATTTCACTTTCCAGGTTATTCTGTGTTTTGGACTTGCCATAAATACTAGAGCTTTTCTGGGATTTTGTATATTTGGTCTACTGGTGGAAGTGAACAGTGTCTTCCTGCATGCTCGCCAACTAATGCATCTTCAAAATATAAATCGACAAAATGGACTTTATCAAATTAATAGTGTTCTTAACGTAGGTTAGTGTACAATTCACATTTTTAAAATTCTGATTTTTTGGAAATAAGCCCCATGAATTAATAATCTTCTGACTCGTCTTGACATAATCTTTCCAGGAACATTTATAGTTTTTAGACTGGTGACTATTGGTGTTTTATCTAAATGGGTTTTTGAGCTCAGACACAAACTGACAACTCTTGCTTATATTTTTGGAATCATGAGTAAGTTTTTCTCTCTTTTTAAAGTAATATTAATATACAAGCATCTTCACTCCAAAGATTAACATTCTTCAATTTTTCTTTCACAGCATTGCCAACCCTTTTTGCTATGAATGCTGTTCTATTTTTACGGGTTCTTAATACTGACTTTTTGAAAAGACGAAGTGATACTAAATTGACGCAGTTACTCCTTCATGAAACTGAAGATTGGCGTGATGAACAGAAAAATGATTAATGCCTGCATAGTTATAAAATGTCTATTACAGAAATCACAAAAGAAGAAAAATGCGATGAGTTACGCAATTCTTCGTAACTTGTAGTCTTCCAATTCTCATACAATTATTAAAAAAATTTCTAATGATTGAATATTTAAACAAAACTTTTGTCTGTAATTATATAATATATAATAATAATTGTATTTTTAGATGAATTTTTGAAGTGAGAAGAATTAATATTTTTTGCATATATTGACGATAGTCTAAGTTTATTCCAGGTGCGACTATTTGTGTCCATTTTTTAAGCAATTTTCAGTTAAAAAAATATGAAGGTACTGAGAATCGGCTGCTGTTTTAATTATCCATAAATAAGGGAAAATTATTTTTGAAAGTGTTACAGTAGAAACCATTTAAATATAGGATTTAAAAAGTATTTAGATTGAAATGCTTTAAAATAAATTCATGTGGTTGAAGTTATGTATGCTGGTTGAGTATTAAACAAAATTTTGTTTTAAACTTTTCTGTAACGAATTGAAGTTATCTGATAGGACTAGCCAACTTAAAGTAATTCTTGCTTATATTGCTGATGCCTGAGAAGGGAAATAAAAGTATTTAATTTTTGGTTTCTGCTTATTAAAAAGTACTGGGTTTTTGTATGATCATAGAATTTGAATGGGAAATGTTCAGTATAATATTCTATCCACTTGCATTAATAATATGTTTTCTTCAAACAATTAGTAAATCTGATTTAAGTCAATATTTAATGATTCTTTATCTACACCTAAATGTTTTACATTAAAAAGTTTGGAGACCCTTGAAATAAATAAAACAGTGATATATGAAATTGAATATAAAAATTGGGGTCGCACTATTATATTTTTGGTAACTTTGTTAATCGATGCAATGGTTCGTCTTCACTTGAAGAATATTATATTACATTGTAATTCACAAAAAAATATATTTCATTGGGGAGTGAGGATTATTTTATTTTCACCTCAGGTCTGTAGACATGGAGGTGAGCACCACTAGTCTAAAGTTATATGAATCCAGTTCATGAATTTAATGTGTTTTATAAAGAATTATAAATATTTTGCAATTGAAAAACAAAGTTCTGAAATATGATTTTTGTTTTAACATCTTTAGCACTTATGTCATTTTATCATTACATTTTAAATGTCTGGTAAAACCTAAAAGCTTCCACAGATTCATTATTCATGAATGTGTTATTTGTGCTCTAGTGAAGATTTTGACAAACACAGAAGCATTCAGAATGCAATTGTATTTATAAAGCTTTGCGTGAATGTTTAATATTGCAAATATAGAATGCAATGGGTGTGAAAAAGGAGTGTAGATTGCGATTACTAATGAGACTGACATTGTAAAGAATTTTAAATAAAATCTTTAATAATATTCACCTTTGTAAAATATTTGTGGCTCTACCGAAACATTATCTTTCTAGCAACGTTACTCTTAGCTTTATGCAATGTGAACCTATTAATTTTGGTAGAAAGACATGGATAAATTAAAGAACTTTATTTGTTATCTAACAATAAGCCATTTATAAAGGTTAGTATCTGTATCACAGTCATTACTGAAGCTAATGATTTTATGCCTTTTATAAAGCATTTATTAATTCTTGAAAGTCTGTGATAAACCATTTTGAACGAGATTTAACTTCTTCTCGAATCACATTTCCTCCATACCCTGCAAATGAAAAACATGTAATTGTTGTAAGTAAAGCCTTGATATTAATTTATCTGTATATTTTCAAAAGCAATAAGTTGTGAAGTGACAAGTGAATTCATCAGAATTTCCAAAATTGGGGAAGGAAAAATTGACCTAGATTTTTGTACTAATGAAATTTCATAAATAGAAGCAACATAAAAAAAGGGATAAATTACTTTTTTTCATGAAATTGTCTTCATAAAAAGCAAAATTATACAAGGTCTCATGGTTAACAAAATATCACAGCAATTCTTTTCTGAGGTGGTGACTTATTTCATGAATAGTTTGTCTCTGACTGGCTTTAATTGTCAAAATTTTCACTTGCTATTGGCTGAAATCCACAGAGATATTGCAAGCCTGAAGTTAGCTAAACAAGACATTTTGAAAGTAATGCAGTGCAAGCAAAAGCAAGCATTACTGTATGTGCAATACAATTTAAATAAAATTTTAAACCTTATAAATTTATTTATTATTTTCATTTCCAAAAAATTAATCAATGGTCAACTGATTAGAAGCTACTTCAGGCAAGGCAATTTTTACCTACAGGTGGTTCTGAAAGTGGTATGCAATATTTCTGCAATCATTAAATATGCAACTGATCAAAATTGAAGACTTATTCTTAGCTATCTATCTTACTCTATAGATTTACAAGATGGGAAATTTCACCTTCAGGCTGCAGTGAATTGTAACAAAATTATTATGCAATATGTGAATTTTACAGCTAATGAAAACGGAAAAAAGTCAGACAAGAACGTATAGTTTAATGACTGCGAATGAAAAGGTTTGTGGTGAGTAGTATACAAAGTTGTGGAGGTAGAACACATGTCCTGAGACTTTGAGCACATACATCTACCTAACTACAAACAATAATTTATTCTATTCTGTTAGAGATAACATATAATACTGAATTGACTATGGAGACTTGTACTTGAGAAAAGCATTATATAAAATGCAATACCTGGAAGCATACATCAAACATTACATCCACCCAAAATCTACTGAATGTTTCATTCGAATTAATGAATTGTTGAACATTCTGTACTTAAGAATATATGTAATCGCCACACTTTACATATCCAACTTTTCTATTTCCTGAATCATGGTAAAACTAAATTATTTTCTGTCACTCTATAGAGATGCACTACTGCAGAATTCAAAATGAATTTCTTACCTATAAAAGCCTCAGCAGGTGGTGATGCTTCTAAATCTGTTGCTCCATCTCCAATCAACACTACACTGGAGTACCCATATTTGGATTTAAGCATCTTGATAACTTCTCCTTTACCTCCATTTCTGGAAGTTGGTTCACTTTCATCAAATCCTGCAAATTCTCCTGGAAAAAGAGGAAATTGTGAATTTTATGTCAATACATTGGAAGTTTGATTATAATGATCCTTCAAATTTACCATTAAAGTAAAATTTTAATCTGTTGGCATATATATTTTGCAAAGGAATATTAAGTTCCAGAGCTACTGGTGTGATAATTCCCATCAATCCTCCTGATATTAAATATACTGGAACACTTCTCAGATGAAGAGCTTCAACAAGTTTTCTACAATAAGCAAAATAAATTACAAGTAAGACCATGGATTTGTTAACGGGTACTATCAAATGCTACTTATTAAAACAGAACTTTCAAACGCACTTAATTCCAGGAGTTAGTCTGGGAGGTTTTGTCTTAATAAAATCTCTTATTTGAGACATCTGAGGACGTATTATTTCCAAACGTCTCCTAAATGATTCTCTGAAGTCCATGTTTCCATTCATAGCTTCCTGGGTCCTAAAAAATTTTAAAATTATATCACTCATCTTCAAAACTCATGTTTTCAATCAGAAGAAAGTATTAACTCACATTTTTTTAACCTGTTCACCTTTGCCACAAAACTTCGCTAATTCATCAATGGCTTCTTCTTGGATGACAGTAGAATCAACATCAAAGCAAACAGCATCAGCCATTTTCCAAATGGTTCGAACCTCATTTTCTGTTGCCATCACACTCTAAGGGTAATTTAATAATTAGTATTCACCTTCATTAAGAAACAAAACTTTGAAATTAAACAAAAAATTTTAAAAAAATAAGACTGTTTTTGATCAAATAAATTTAAATTACTAAACAATGTAGAAATAATATTTTAAAAAAATGTTCAAAAGAGTGGACAAGCTTTTTTTGGAGAATCAACTTTACCTGATTTTTTAATGGGTCACAAACAGTGGAAGTCATTAAGACATTGCCACAGGAATTTTGTATGGTATTTTTCTCACCATTAAATCTCAAAAATAATATGCCATTATTCTTTAAATAATAGACATAATGATTCTGTTGAAGCTATCAACATTGATGCAAAATCAACTGCTTGGAAATACATGTTAGTAAGTACATAACCTTGAAATGCTTATGCAACATTATTGAGCAATAAAGGGTATCTCTTGAACAAGATAACAAGTGAACTTAATACATTACAGTAGTTTTCTTTCCATTTCAATTTTTATATTGTTTCAATGGGTACAATTTATTATTATTATTATTATTATTATTATTATTATTATTATTATTATTATTATCTAACAATATAATAATTAATAATAATAATATTTTATTGCTTAAATACATACAAATGTATCAAAGTCTGTCTAGAAATTAATTAAAATTCAGTAAGAATTACATTTTTTGAACTACATTAACCTAAGGATATTATTGAATAAGTTCATATTAACTTGATAAATAACATGTTATAAATATATATAATTGATTAAAATAAACATTTAATTACATTAAGTTACAACAGGAATTAAATTCAATTACATTTGCTTACAGAAATAAAATTCACATAGTTTACTTGATAAATTACATGATTAATAAAACATGCAAGTGTTTATTAATAAATAATTTAAAATTACATTATTTCCTATATTACTAACAGTACATTGCCTCATTGAACTGACTGGTACAGAGTGTGGTAACACTTGTAGTGGTATGTGTTCAATAATTACAGAAAAGTTCAAGCAATTCAAATATCTTATATGAACACACATGAGTAATGAAGTTTAAGCACTGTTTTAAAGAATTTATTATCAGCTGATTATAAGGTAACTGGGAGATCATTAAAAAGCTGTTCAGTAATGCAAAAAGAATCTTTGTTAGTTGAAGACTTGCTAGTAAACACATGTTATAGTCCTTATGTCCTCTAGTGTGGTGTTATGTATCTATCTATCACTCACAAGATTGATTCTGATTATTTATCACTAGTAGTAAGACTTTGTACGAGATGAGTGCTACAACAGTTAGTAAATTCATATTTGATAATAAAATCTTTACAGGACTGTCTCGTATTCAGTTTGAAAATGCTTCTGATACATTTCTTTTGTAGGACCATTAATCTATCCATGTTTCCTTGGTTTGTGTTAATTTAATACAAGCAAAAAATCAGAAAATGACTCCAGCAAAAGTGAAACATAAACAGTAAATCGTATTTCAATATATTTAACTGAATAATGGTGACTACCAAAAGTTAAGTACATTAAAATATCACTTATTAATATTTACATTATAAAAAAATTACTGAACTACATTTGAAAAATTACACATGATAAAATAATTCTGTAAACAAAGTACTAAATATCATACCTACTGAAAAAGCCCATTTGCTACAAAAACATATATGTAGCAAAATGAAAATCCTTCACCGCTACAGCCAGGTGAAAAGGAAGCATTGTTTGGGAAAGAATGCTCTTCAAGGTGATATGATAAGAATCATAAGTAAATAAAATCTTATGTACAAAATACAGAGATTCATATTACAATACAAATAAAAATATCATTGCAAAATGTGGAAAATAATTTATATATCATCACAATGATGCATGCTTTCTCAAAGCTGATATAAAAGCAAGATAGTCACAAGCACACCACATTTCATGAATGAACTCTCCTGATTGATCTCACAAAAATAAATATATCTCGTTTCAGTAGATAACTTTCACTCAGAAATGAAAAGCGATGCAGCAGTGCTTGTAAATCCAAGTTTTGATACAGAATAAAAAGCTGGCATTGAAATAACATAAAACTTGACTCTGTAATTGACAACATACCTTGATTAAATTGATGTGTTTGGTAGAAGATTTTACCTAGCATGTCTATCTTGTTATTCATTCAACCTACCCCTGCCTCATCTCCTATTCTGTCACTCCACCACCTGTCAAGATCATTCATTCAAGATTTTGAAAAAATACTTAACATTAACAAGATTTTGATTTCCAAAAAAATTGTTTAAAATAAGCAAATCGATCTTTTTACTTATTAAAATTTCAAAATACGCAATTGGTTTCAGGTCTCATAAAAGAGAAACGATATACAATGATAACAATTTTGTTAACATGTTCATTTAAATTACATTTCTATACACTCCCAAAAATTTGTCCAAAAATGTGGTTCTATTCTGCACTATTTAACTGAATTCAATAAATCTAAAGGAAACTGCAATTTAAGTTATTACAAAAAAATACAAAGAAAAAGTATGGCTGTCATTTTTATACTAAACAAGATGTGAATGAGGACATTTCAAAAAATAAAAGCCAACTTCATGTATCAACCAAGGAATAAATGTAAAATATAATGTTAATGCTCCTACTCATAATTTCATGGACATCGAAGATCAGTTACTGAAGATAAGGAGGAAAATAAAAATAAATGATTCATCAAACATTTAACGTCCATGCAATTGTAATCTTTACAGACACAGATCATTCTATGTTCAGAAATTTGAACTTGCAGACATTACTGTGGTTATCTTATTACCCCATTTCAAGAAAAAAAACAACACACCCATGTAGGGTGTTTATTTCTTTGCAGATGAAAGAGAACACTTGAAATGACTATTCAGCTCTATTTATGAATTATTGATTTGTGCTAGAGAAAGAAGGAGCTTCAAGATTTAACCCTCACTGAAGTTCTCTAAATTTATAATCAATCCTCGAAAATCAATAGCTGATTCATGAAAAACTAAATAATTGGCCCTGCACTGCCCTCTGTGATCAAATGAGAATCATTTACTTCAAATGACACCATTCAATATTTTAATATCTACAAATTACTATTTCTCTTCATAAAAATCATGACAATGTTTACCTGTTCATGAAATGCGACGTCCGAGTTAACAAGCCTGGATCTACTTCAAGATACTAAGATACGTCAACAGAACCGATTGGGGCAGGCGCCGGCACGACAAGGATGCTTACAAGACACTGTTCCTTCAATGACGCACACAATTCACTCAATAATCACTAATGAACACAAGGTCACATAGTCGAGTGGGATATTCGCCAAATGCGCGCAAACCCATTGCAGTGTCTCTGAATCACACTCATTCAAGTAGTGAATACCTACCAATTATTTTTCACTTTCAAGGAATCAGAAATTGTTACGATCAATCAGGCATTTTTTCGTTGTTTTTTTTTTATATTGGCGATGTTCATCTCACACCATTCTATTAACAAACTGTCTTTGTGATCACAGGAAATAGGAAATAAGCAATACAAATGATATATTTTCGCTTTTCAGTACCTGGTAGGTTGAAAAACTGTACTACGAACAGACTACAAATGTCATTTGCCTCTAACCCCGCTTTTGCTGTGCACCCCTATACACTCTCTGGTGCACCCATCAACAAGCAGTTGACTCTGGTTGACACCTGCTGCTTGCTGTCAAGTTTCACATGTCGCATAAGCAGTGAAAAAAACAAAACAAAAAACAACTCCGCGTGCTGCTCATGAGCCCGTCATGTGAATCGGAATCATGAGATAAACAGGAACTCAAGAAATCAGTAGCAGAAATAAAGAAAATGAAACCTTCATCAGCACATGCTGGGAAGCTTTCTCGAGAGAAAGGTTCAGTTTGAACACAATAAGGGATATAGTTCAAGGGATTGGTCAGTAAACATGTGAACTACATCCCTTATTTTATCAATGGTCAGGATTTCTACAATGTTTGAACACAATGCTATAATAGTTGAACACATTGGACGTAATGCGGATCAACAATGAAGTAGTAGCAGTACTTCAGAATGGTACAGACTATCACAGACTATTTTTTTTATCTCGCACTACTTTGTTTTCTAATCTCTTTAATATAGGTTTGCTTTTTACTCTCCCATATACGGAGTAATACACGTAGATTAGGGAAAGTTATGTAAAGCTGCACAAAAAAATGGCGAATTTTCGGCAGAAAAAAATTTGTCGCCCGGCCGTGATAACGAACTACAGTAATGGTGCTACAAAATGGCACAGACTTTCCCGTATTGATTTTCTATTTCCTTGGGTCTGGGCCAGTTACAGTTTTCGGAATTGCCACATACTCCTGTCAGCTGCCATCTATCGCCGCCCAAAGTACATTTTTTTGACATTTTCTTAACTTTTCGGATTCCTAACGGTAGAACGGAAATATTTATTTTAGAATATTAAAGAAAATAAAAATCTCGTCCTAAATAGCAATTTTCTTTGAAACATTTGTAGCAGTTTTTAAGAAAATGGCGTTTATGCGCTACCAAAAATGCGAAATTTAAAGCTCTTTATCACAAACAATTTTTGAATTATCAAAAAACTTCATTTGAAGTCATTTGAAGCACTTACACTCACAAATATAATAATGTTTACAAATTGCTGGCAATGTGAATATTAAAGGTGTGAGAGATATTTAGAAAAATGCATTTGTGTAATTTAAAAAAAAAAACCCTCAAAATAAACTTTACGTCATATTAAATAGTGCAATTAGCACTATCCGTTCCAAAAGTTTGAAGAAAACATTTGGAGCCATTTATGAGAAAACGGCGTTTAAGCGTTTCCGAAAAGACGGAATTTCGAGCTTGTTTTCCCAGAAAACGGTTGAGATTTCGAGATACTTTACTTGACATTATTTAAAGCACATGTACTCATTAATATATATATATATATATATATATATATATATATATATATATATATATATATATGTGTGTGTGTGTGTGTGTGTGTGTGTGTGTGTGTGAGAAAATTCAGAGTTAACTGTGAAAATTGGACGAATTGCACCTTAATAAGTGTATTTTACTCTATTCTTACAAGAAATTTAAAGAAAAAAATTGGAGCTGTTTTTGAGAAAATTTTGAAACTGTCCGGGCGCTTCATGTAAAGTACCCCCAAAACTTAATGAATGTTTTTCAAAATCTCAGAGCTTCGACTCAGGCCAGATGGACAGGGGCTTCTTCAATTTTGAAAAAATCGTAAACGCATGGTTTAGGTGCTAGTGTTTTTACATACACCGGACGGACGGACAGACAGACTTCAAACACATTTCTTCAAATACATTTTTCGCTTAGTGAATTAATTATAGTAATTAACTGTATGAAAAATCTTTGATTATCAGATTATTAATTTCACCCATGCAATTAAAACTCCATATCTACCAATCAGGAATTCAGAAAAAGGATCAAAATCATTTAATTACAGTGTAACACAGACGTGGCCAGAATTCTTTCAAATTCTGTCAGCCTTCATGCAGCTCGTTGCATATATTTTACAAATATACATTCTCGCTTGAGATATGGCATAATATTTTGGAGACGCTCGTCTTGTAGTACCCAGCCTTTAGATTGCAGAAAAAAATGCGAATATTAAGGAAATGCCATCCACTGCAAGCCTCTCTTCATTGAGCTTGTTAGAATCTTACCATTGCCTTACCTATTTACGAATCTGTTGTTTTTGTCAAAACTCTCTTAACGGTGGGAATATACAGGTATTTGTCTGCAATTTTGATATTTATAATTACAACATACATCATAGAAATCACATTGATCAGGTGTCAGTATCAACAGCTCATTATAAGCAATCCTCACATTACGATACACGCATGTTACAACACATTTCCAATCGGTAGACCAAATTTAAGTTAAAAATAAAATTTTTCCGCTGCATAAGGAACTGTTTCTATGCAATTAGAGACTACATTGACCATCAAAAAGAAAAATAATATTTATTTTAACAATGATAGTACATTAGTTTACATTTGTACTATATAATTTTAAGAATGACTTAATTTCAGCTTCCGAGTCAAAGACCCCCGTCTCGATCAGGTTTTTGTCCAATTTCTCTGATCCCTTGAGCAACTACTGAGATGCTACAGTAATCCCTCAATATTCGCGAGAGTTAGGTTTCCAAAAAAGCATCGTGAATGTCAAATCCGCGAATGTTGAGTCTATTTTTTAATGAAGAAAGATTCTTGGATATCGTCAAATAACTGCAGTGGAACTGAGAAAGTGTACTACAAACAGAATTCACAATTAACATCCTAAAGTGAAGAATCCCAAAAAAATAAAACAATATTTGAAACATTTCAAAGATGAAAGTGATTGGCTATAGGATTTTGTTATGGTTTTGTTTCACCACTCTTCTCGTTGTTCTAATATCCAGAAATGAAAGAGTTGCTGCTTCTATTTCTCTCTTAAATTTCGAAGTTATTTCCATGTTCGCATCACATTCAAATGCCCTTTCCACCGGAGCGTGTTGAAGTTTTAGAACACCATTAACAGTTTTGACATTGAAGAACGCAAGACGCAGATTTACTTCCGTTACCTCATCATTACGTTCGAGGAGGCTTACTTCACTGATGATTTCCCGAATATCCTCTTTAGAGAGGTCATTATAATGAGAATGGCACAGATCCCGAATGGCTTTTCTGTTCATGTGGCCCTTATCTTCAATTTGACGCAACTGAATTGAAATATTTTACAATTGTGATATTGTATTAATGAGAAGTGACATTCCAACTTCGACATTTTTGTAGAACGTGATACTTTTAGTTCTGACGCACGGTGGTCTGAACAGGGTCGAAACGCGCGCATAGGCAACAAATTTTAATTTTTGAAAAAGGATTATTTCTTGATAAATATCAATTCTATATACTTCAAATTACTAGAAATCAGAAAAAAATAATAATTTGTATCAATGCTTACAACCATACGACACCCTCAAAGCCATACCTTTCAGCCGAGGAAAACCTCAGCCATTCAAGCAGTGAAAATACACTTACCTTTCATTGTTTATAACTTTTTCCCTAATCAACTTTTCCACTTCCAGGAATTGTATGCGCTTTTCTATACCCTTCTAAATATATTAAAGCCTATGTAGTATCAATTATTTTTATTTTTAATTTAAGCCTTATGTAATTATGGTGTGCAAAAACCTCTTATTCCGTTAACTAAGTAAACTTTCACAGGCAATTATACAAAAACACGAAAAAACACATCACTGAAATTAATATATTTTATTAAGTGAACATTATTGAACATTTTTCAGTTGAGATCAGCTGCCCCGGTCTGCCCCTCTCAAAATTATGACCGTTTAAAGTTTACGTTAATGGTGCTTGGAAAGAGCATTATTACCTCCGGACATAATACCAAGAACGTTTACTTCTTGAAAATGTTAAATCTTCTCAACTTTCGGATTTCCATTAATTGTATAATATTTTCAATTTCTTTTCAAACATATTCCTTCTTTTAATTTGCCAAATTTCATTGTTTTTCAATAAATTTAAACATATGAAATTGAGATTTGCAGAACTGAAACATGCAAGAAGTGAAATTTGACAAGCAGTAACATTAAAACTACTAAATCATCTCTTTGAAATTAAAGTATGTTATTAAATAAACATTTGTAATTAGTTTTTCGTTGACAACAACCACCTTGGCCAACCTCTTTCAAAATGGCGTCTATTTATACTGTACATGACGAGAATCAAAAGAAGAATGATTTTCATTAATTAAGTGATCTTTGACCTGAAATTACACAAAAACAAGTAAAAACACTTCCATGAAATTAATAACTATAATTAATTGGACATGTGTTAATGTTTTTTCGTTAATAACAACCGTCTCAGACTGCCTCTTTTAAAATAGCGACAGTTTAAAGTTTTCATGACGAGATTTGGAAGAAAGCGCCTTATCCAAAAGTAAGTGATTTTTGACGAGCAATTACACAAAAACAACTAAACACACTTTCATGAAACTAATAAATGTTAAATAAGTGGATATTTGGTAATATGTTTTCGTTAACAGGCCTACCTAGGTTAACCTTGGCCTGCCTTTTTGAAAATGGCGAAACTTTAAACTTTACATGAAGAACTTTGAAAAAAGTGCCATTTCAATTAACTAAGTGATCATTGACGAGCAATTATAATACAACAAAGAAACACATCTCCGTGAAATAAATATTTGATATTAAGTGAACAATTGCAAAAAAATCGTCACCCGGAATTGCCTCTCTCTGTGGAAGTGCAGTCAGCAGTCGATGCGTCAGCGCTGGATGTCATGCCAGAGGTGGCATAATAAATAAATAAACAATAAAAATTAAGTGGAATATTATTATTTCACATCTAGAACATTTTACGTTTGATTCATACTCAAAAACCCGTTTTAAAATCACTAAATAAATAGATATTTAACTTAACATTCTTTGCGCGCGTTTCGACCCCGTTCAGACCACCGTGCGACGTTTGCCGAGTTCGTTTTCTAGATGACGCAGAAAAAAAGGAAATAAAATGTGCTTGCTTAAAAAAATAGTAGGACCGAAAGACGCACTCGCGAATGTTGAAGTCGCGAATGTTGTAGTCGCGAATGTTAAAATCGGTAGCATTTCTCTAATCGCGAATGTTCGGAACTCGCGAATAGCGAATTCGCGGATGTCGAGGGATTGCTGTACCTTGTTTTGCTTCTGAACATAAAGTAGCATCACTATGCGCACGTTTGTCTCAGTTCACCTTTTGCTAGTAGTGATAGGAGTGGAGCCAGGGGTATGTCACAATTTTGTTTGTAATTGAAAAACTTAAAATCTGCAGTTCGTTTATCGATGCTTATAAGTTTTCTACAACTCGGCAGGAAAGTGTCTAGTTTTCAAAAGTTGCTAACTTCGCTTTTTTTGAAACCTTTTTTCATCATTCAACTATTTATAGTAAAATGTTGGGAAGAGATTATAAAGCTCAAGAAAACGTGAGCAAATATTACTTCTCCCCCACCATACGTCACATACAATTTTTACTGTATTTTTACTAATAAATTAAATCAAATCAAAACGCTTTACAGTCGGCCTTGATAAATGAACAAACCTGTTCACCACAGATTACAAACCTTACTTAACAATACACATAATGAATGAATGAAAGAAAATTGGTGAATAATGGTTACTTATGATTAGGGCTGTGATTTATATGCAACAAAAACAGCGAAATATGCATATATATATATATATATATATATATATATATATATTTTGTGATATACCAAAATATATAATATTTTGTTAATAATATTGGCTGTAAATGGGTAGGACAAAGGGGTATGCAAATGGCGATATACAGCCTTAGCAACGCCGGCGCAGTGGTTGACAAGGTCAACAAACTGCATTCAGGCCTTGAAGAGGTGGGGGCGCTGGCTAGATAGATAAAATAATGTGTGATTGGTCTGAAAAGGAGTGACTGTCTAGGGCGTGGCTACTTGGTTTGATAAGAGATAAATGGATTGGCTAAGGGAGAATATACTGTCAAATTTTGTAGTTTTGTTTTAAAAAAAGAGGAACGAAGGACGGATACCGAAGCGTTGAGGGCGAAAGAACAGGGAGAACTGGACATTCTGATAGTGGTCGTCGAGTAGTAAAGATCGCTCGCGAGATCAACATTAGTGAAGTAGGACTTGTAAGTTTCGAGTGAGACTCAATAGTTTTTCGGAATCTGGAAGTTGATGTGCAACGGGAAGTTCGATTAGGACTTTGAAAGTTTTTTCTTATATTGCGGTTTTGGACTTTAATATTTTACCACTAGTTGGGGAAGACTAGGAACTCTGAATACCAATTAAGAACCGGTAGATATTCTAGTCAGTGAGGGCTGGATGCGTCGGCAACGTCGCAAGATTAGAAGAGAGAAGCGGAACTTGGGATCGCCTACATTCAAGTGAGAAGAGACTGCGGGGCGTCGGCGACCAAGACGGTAAATAAGACTGCAGTACAAAAGATATATATTTTAAAACGAGGTCATGACCTAAGGACAACACAATTGTTAATAGTGTAAATAAATTGTTCAATTTTTTTTTTGGAAATGAAAAGATTTTCATTTAGTCAATCAAAATTGTTAAATAGTTAGAAATCGATAATTATTCCCTTTCAGATTCCTCGCCATACTGTACAGTTGGCAGATCAAGTAATCGGCTATCTAGGCGATAGCGATTATCCATAACGGGACCCATTGACCCAGCTAGCCGGACATTTATACATTTGTTGAAATTAGCTGTGGAAGCATTGGTCATTTTTAATTAACGTAACCTGTTCCTGGCGCCCAAAATTTTAATATAAATTCGGAACGGGTCACGATTATAACAATCTTAGATGAATGATGCCAACGATCTCGTAAGAGTCTATGACGAGACGTTGTCGGTACATTTCAATATATATATATATATATATATATATATATATATATATATATATATTGTGACAGTACTTCGCCAACATAATCCTTATTATTTTGATGGGACCTGTAAAGGCGCAGGGGTCTTGGCAGGGAGGAGCCGTGATTCGGGATTACATGTGATATGAATTTCAGCGACACCTTTCTGATAACAAATTTGGATTTATTCCAATCAACAAAATTCCCAAATCCCGCAAACACAAATGCACAAGAAATCAAAACATTTATCGTCTCAGGTATCATTAATAAATTACTCAACTAAAATTTATTAGGCCTTTGCGAATGGGATCCCTCGCTTACTAAATGCAAAACCATTTACTGCTCAATGAACACACACAACTTTACCATTTTTCCCATCCAAAATGCTTAAATTTATTTCACAAAATCAGTTTTTCCTTTTTTTCTTGACTGAAAACTATTACGTGAGATAGCAATTTTGATTTAAATTTGAATTCCTTGCTTTAGTCCTCGACTTGGAACATGGAAAATATTACTGGTCATTTCCCTCCCCGGTTCTAATGATTATTTCTCATTAACTAACATATCCTCACGTATTTCCACTTTTCAAAAGCTCGACTTTGTTCAACCTAGCCATTCAATCACAGTACATCTCCTATTACTGCGTCACGAAATATCGCCTTATTAGCTAGCGAAATTACTGCCGCTATTACGAACACCTTCACTTTCTACAATTCAATAGTCTTTCCACGAAACTAGCATGTGTCTGTTTTTGATACCGCCGCTCAGACACCAAATAAGCACGACCGTTCTGTATCGCTGCTCAGACCAGAAGAGTGAAATTCCTTTTCGGTTAGCCGCACTTCCCCTCTTTTCCCCTCACTATGTGACGTGAGTGGGGGTTTCTCTCTTATCAGTTTGGCCGGTACCCCTTCTGGTCAGTAAGCGCTTCTCCGAACGCGCCCAGCTTTACGCGGTCATTTAAATCATATTTCTTCCCTTTCGTTTCTTCCTTGTCTCTTTCCCTCACCATAATCCACTTATCACAATATATATATATATGCATGATATATATATATATGTATATATACATATATATACAATTAGAAAAGGAAAATATACGAAATAGTGTAATGTAAAGTGTAATGTGGAAAATGTTTATAGCAAAAAACGTTACAAAAATCATATAAATTGTTACAAGCGACAAACATTAAGTCAAGGGCTTAATTTTGAAGAACACTCATTTCTTAGGAAAATAATGGGAGATGCAAGTAATGTGCTACATTTCACAAAATAAAACTAGTGGTGCTTCCAACGCACATACTTTCTCGCTCCGCTTCTATACGGTCCTTATTGCTATTCCACTACTTCATACACCAACAAAAGTGTATTATAGCAGCAAACGTTTTCCGCACCGAGACCTGACATCTGAAACTCAAAGTCAACGAACCGGCACTTATACCACTACGCAATACCAACACTGCCTGTGTCGAAAAGAGCCATGAAAGAATAGAACCGACGTATAAAATGGTAAATGCTTGATTAAGAAACAATTGGTACGATGGTACATACGCTTTACAAATACAAGAAGAGAAGTAAAACATTGTTAAAAGTTAAAAATTTGAACTAATATATACAGACATTTCCAGTACATTTATCGCAATTGCTTATATTTTAGTCAAAACGTAATTGTATCGATTTCATCATTAGGAGCCGGTAATTTTCAACATGCGAAAAACATGTGTTTCAAACATGACCAAGAAAGGCAGCGGCGAACCACTTTACGAAGTATTCGTAAGGCTAGAAAGTAATAATAATTTCGGAACCGTTAGGGATTGTAAGTTTATCGCATGCGTTCTGGTTATAATGTATTACAATTTAACGTTAAAATGCTCATAATTTTACTTAAATTGGTTCATATATATATATATATATATATATATATATATATATATATATATATATATATATATACTAGACAACGGTTGATTTGACATGTCATACGCTTCAGAAATCGAACAACAGAGTTGAAAAATTGTTTAAAAGACGCAGTTAGGGAAAACACAGACAAGTCCTGTCTATTTATCTGCATTGATTCTATTCGTGAGTAGAAGTACTTCAAATGATTTTCAATAAAGTATGTTCACTCTTCAACGTTTTTTCCTGCAACATCACATTCATCAAATTAAAATCCCCCTCGGGGGATCGAACTCGGCACCCTCCTTATTGAAGATCTCAACCCGAAAGTGCATTAACCGACCGCTCTACGGGACACACGTGCGGACCATCTGCTTATATTTTAGTCAAAACGTAATTGTATCAGTTCTATCATTAGGAAGCCGGTAATTGTCAACATGCGAAAAGCATGTCTTTCAAAAAACATGACCAAGAAAGGCAGCGGTGAACGGTTTACTCCACATAATTTATCCGATGATCGGCATTTGGAAAATAACTACTGCGAGAAAGTATGTGCCATTATATAGCACCATTAGTTTATTTATACATTTATCGTCCCTTATTACACACGTGCAGAAAATTTAAAGAAAAAACTTGGAGCGGTTTTTGAGAAAATTTTTTTTTTGTAAATTTGAATCGCAATTTACACAAAAACTACTCGTTTTTTTCAAAAAATGGTACATGACCATATTTGAAGTGCTAATTTTGTACAACCGACTTTGTCTGAGGCGAAAATCTCTGTCTTCAATTTTGCAGTTTTTAAACAGTTTTTTGCAATTTTCGAAAAATTGGGCCTATCAACGAAAATGATACCTATGTCATTCCCTTCAAGGTTCTTTGCACTATTCAACAACAAAATATAATCAAAAAATTTGGAGCCATTTTCTTTTAACTTAGAAAATCTCAAAATGGGCTTCGTGTAAAGTACCCTTAAATACTAAAATATCGGTTTCAAATTCAAGAGACCTTTAGACGAGTAAAAACGATCGGGGAATATCAATTTTGAAGAAAATCGGCCGAACGGTTTAGGCGCTAGAGTTGACCACAGACGCACAGACGGACGTTTTGCCGTCAATCGATTTTGCAGTATGAAGAAGCAACAAATCATGGATTTTGACTACACCACGAGATAGAGGATTTTTTTTTCTAAATTTAGCAACAGGTTTTATCCACTTTTTTGTCACCAGACCCCTGCTATAAGAGTTTTTCTGGCGAAAATTCCCCGTTTTCCGCCGCACGATTACATAACTTTCTCTTTTTACGAAGTATTCGTAAGGCGAGAAAGTAAAAAATAGGGGTATTGCAACAAAAATATGACTTCCTCTCAATTACAATAAAATCTAGAACTCAAAAATCAAATAACGTAAAACTTGAAACTCTTGATTTAATGCGTTTCACTTGTGAGCCAACGATATTTGGCTAAAAGAGTAACGTTTGTACATTGGAGAAAGAAAAAAAAAGAGAAGAAGAAGAAGAGGAACACATCAAACTCAGGCATTGAAAACATTATGCATTAGCTCCGGCTGGTCTCCTTCACTATTCAGCGTACAAATGACGCGGATGCACATTTCATTTCAACTGATACTGACGATGATAGGTCATGATAGGTCTTAGCGTGCTTCTCGAGCGACTTTGTACGACTCAGGTGAGCGGCAACGCTGATCCGTGGCTGTGGCAACGCAAACAAATCCTCGGAAGCCCATTGCTTCAGAGCAGGTCATATGTTGTACTATAGCACACGGGGAAAGAATTACACGCTGACGGACTTGTAACTGTTGGGCTTCTTTTTGCGGATGAGAGGTGAATATGCAACAAAAATATGCAAATACTGCCCAAATATGTAATTATGGTGATATATGCGAAAATATGCGAAATAAAAATAGCTTCAATTGATTCTAAATGCCTCAAAACATACAAGACAATTTGTTGAAACGGGATGTTTTAGTTAACAGAAAAAATATGCAAATGCATATAAATCACAGCCCTACTTATGATACAAGTGGTAAAAGTGACCTTGTATTTTGAGAATAGGAAAGGTAACGACATGAGGTCGATAGGCCGACAAACCTACGAGCAAAATAAAAACACTTTTATTACGTGTGACATACACTATTTTTTAGACAGCCTTACTAAATTTTCGTCAATTTTTCCTTTCTACTCTTTTGTCCAATTTCCTTTCTGTCCTTTTATCCCTTAAGTCGACTTTGTCGGGTTTGTACCTTTTGTCCAGTTTGCCCCCATTGTCTTTTTTGTTGTTTGGTCCTTCCGGTAAGACGAAAGTATTTTGTTTTCTTTGTTGCATTCACAGATTTATCTAAACATTTAAGCATCGTGTGACTTTTAGCCTTGGTGCTAAAAATTGTTCTTTTAACAAGCTAAGTATGCCCTGAAAGAGCCGCGTTTAGAAGAGGTGGTCTAAAAACATTACTGTATTTTGACACTAGCTGACTAAAAGAACAACATGAAATATTTAGCACGAATAAATTAAATTAAATGTTTTACTTGTAAAACATTTGATATTAGCATTTTACAAATGTAAATTTGTGGTGCTGCAACAGCACTCGCTGTATTTCATTAGTGAATGTTGTTCTTAGCTAAGACTTGGACACTGAATTCGAATATGAAATCAACTTTTGCCCAAATCAAATGTGTTGCTTCTACCAATCTTTGGTTGTGACAATTAACAGCCCACATATATACAAGGGAATTATTCAAACGATGTTACATGCTTATTAGTGCTTTTATTACACTTAGCTATATTTCAATAAATATACCTGCAATAATCGTATGGAACTATTTTTACTTTCCTGTATACGTACGTATATACGGAGTAATATACGTATATATGTACTATATGGAAAGTTATGTAATGCTGCGGAAAATCGATTTCGAGATTTTAACGGAAAACCACGTTTTGGGGTCCCCTGATAATGAAAAAGTGTTTTTTTCGTATCCGTCGGCCCGTCCGTCGGTCCGTCCGTCGGTCCGTCCGTCGGTCCGTCCGTCGGTCCGTCCGTCGGTCCGTCCGTCGGTCCGTCCGTCGGTCCGTCCGTCGGTCCGTCCGTCCGTCCATCGGTCCGTCCGTCCATCGGTCCGTCCGTCCGTTGGTCCGTCCGTCAGTCAGTGTGTGAACAACACTAGCGCCTAAACCATACGTGCGATATCTTCCAAATATTCCCCAGTCGATCTGCGTGCACTCAAGGCGCCGCGATTTTGAAAAACAATCTTCAAAATTTGAGGGTACTTTACATAAAGCCCCACATTTCACATTTTCAACATTTTCTCAAAAACGGCTCCAATTTTTTTCTTTAAATTTCTTGTAAGGATAAAGTAAAATACACTTGTAAAGGTGGCATAGGTTTCATTTTCACGGTTAACTCTGAATTTTCGAAAATTTCAAAAGTTTGAATTTTTTCGGTGACTTCCTACAAGTACAAAATTGAAGATAGAGATTTTACTTCCCAATAAAATTTGTTTTCCAAAGAGTTCTATCATTAAGATCACGTACAATTTTGAAAATTTTAGTACGTAAATATTTCACGTAAAATATTTCACGTATTATTTCACGTAAAATGTTTCGCGCAATATTGCGTGCAATATTTGCGATTTTAAAAAATGACAAGATTTTCTCAAAAACTGCTCCAAATTTTTTTCGTAAACGTTTGGAAGGGATAGTGCTAAATGTACTCTATTATATGACATAAACGACATATTGCTCTATTCCTTTGTTGTTTTTAAATTACAAAAATGTAATTTTTTGACTTGTAATATTTAGATTAGTGGCGATTTGTTGACATTATTATATTTATGAGTACATGTGCTTTAAATAATGTCAAGTAAAGTTTCTCGAGAACTCAACAGTTTTCTGTGAAAACTAGCTCAAAATTCCGTATTTTCAGAAACATTCAAACGCCATTTTCTCATAAATGGCTCCAATTTTTTTCCTGTAAACTTTTAGAATGGATAGTGCTAATTGCACTCTTTAATATGATCTACAGTTCAATATGGGTATTTTTTGTTTTTGCAAAAATTACATAAATGTAATTTTTTTGAAATATCTCTCACACTTTTAATGTGCACATTACCAGTAATTTGTAAATACTATTGAATTTGTAAGTGTAAGTGCTTCAAATGAAGTTTTTCGAAAACTCAAAAGTTATCTGTGAAAAAGCTTCAAATTTCGCGTTTTCAGTAGCGCTTAAACGTCATTTTTGTAAAAAGCGGCTCTAAATTTTTCAAAGAACATTGCTATTTAGGACGAAGTTTTACTGTTCTTTAATATTTTAAAATTAACATTTCCGTTCTTGCATTAGGGAACCGAAAAATTAAGAAAACGTCAAAAAGTGTACCTCGGGTGGCGAAAGATGGCAGCTGGCACGAGTATGTGTCAATTCCGAAAAGCTAGCTGAGACCGAAGGAAATAGAAAACTAATACGGGAAAGTCTGTGCCATTTGTAGCACCACTAGTTAGATTTTGTAATTTTGTGATACACAACATATTTAAAACTGGTGGTGTTACAGAATGGCACAGACTTTGCCGTATTAGTTTTTTACTTTCCCGTATATGTACGTATATACGGAGTAATATACGTAGTAGGGAAAGTTATGTAATGCTGCGCGAAAAAACGCCGGATTTTCGGCAGAAAAAACTAATGGTGCACAGACTTTCGCTTGTTAGGTTTATATTTCCTTGGACTTGGTCTAGCTATTTGGAATTGGCGCGTAGTCGTGCCAGTTACCATCTATCGCCGCCCAAAGTAAATTTTTTTTGACATTTTCTTAATTTTTCGTTTTTTTAAGGGTAGAACGAAAATATTAATGTTAGAATATTAAAGAACACTAAAACCTCGTGGTAAATCGAAATTTTCTTTAATAAATTTGGAGCAGTTTTAAAGTAAATGGCGTTTAAGCGCTACTAAAAATGCGAAAATTGAAGCTCATTTTCACAGAAAAGTTTTGAGTCTTCTAAAAACTTCATCAGAAGTCATCGCCACTAGTGTAAATATTAACGACGTGAGAGACAAGTCAAAACAATTACATTTTTGCAATCTTTGAAAAAAACAAAAGAAGAGAGCAATATGGTGTTTATGTCATCTAATAGAGTACATTAGGCACTATCCCTACCATAAGTTTAAAGAAAAAGTTTGGAGCCGTTTTTGAGAAAATCTTGGTTTTGTATTTTTTAAAAATTGCACACATTCGACCTTAGAATGCGCGAAAACTACTAAAATTAAAAATAAAATATACATGACCTTAAAGAAAGAACTCACTATGAAAAATAAATTTTGCTTGAAGTAAAAATCTCTATCTTCAATTTTGTAGTTGGAGGAAGACGCCGAATAAAATTCAAACTTTCGCAATTTTCGAAATTTCAGAGTTAACCGTGAAAATCGGACCTGTCACCCCTCCCTTTCGACACCACGCGCTTGCCATAGACCGTAAGTCAGCGGCGTAATTAGTGCTGCTACTACTATGCCGCGCTGCTTCGTACCAGTATCGGCGGTGCGCCTGCCTTCCGGGACACGTCTCCCTATTGCTCCAGCTATGTGGGTGGCTGTAGGGTTTGGCGTTTTTACATATTTTCAAGAGAGGAATTGTTTTTAATAAATGTGGTAATAAAAGTACACGAGTTTAGGGATGGCAACTCCAAATACCATTCCATTTACATCCAAATATGAGGATCCGAAATCGTGTTTTGCAGTGGCGGCCCGTGCAGGGGTTCAATGGTTCAGTGAACCCCCATAAAATTCCATGAGATCAGAATATTTTTATTTCTGACGAATGGAGTATTAATAAATGTTTTTTGTAGTCTTTAGTGGGTCTCTTCACATAAGAGTTCTATCAAATATTCAGTCTACAGCGTGAAGGTGTGATGCGCCGCGTCAGCGCCGTCATGCCTCCGCACAGCGGGTTAGGAGGTTCACAGTGGGTTAGAAACCCCCCGAGCGCCGTGATATGATGGCGTGGAGAGGTGGGAGGGAAGAGGGGAAGATGTGGCGAATTTATGGCTTGGGCGCTGGTCTCCTCGCCAGCGCATAATCCGAAGACCACCGAAAAGTGCCGAAACTGTACACCGCCACCAAGGCTTCTTTGTCAAGAAAGATCAAGAGAGACAGAGACTCAGGGGAATTTCAAGCTTTCTTCGCCGCACGAAAACTCATGCCAACTAAGTACTATATTCTGTGTTTTATAAAACATTATTTGTGCTGTATCTTCTTCAAAAAACGAAATAGATTTCAATAATTAAATAAATGCGAGTTCAATGTATTGAACAAATATCTTCTTTATTTTTGAAAGTTTCTAATTCTTTTCTTCGTAGTTTATGTTCAAAGGTTTCCTATTCTGTTAGCTGTGACAAATGTTTAAAAATCTCTTCTGCTAATCGGTAGGCAGTGCAGGGCCAGTGCTCTTGGCCTGGTCGACTGAATGCGAGTGAATTCGCGCTACATATAGTGTTCAGTGATGTGACCGATTTTTTTGACAGCTATTGTTGCCCCACCACAGGGATGTGCCAGGAGGGGGAGTCGGTGATTAACATGCAGAAATTATTAGCTTAAGAATGTTGATTAACTTGTCTTAGCGCCGTGGAAGCACCTGTTGTATTGTCATTCCGTGAAAGAAAAATATTTTGTTCAGGGGCGTGCGAAGATTGCATTGTATACCCCAGCTGCTAGCGACCAACCTCCTTTATCGCAAAGTAGTCGTGCAACAGGAGATTCTTTCCCACAACTGTGAAACATTTTGTTAGAAAATAAACAATTCAATATGCAATTTATCACTCCCACACAAGATGTGTTTTCATAAAAGAAAAAGTTAATAATAACTTACAGAACAGGATAATGGAATCTGCTTCCTGCAAATGTTGCAGTAATCAAAGGACACTAAACTCCACCCTTCTTTCAAGACTAGCAAAATTCTCCATAGATTTTCATAAAAATGAATGTGTTGTATGTCCAGCAGGGATGATGCAATGGGCTAAAGAGGATAATCTTTTTTCATTAGTTCTGATTCGATCATAGGTTTTTATTCGTTTCCTCCACATCACGCGCGCTCCTGCCATACACAGTGCACACTGACTCTCTGAAGGGCACGGCAGGCCATTCGAAAATTCAGGGAATCTTGTGTTCTGATCACGTGTGTCAGAATTACCTTCCTCATAATAATTAATAAAATATCTAGGAAACATTCTGGTTAACTCTCATTACAGCGACTATTCTCGACAAGAATTGTAGTTTCGCCTAAGTACGCAAATATGGTGCTCTTTACTTCCCTTCTTTTTACTACTGTAATTTCTTTAGGAAGTTAAGGTTTATTTTTTCTGACAGTCCCTACTGTAGATAGTCTCAGTTTTGTCAAATCTTCTGAAAGAGGAACACTGGTGTACCAGTTAACAGTAGTCACATTTCTTCCTGTTCCGGAAATGGGTTCCTCTAATCGAAGAACTATATCCCGGGATGAATTTGATAACATGTTGATAAGACCCTCAGGTTGTGTACCCGCGTATATGTCCATATTATGTGTGTACCAAGTACGAGAATCGCACATTGTATTTTTATGCCGTATTTTGCTGGTTTGCTAGGCAGGTATTGCCTAAATGGATATCTCCCCCGAAATGGAACAGTATGACGTTCATGTTATTTGATAGAGTATATTTAGCATTATCTTCGCCAAAAGTTTAAAGAAAAATTTTAGAGCCGTTTTTGAGAAAATCATGTTTTTGTAATTTTTTAAAATTGCACATTTTGCACGCAATATTGCGCGAAAACTACTAATATTTTCGAAACAATGTATACGACCTTAAACAAAGATCTTACTTTGGAGAACACATTTTATTTGAAGGAAAAATCTCTATTTTCAATTTTGTAGTTGGAGAAAGATGCCGAAAAAAACTAAAACTTTCACAAATTGTGAAAATTCAGAGTTATCCGTGAAAAATCGGACCTATGCCATTTTAATAAGTGTATTTTCCTCTATTCTTACAAGAAATTTAAAGAAAAAATTTGAAGCCGTTTTTGAGAAAAGTTTGAAAATGTCGGGGGGGGGAGCTTCATGTAAAGTACCCCCAAATTTTGAAGAATCTTTTTCAAAATCTCAAAGCTTTGACTAGAACCAGATCGACCGGGGAATATCCATTTTGGAAGAAATCGTACGTATGGTTTAGGCGCTAGCAGTGTTCACAGACGGACGGACAGACAGACAGACAGACAGACAGACGGACGGACAGACGGACAGACGGACGTTTTCCTTTCAATTGGTTTTTCGATATCAAGGACCCACAAAATAGGGTTTCTGGCTACACCACGTGTTAGGGGATTTTTTTCCTAATTTAGCAACTGGTATTATCCACTTTTTCCTTTTCACGGCCCAGCAATTAATTTTTTTTCTGCCGAAAATTGGCCATTTTGTTCGCGCAGCATTACATAACTTTCCCTATACTACGTATATAACTTCGTGTATACGTACGTATACGGAAAGTAAAAATAATGGTAAAATATTGTAGTGATACCGAATAAATTCAAGTTTATTCTGCCGCAAAATAACTCCACGCAGGCGGCGACGCGAGAGATGCGAGGCGCCACGGAGGCGACCCGAGGGCCAGGCGAGGCGCCACGGTGTCGGCACCCTTCGCTCCCTAATTCGTCATGGACACGTGTGCCCCAACTCTGGGTGGCCGCTCTGCACACGACCCCTTCAGTATTTTTCCACGACGCCTGGAACTCTTCCGTCAACCTCCCTAGAGATTCCTAGCCCCTCACACCCCCCCGGTCGTTAATAACTGCCCCTTTTCGACGCAAAATTAAAGCGAGAGGGAGCGATAACCAGCCCCTCTCTCACTCTTTTCTCGGCCTCGAAAACATCCTCTGATTGGGCAGAAAATATCTAATGCGCAGTACCCTTTCGCCAATAGCAACCAGAATTCGGGTTTGTTCTAGAATATTCCAGAGTCACAGGGATAATTTTGGTAGGGGGAACGAGGTTTCCTAAAAACTTGGAGCGACGAGGCACAACAGAGAAGCTGGGGAGCTGTGTTCAGAATCGGACGCAAGTGGCGGCCGCAGGGGGGAACCTGTTATATTCTGTTGTGGCGTTCGGTTCGATGGACTTAGAAAAATTATTAAGTTTCTTGTAGAGTTTGGGTACAAGACTTCTGTGACGAACGCAGGCCGCAGAACAGTATTATGAACATTTGACAGCAATTCGTATTATATTACGTCCGATTTATGTGCGAACTCGAGACTCTCTTTTCCTTTGTGAATTTGTGCGATAATTCACGGGCTCATTAGTATCAAAGTATTGTGAGATCGACCGGGAATGAACCGGCCGTGTCAGTGAATGAACTGTGCTGACCCATTCACCGCAGCGAGCAGACGGCGCTTTTGTGTTCCGGCCCGCCTTCGTGGCTACCCTCGCAAGTACCTGATCTGACCTACATTTTCCGAGCGGCGCCCCTCGCCCGCCACGAACCTCGCAGCCAGCTGACCTGAGGTCGTTCAACTTCAGTGGGTGGCACAGGCCGCCTAACAGAGGTATTTTCTGTTTGAGTGTCTTATGTCGTACCCGCGATCGAGAGGTGTGAACAGTACATCAGACAATCAGTGTTGACTTCCTCTCGACCGGGCGACGAAGAGGAGTTCCCGGCCGCGCATGGCCGTCAAGCGGGAATTCGCGCGCGAAGAAGAGTTTCATCTGATTGTAATCACTTTGTAATTTTTTGTTCTCTTATGTGCATGACATTTCATTTTTTTGTTTTATTTCGATTTTGGGGGCATGCTCGCCAGAGTTACCATCACCAGACCATTAGCGTTTTCTTTTTTTTAATGAATAAATTCAACTTGTTCTAAATTCACATGTTTGACTTCTCATTCAACCTAGGCCACCGGCTTCCTCCATCTCCGCCGTTTCAGGTAATCTGTCGACTGAGCGGGCCGGCTACCCGTCTGAGGCGCCCAACCGAAGACGCGAGGGTAGTTGCAATATTGATAATGATATAAAAACTGACTGAGTCATTAAACATTAAATTACATTAAGAGAGAAAGAAAAAGGAAGAAAAAAAAACTTCTATACTCTAACTCCGCACTGAATGTTTATACAATTAGGATTACACTGCACTTCACTGCACTTCACTGCACTTCACTGCACTTCACTTCACTAAGACCTGAAAACATTTCCTTCTTTATTTCTCTGCTACACACTGCACGAAACCTCACTTCACAATAGAACACTTATGAATTTCTATATAACCCACTATTCTCCCTCATTTACTTAATAATACCCTAAATTAATTTCCTAAACTGTTGATCGTTTTGAGGAAAGGGTTCAAAGGCTTTGCAGGCAATATACTCCATTCCGTAATCGTTCGATTTGTAAAAGAAAATTTCCCGACATCCGTTCTCTGCGGTCTTAACTTTATTTTGTGCCTGTGATCCACTCTACTGATGTATGTAGGAATATATAGCCGCCGATTAATTTCTTTCCAAGCTGGATGACCATTATAAGCTTTATACAAGGCGCAGAGTCTTGCTACTGATCGCCCGTTTTTGAGTGAATCCCACTCTGCCATTTTCTTGTCCCTGAAAGTAAATTTAGCTGCCCTATGCTGAATCCTTTCCAAGTGTTTACACTGCATAATTTTGTGCGGATCCCAACAAATTGTTCCATATTCCATTATCGGACGAACAAGAGATAAATAAGCAATTTCCCTCGCGTTTGCCGTAGTTAATAGGTTAACTAAGGCCCGTTCGCTGTAACTCAACACCCCCTGGATATAGAAAGCCTCCACACTGATTAGTGACGTCATCAAAGGTAGTCCGACCGGACAGCTTCGCAAATTGCAGTTATACTAGAAACCCTTACTTCGTTTGCAATTACTATTCTGGAAATGTATTAAAAAGATATGTTCATATTTAATGTTCACATCAGTGAAATTTTATACTATATTTGTTTCAAGAATCCATTTCAAGAAGAAATTCGTTTGAATGCATTTACCTTCAAGTTCTTAAGAGTGATCTCAAGAACATATTTTTGCAGATACTTTACACCGCCAAGTATTTAACATTATTACAAGGAATATAGTGAAAACATATTGAATAATAAAGTAGTAAACATACATTGAATAATAAAGGTAGTATGTTATATACAAATCATAATGTATGTTCAAAAAGTCCAGTCACATTTATTAATACATTAACACATATACAATATTATCAAATTATAAATTATACAGTCAATTTTTTCAACTTTCTTTCAGCAATTTTACAAAATATATGGTCTTGGATCTTCTTGCAATTTAAAAAAATGTATTCATTGTTGACAAAACTTAATTATTTGTTCTAAATAATGTTCACTAGGACAAATACCATAAAAAAAGCACATATTAATTTCCAAGCTCTGACATTTCAACCTCCGACAATCTAATCTTCAATTAAAATAAAATTTTGGAATGTGATGAAATTGAAAATAAAATCCAGCAACGCACTGTATAATTAAGATGGAGCTAAAATTGTTCTTTTTATAAACAAGAATTAGTTATATTTTTCCAATAAAAATCTTGAAATAACTTTTATTTTCAGTTATCCGCTTTACTACATGGAGAGTATTAAATTCCTGATAAATTTTCAGACACAAAGTCATCTTCAGTAAAACATTTTTCTAATCAAAAACATATCCAACATGTCTTAAATTCAATTAATTTTGCTAATGTTTCTTGGAAAATGTTGATTTCTTAATTTCGTCACAGGAGCATTTTTCTGTATTAACTAAAATTCAAACACTATCTACAACTTCCGAAAGAGAAATCACTGGATGAGGATTCCACAATAGTTTTAAGAAGGAAACACGATCATCACTTTGCTTAACAATTGTCCAAACTGGAAACACTGTAACTTTCCTCAAAATTTCCAACTTTGTACAAAGAAACAGTTAAACTTGCTGCAAAAACCACACTACAGCAACTTCAGTTATCAGTTGGAAGTTCTTCAGCCTTCTTTTCTTTTCTGCTGGAGTTTCTTGCCTTGTTTGCTAGAAAATGAGGTAGGGTAGTCAAGAAATCCCCCACAATTTTTTTAATTGAGAGACACTCAATTTAGAAAACGATATTTCGCCCGTCGTATCGCACATAACTGTTTCTCACAGTGTATCATTCTAATAAAAGTGGCGATGGCAAACCTGTAAAATATTGCAAAATATTAAAACCTATTTAATACTAGTAAATAATTAACAGCAAAAGCATTTAAAAATCAAGAAAATAATTAACAAAGTACAATAATAAGACAACCATCGGACTTAGCAAGAACGGATTAAAAATTAATTTTGAACAAATTTAGTATCTTAAGTTCTGCTACAATGTATAACCTAAAAATATTTGAAATTTTTTAAATGATCGTTTCTGTAAGCCTTATTATTTGAACTGTGTAATGTTTTAAGAGTAAAACTCACTGTAATTAGTTGAGTTCAAACTTGGTCTAATAGAAAATAAGAATTACTCGTTTTTTGGAACATGTTGCAGAATATCCTAAAAGGTTTTCCGCAAGGAAATGACTACGAATAAATTGAATACTTACAATGGATGTTCTTGAAGAGTTGTAATTCCATCGATGTTCCGCAGGTCATTTTCGTCGCATTTCAGTATCTTTTGAGAAACCAAATAGGCCCTACATTGACTTTAAACCCTTATAAGCGCAACGCACGGCAGTTAAGTACAGCGCATTTATATCGCTTTTTGGAAGAAACATCACTGATATGCTACCACGAATACTTAAAATGAATACTGAATATCTTCACCGAATAGAAAAATCTTCACATCTTTCAAATTACCACACACCGTTGCTATTAATACAACTGACCATGTTGAAATTACGTTGTTGACTAGGACTACCCTGGGCGCCATGATACTACGTCACAAGCTCAGTGTGGAGGCTTTCTTTATTCAGGGGGTGTTGTGTAACTTCACTCCGCATGTAAACAAACGCACGTGGTTGTCGCTTGTTCTCATTGGCTGACGGACACCACACTACCCTTCCGGGTGTCGTACGCAATAAGAGCTAGGTCCCTTCCAAAATTGATTTATTTCTTGACACTCTCCACGAACAGAAAATACGTAGAAAGCGTGAAAAAAGATGCAGATATTGTTGTAATATCGTAAACATTTTATTTATTTCTTCGCTAATTTGGTAACAAGATTTAAATACCTTTACTTCGCTCTGCAAGTTGCCTTTTAGCGTATGACTGTCATACATGCTACTTATTTTGTGCATAATTCTTGTAACTTACGTTTTTCATGAAAAATAATTTGTTTCAGTGTTTGTTTCAAATGCAGTAGCTAAAGGAAAGTGTTCAGTTTATTTTGGTGTTAGTAGAACAAAATTATGACGAACTGCCGAATGTTTCATTACGTTTTCACTATTGTAAGATAATATATCACTATTACTTTTAGTACGTTGAGTCCTTTTTCGATCTTATTTTATTGTATTACGCATTTCAGTTGCAGTTATTCGATTTTGTAACATCAGAGTAACGTAAGTGTTACTTCGTTTCTTAAAGCGTGCATGCCTTACGTAACATAACCTATGAAAAGCAATCTGATGTTTTCTGGAAATAACATGTGCCACGTTACTGCAAGCCAACGCCTTTTGCAACTGGAAGTAAACCATGTTTTGCAGAAAAAGCAAAAGAAGATCTTAATAAATCAGGCTCTCACATTTGACAGATTGAAACATTACACATAAGTTGACTTTTCTTTCTCAAAGTTTTGAGAGTCGTACAAAACCAAAAATATCATCTGTGGCACATTTATTTATGTTCCTTAGAGGTAGTTAGCAAGATTCTAGTTAAACAGAAGTGTTTTGCAGGTTGCTCTTTAAATGAACAGAAACATTACAAAAAAAAAAGATCAGCAGTTCATTCCAAAGAAGTTTGAGAGAAATCGTGTTTACACTCAGTGAATTATTGTGAAGAATGTTTGTTTGTTTGTTCGTTCGTTTTAGAAATTTGTTTTTGTAATGACAAGTGTTATTGTAGTAACAAGTTGTTATTTAGTTTGTTTTGAAAACCGTGTGTGTTGAAAACAGTTTTGAAATGTTTATTAGAAATTTAGCAACATACACTTTTTTGAGGTATTATGATAAAAAAACATATTAAGGCCTACAATGTTTCTGTTTATTCAAAGCATTTTTGAAATGTTGAACTGAAAAAAATTCTTAAATTTAAGACCATTCAATCAGTTAAACTACAATATATGGAAAGAAATCAGATAAAAATCGTATATCAACTATTATTTTTTTAAATTGAACATTATTTTCCAATTGACTTAAAACCATATTATCATTTGGAGGGTAGTGCAGAGTATCTACTGAAAACACAGAATGTGTATACAGAAAAAAATAAAAAATATTTTACAATTTCAAACCTTGTAGTAAAGTTTGTGCCTTGTGGTTCAGAAGTTTTGAAATGTGCAAGTCACTGCTGCGCATTGCTATCAATAACGGGCATTGTTATACTACCTTTTTCCTACAGTTGATATTTTGCTTCTACCACATGTTACAAATGAAATTATCCCCTATGATGACATAGAAATATTGTTATCATTCAAGTGTTACAATTTAATGTTTTTTCTGTAGTATATAAAACTGCATTTAAATAAAATTTTGTTGCTGAAGATTCCTTGGAAGATTCCCAAGCTTCTCTAATGATGTTTTTGTGTAAGAAATTTAACAAATTTTGCCATAAAATATTATTTGTAGTTTTAGAATTGATTTTTTTGTTCTTATTCATGAGACTTGTGGAAGTTACTTTTGAATAAAAATTTAAATATTTTGACATTTGAAATTCAATTGAAAAGAATCAAGCTGTGGTTTGTTATCAAGCTAGGTCTGAAACTTTTTGCGAATGTGGCAGGCAGACTTTGCATATGACACTTTAACAGAAGAAATAATTATTAATACGGGGGTCAGTTCTTCCAGCGATGAACATTTTTCAGGCAGTGCTTTAGACAAGATTTCACCGCTACCTTGCGAGCACACATCGTAAATGCAAGTGCTGTGATATTTAAGCAAATATCTTCGTGTTTTGGCTGGTATTTTGGGCATAATAAAGAAATACTAGTGAAAATAATATGTAATGACAGTTCTGGCTGCGACACGTGGCGGTATTTGAGTATGGTCGTCGCGCGAATGGCGCAGCCAGTCACGAACTACAGGGTGGAGGGATACTCTCAAAGTTGTTTACATGCGGAGTGAAGTTACAGCGAACGGACCTTAGTGGTGCGACAGAATGGCACAGACTTTCCCGTATTAGTTTTCTCTTTCCTTGGGTCTTCGCTAGCTATTCGGAATTGCCACATACTCTTTCTTCTCAGCTACCATCTATCACTGCCAAAAGTACATTTTTTTGTCATTAATTTTTCGGTTTACTATTGGTAGTACGTATGGTTTAGGTGCTAGCAGTGTTCACAGAGGGACAGACGGACGGACGGACAGACAGACAGGCGTTTTCCTTTCAATTGGTTTTTTCGGTATCAAGGACCTAGAAAACAGGGTTTCTGGCTACACCACGTGTTAGGGGATTTTTCTTCTAAATTTAGCAACTGGGTTTATCCACTTTTTCGTTTTCACGGCCCGGCAATTAATTTTTTTCTGACGAAAATTGGCCATTTTTCGCGCATTTTTTCATTTTACATAACTTTCCCTATAGTACGTAAATCACTTCGTGTATACGTACGTATACGGGAAAGTAAAAGGTTTTCTAGTTTTATGATATCCCTATTAAGGTTGTTGTCTGTGAGTTCAAGTGCACAGATTTCTAATGGTCGGCGATTTTATTAAATAATCTATATACAGCGGGACACTTACAGCAGATGGACAACAGAAAGGCGTTTTTGAAGATTTTTTTCCACATTGAAAGCACTGGCGAGACAGGGTCTTCCAATTCGCGGGAGCAACAACGACGAGAATTCCAAATTTATGACATTTGTAAAGACTCGAGCAGAGGACGTGATGGAGTTGAAATCCTGGTTGCAAAGAGATGGTCACAGGTGGCTCCACCACAATTCTCAAAACGATATTCTCGACCTGATGGCCACCACAGTTTTGACGAACATTATGGAAGAGATTAGAAGAACTGAATTCTTTTCCATATCATTAGATGAAACGTCCGACATGTCCCGAACGGAGCAAGTCTCTGTCTGTCTCAGAGTCGTTTCCGAAGGTTTAACAGCAGAAGAATATTTCATCGGATTTTTTTCGACGTCAAACACTAAAGCAGAGACCCTCTTCGACCTAGTTCACGACATCTTCGCCCGAAGTTGCCGAGTTCGATTGGTAGTACGCATCAAGTCTCTGAAGACTGTTAAAGCAAATTACGAACAGTTGTCGCAGTTCTTCGACGACCGAGCAGAGGACCTGGACATCGACAGTGCAATCGCGGCGAAGGCCTCCGTGTTCTATGATTACATGCAGTCTTTCGAATGCGTCTTTTACCTGAACCTGATGATAGAAATTTTCGATCGCGTCGAGATTCTGAACAAGGAACTCCACTTGTCAAGTCATAGACTCGTACGAGAAAATAGAAGCGGTTACTGAAAATAGAAGAGAAAATAGAAGCGGTCTTGGACGCTTCGCGCGATAAAAAATTCCAAGACATTTGGTGTAAGAGCGTTCAAGCGGTTCAGGATCTCGATCTTGACGAACCTCAACTTCCGCGTCAACGAAACGTTCCAAAGCATGTTGTCCCAGATTCGAGCGAAAACTACAAATTCAAGTCATCTGAAGATTTCTTCAGGAAGTCGTATTTTGAAGTATTCGATCAGCTGCTTGCGTCCTTGAGAAGTTGTTTCGAGAAGGATTCAGCGCAATTTTTCCAGTTGCTGGAACGATTTGTAGTTGGAGAGCCCGCTAACATCGACGACATTATAAAATTTTATGTCGACGATTTTGACAAGGAACGGTTGTTGAGCGACCAAGACATGTTCCTGGAACTTGAGAAGAGGCAACAGGCATCGGCGAAAAATTTGGGGGAAGTTGTCCAGTTTTTGAAAAAAATTGAATGGGCAAGAGGGGCTTATTCCCGAGTTCGTGCGTTTTGTTCGCCTGCTTGTCACGATACCCGGGTCGTCCTGTTCGAACGAAAGCGGTTTTTCGGTTATTGCGGCAGCTCAAAACGTACATGCGGTCAACGGTCGCAAGATCGGCTTAACAGCATCGCGATACTCCACGTATACCGCGATTTGACGGCCAAACTGGATCTGCAGCAACTGTTAAATATTTTTATATCTAAATATGCGAAACGTAGCGTTGTTTTTGCTTTGCAAAAATAAGCCAACAAGACTGTTCAATATACATATTTAAAAAATGTGAAACTACGCGTAGTTTTTACTTAGCAAAAATAAATAACGATTAAATTGTTTAAATACAATTATTTTTCATATTTTTCTCTTCAAATACATTTTCAGTGGCAGGTAGGGGTGAGGGAGAGGGTGGGAACCCCTACCCAAGTCAACTACCCACTCGGATTCAACACCAACTGCCGGGCCTGCTTGTTGCTATCACAACATGCACTATTCACTTAGACCTTGTGAACTCTTCAGTTTACAGATTTACGTCTACGGTTACGTAAGGGCGTTGTGAATGCTCTCGCTTAAATAACTCATTTCTAAGTTTTGCGGCAACGGTACGTTTACATGCAAGTTTGGATTGTGCATGAGACTTCAGTTATTGTCTCTCAATTTGAGAACGATACCTAAACTGAACGACTCTAAAAATCAAAGGAACCGGTACCATTAATTTAATGTACACAGTTGTATGTCTTTATTAAATGTTAGAAGGGAAGGCTTATTCGCACAAGTTATAGTTTGTACATTTCATGAACTGATTGATTTATCGGCATTCTTTTACGTGTGACCCTGTAATTACATTTTTTATAATGCAAGTAGAATTTACGTGCGTAAACGCCGGCCAGCATGCAAAGCATGAAGTGGATTTCCTGAGCGAAACCGCAGTACAGGAAAGAATACGACGCTCTCTTTCCTGCTGCCGCGAGCGGCCATGCGCAAGAAATTATTAGAAACCACCCGGTCGCGAGCAGTGCATGCATCAGATTGTGGCGATGAAAAGTGTCAGTGAAATGTTACTTTTGTGGATCCTACTCCTCGTTCAGGACACGGGTGTGTGCTCAGAAGGGACGAGTCCTCTCATTTGTGTTCATGGAAAAACTACAGTTAGAAATGCTACCAAAGTTTCAGACGGATTTCTAAAAACTGAAGACGGTTACTTATATCCTAATACATCGTGGCAAGAAAGTACGGATGGCTCCTACTCCGTTTGCAAGTGTGTTGTGCGTCCGTGCTTCCGTAAGTGTTGTCCAGAGGGGCAGGCCCAACATTCAAAAAATTACAGCGAGTGTATCGACATAAAGGAAGAATACGTGGATGTAGGCAAGCGCCGGCCCAGCGTACACGACAAGGATTTGAAGCCAATATTACACGGCAACGACACACATTCGTTTTATAAGTATTTCGACGTGGTATATGGAAAACCTTGCCCTGGGAATATGGTCCGACCCTTCGATGACGAATTAGACCAGTTTCATCTCCTCCACGATGGGAAATTGCGGGCATGGGAAGGCGATGAAACTCATGACGTGTTCGGTTATTGTTATGAAATAGTTTTGGACAAAAATATTGTGACGCCTGTGATGTGTACCAACGTCCCAAAAGTACCAGTGAAGTTCGCAGTGTACACAGTTGGAATGTTGATTTCGGTGCCGTTCCTTGCAGCCACCTTCATTATCTACACCATGCTGCCGTGTCTGCATTCTGTACACGGACGCAGTTTAATGAGCCATAATCTGGCTCTTCTCACTGCCTATATTGGCATGCCAGTTGCCTATGCTGTCCATGCTACATGGCATGCATTTTGCATGTCTAGTGGTGAGTACATTGTGGAGTTTTTCATAACTTAACAGCCGCGTTTCCAGCAAAAGTGACCGATATGGATTGATTTGATTAATAAAGAAGTCATGTATTTTAGTTTTGCGTAAAACTAAAAATTTACAGCCTAGCAACACAGACATTCATAGTAATTCTCTAAAAGAAGTAGTATACAAAATGCCAATTGCAGGACGAAACATATGCATTTGTCCTTTCTATTTTTTATATTTTTGAAAATGTTGCAGTGGATTTCGGAAGAATTAACCCCTTTTTCTAATTGTGAATATTTTGACATTATATTTTATATTAAAAATCGTAATACGTAACTTAATTCATTTGTAAAATCATGTATAATATTAAAAAAAAACTCGTTATTATTCAAATTTTCGCCAACATCAGAAACTTCAAAATGATTTCTATCGTACATTAAATTTTTACTCAGTATTTTTTAAATTTGATACCAATTCAAATTATTATCAAATTCTTTCTAACTTAGGCACACATAAAATGCACGTCTCATGATAGTAAAATTTCATGAACTTAATTATACAAAACCTGTCCAATGAGTTAGAAATGTTTATTTTTTAAACCGAAGACACGCTTTAAATGCGTTACACAGTTACAAACATTAATTATCCTTATGAGAAAATTAAATTCCTCAATGACATAATTGTGTAAACAGTTGAAGTTACTTAAATTACCACAGAATGTTAAATATGCAAAATAATCCAATACTCTATTCAATATGCCCAGGATTGGACAGTATTTAACTTTTTGTATATGAAATATGTATTTCCAATACATTTTGTGTTTGAAAAAACTGACGAAAAAGAAGATAGTTTAGGACGAGGATAGTTTCTTTTTGTCTGATTCCGCTAGTGAATGCACCTCATTAATAAAAAATAGAAGCGTCTTTAGGCTGTTGAATTTGGATTCTCTCCATTTTTACTTTCCCGTATACGTACGTATACAAGAAGTGATAGACATAGTATAGGGAAAGTTATGTAATGCTGCGCGAAAAAATGGCCAATTTTCGGCGGAAAAAAATTAATTGCCGGACCGTGAAAATAAAAAAGTGGATAAAACCTGTTGCTAAATTTAGAAAAAGAAATCCCCTAACACGTGGTGTAGCCAGAAACCCTGTTTTCTGGGTCCTTGATACCGAAAAACCAATTGAAAGGAAAACGTCCGTCTGTCTGTCCGTCTGTGAACACTGCTAGCGCCTAAACCATACGTACGATGTCTTCCAAAATGGATATTCCCCGGTCGATCTGCTTCTAGTCGAAGCTTTGAGATTTTGAACAACAGATTCTTCAAAATTTGGGGATACTTTACATGAAGCACCCTCCCCCCCGACATTTTCAAACTTTTCTCAAAAACGGCTCCAATTTTTTTTTAAATTTCTTGTATGAATAGAGGAAAATACACTTATTAAAATGGCATAGGTCCGATTTTCACGGATAACTCTGAATTTTCGAAAATTGTGAAAGTTTGAATTTTTTTTCGGCATCTTTTTCCAACTTCAAAATTGAAGATAGGGATTTTTCCTTCAAATAAAATACGTTCTCCAAAGTAAGATCTTTGTTTAAGGCCATATACATTGTTTCGAAAATTTTAGTAGTTTTCGCGCAGTATTGCGTGCAATATGTGCAATTTTAAAAAATTACAAAAACATGATTTTCTCAAAAACGGCTCTAAATTTTTTCCTTAAACTTTGACGAAGATAATGCTAAATATACTTTATCAGATAACATAAACGTCATACTGATCTACACGTGTTTTTTTTAAATTACAAAAATGTAAATTTTTTGATTTGTCTCTCACACCGTCAAAATTTACATTAAAGATGTGTTTAATTGTTTAGTGCGTTTCTTTACACATAAGCTTCAAAGTATCTCCAATGACGGTTTTTGAAATGTCCATAAGTGGTCGACAATAAAGGAACAAAATTGGCAAATTTTCTGAAATGTTCGAACGAAAATTTCTCAAACACTATCGAAACTTTTTCGCCGAAATTCTCAAGAATGGGAAAGAGTTCAATTATCTCCCATATTCCAGAAATTTGATTTCGGCCGCGATATTTGGGGCTCAAAAATCAAAATAATGCTGAAAAATGTAGGTGTTGTTTAATCACACACAAAATGAAAAGTATGCATTGCACTGAAACGAAAAGTAAACCATTGCGTCAATTGAAAAGTTTTCTAAATACTTTGTTTTTTTAACATTTTCTCGAATTATTGTAAAGATTCCCGCAAATGTGATTTTTTCCACCTGTTGTAATCGATCAAAGAGGGACAGTGATTTTGAATTTGAATTGGTTACCATGACAAGAAAGTTGTTATTAAACAATGTGTGTTTATTTCTCGATTCAGAAAATGAACACGATAGATTTATCACTGAAATTAAGAATGAATATTAAGTCTATGTATTACATAAATGTAATTTTTTTTAAACATGTCTCACATCGTTAATATGCACATTTCCAGCAAATTGTAAACACTATTGTATTTGTAAATTAATGTTCTTCAAATGACTTCAAATGAGTGTTCCGAAAACTCAAACCTGTTCTGTGAAAAAGAGCGTCATGTTTCGCATTTTTAGTAGCGCTTAAACGCCATTTTCTTAAAAACGGCCAAAAGTTTTTCCAAGAAAATTGCCATGTAGGAAGAAGTTTAGTGTTCTTTAATATTCTAAAAATTAATATTTCCGTTCTACCGCTAGGAAACTGAAAAGTCAAGAAAATGTCAAAAAAAAACGAGTATGTGGTAATTCCGAATAGCTAGCCCAGACCCAAGGAAATAGAAAACTAATACGGGAAAGTCTGTGCCATTCTGTACCACCACTATTTAAATAATAAATCTAAATCATTAAAAGTGTTGGACAATTATCTGGCAATAAAAAAGCGTTTTTTCTCTATAGTAGTGGTCTATGTTCATCCACACCAGTTGAATGACTGGGTTGAATGAATCTTTTTTTCGCAAGTATTTGTAACAGTAATTAAAATAATGTTTTGTCATCAAAATACGTCCTAAATGTTATAGTGAATTGGTATAAATGTAATTTCACGTAAAGGAAAATTGCAAAAGAGGAATGGGGGTGGATGGGATGGGAGGGAGAATGTGGTTAATGGCAGTGGATGAGAGATTTGATATGTTAAAAGGTACTTCAAAGGCGTTATGTGAAATCTATGTGTTACTTCTAAAACTATTTTCAGACGGCTTCGTGACTTTGGTTTTAAGTTAAAAAGCTCATGAGAGAAACCTAAACTTAATTTCAGCAATGAGAGGTTAACATAAATGTGTAAAAATCCGTAACAAACAATATTTGAGAGGGCAAGACATTTTGTGAATTTTATTGGGTCTTGTAAATAGGTAAATTTGAATTTTTCATGTTCCTCTACTTCCATGTCACTTTGCAATGTACTATAAGTAATTTGCTTCATTTAGAAAAGGAATCTATTTCACAGATTCGCTTCTCCGACGAAGTAATGGTGGAAATATTAGATATCATCCATACATTTGTAAGGTTCACCATAACCGAAATGTAATACTTCTGCAATGACATAAAATCTGCTAGGAAATTAATTCTATTGAGCATATTTAAAAATAATAAAATATTTTTAGAAATTACTGCACTAATAATTAGAAGCAGTAAGGAGAGGATTGTTTAATTTACGGCATTATGGCAACGACAGGTTACTGAATTCATATCGCGGCGAATACAAGCCCTTAAACCCGTCAAGCAATGGCTAACGAAGTATGAAATTGACGTATTAAAATATATCGGAGAGACATCTATAATAGTTTTATAACAATCTATTATGAAATATTACGTTTAATTCAAAAGTTAAATCAATTATACGAAAATTATTAAACATTCCTGACATTGTTCACCCCACTGAATACGACGTGCCACAAAAGTTAATTCTGAAAGGATCAAAGCTTTCCCATTCAGGATTTTCACTTTCTTCTAAATTTCATTCAAAATCTCAATAAAGTACCTGACAGCTTGAAAAGAGGCGAAATGCAACACTTGGAAACCAAGGAAAATAAGCTGGTGGTCCACCGCTGCCAAGCGGAAGCGGTGGTTGCCTAGATATGGTCACAGATCTGACGTATTATGGGAGAACCGTAACCAGCTCTGAATACGTGGTATTTCAGGGTGTCCAAGACGCAAATCGTGGTTAAACAACGTCTGTTGAATGACTATTTTATGAAATAAATATTCAATGGGTGAATGGATGTAAGTCCAAATATCTCATTTTACAGGAGAGGGAAAACAAACTTAGGAAACTCTGTACGTCTTTTCAACTAAGTAGCGTTGTTGACGATGCAGCAAAAAATAATTTATATCTTAACATCCTTCTAAAGAAGAACATATCTGATCAAGTATATCAATAAAGTAAAAGCATTTCCCTTAAGTCTTGTAAAAAAAGTATTGTTGTCATGAAACAACAAACGACGTCAAGTCATCATAAATCATCTAAAATCTTCAGGAGTCCAAAGTCTTCGGAATTTACCGTCTGACTTGTGCAGTGTCATTCAGAAAGTTGCTGCAACTTCTACTAAAATTACAGTAGTGATCGAAGATTTCTGTTAATATTTAAATTAGTTTTAACTGGTGATGGCAAACAAATTTCACTACAAACTATGAACAAGTTAGGATGCATTTTAACTCTTCGCATTTATGTACTGATCGACAAGCATAATTCCAGCTTCTTCCCAAAAGTGAAGTACATTAACAAAACGAATCAGAATAGGGAAAGCAAGTCATAAAAAATAGATTCTAAAAGGGTATTTCCAGTTTGTAATTTCTGGAGCCAGTATCAGCATAATTTGATGAAATTGTTCATCTTCCTTTCACATTTCCGTCATTTATGCACATTACAATATTCGAGTTTAAAATATTTCAATCTAAACATCCCATGGAGTGCATTGTGAGTTTATAACTATTACTTTCTCGCGTTACAAAGTAAAGAGGTAAATTATGGAGACGATAAAATGAATTTCAATTTGTATATTTATGCAACAAAAAATACATTGCTTTAATCATTTTTGGCCCGTCTTCCTCGTTTTTAAATTGACGATTCTGAAGATCTTCATTTGCCATTACACTTGTAGTAGACGGAACTTCCACTTTATAATATCAGTAAAGCAGGGAATCGAAACCCACGGAGTACATCTGTCATCCCAGAGATGGCTCGGCAAACTCTAAAATGAGTACATATAATACGAGTACTTGAAAACAATGTCATTTTGATAGATTCTTCTCCGAACATAACGAGAAAATGGCTGATTAATGAGTTAATATATTTCTAAATGTGTTTCTTTAGTTTATATTTAGTTTTATAACAACTGATAGTTGTGTAAATCGTGAAGGAAAATTGAGAAAACAAAGAGAGAGATATATGAGGCAGGGGTAGATTTTCCAAGATGTAATTTTGTAAAGATGTGTCTGAATATTTGTAAGTTGTAACTGTAAAAAAGCTGAATACATGAGTAATGATGACGACTTGCTAAATATGGTTTCGACTTCGGACAGGAGGCTTCAGTCGTTTACGGTGACATTATCTACGAGCTTTTCAAATACTGCGTCCTATTAACTAATGTCCACTAATATTACTTTACCACTGATTTTTAAATTATAGAATGTTTAAAACAATTTTGAGTCTTCTAAGTTAGAACATAATAAATGTTAACTTGTCGAAAAATAAAAATGAAAAATTAGGAAAGATTATGTACAAAATGATACCTTCTCATAATAAATATTTATGAGAATGTGTGTGTGTGTGTGTGTGTGTGTGTGTGTGTGAGCGCGCGTGTGTATGTGTGAACGCGCGCGCATTACTGCACGGGTGCGTTATGATTTGCATGATTCACTTTGCAAAATCTAGTTCACGATATTAAATATTCTCAAAAGAAATGAATTTGACCCTAATAGAATTCACGTTGCACGCCCTTAGATTAGCGCAACGAGTCCAGGACGCATGCATAACTTCCTTTTGCTTCTCAGACGTCAGAAGGTATAAAAAAAAGTGAAGAGACACATCGTGGAAAATTGAACACGCAATCAAAGACTACCGGTTTTTCTTGAAATATATATTTTCTGGAAATACGTACTATTACATATGTCATAATTCAAACTATTGCAATGAGATTAGATCTCATACGTACTTTGTAAAAGTCATAACTATAAAAAGCTTATTTTGTACATTTACAAACACCTTAACAATTTTCCTATTTAACATTTTCATTGATTAAATTATTAGTTTTAAATTAATGTCTTGGAAGTTTCAATTAAAGACCTCGTAAAATATATCCATCCGTCTGTGAATAGCACAAGCGCCTAAACTATTCATGGGATATTTTTCAAAATCAATATTCCCCTACAGATCTGCCATTATGAAATGAGTCGAGAAATTTTGCAGGTACTGATATTATTTGTTCTCAAAAATGTTTCCAATTTTTTCTTTCATTTTCTTGCAAGAATAGAGTGAAGTGCATATAACCATATCACGACAGATTTCCATTTTTAACCATAAATTTTATAAAATTCAAAATTTAATTATTTAAATTATCATATGGGGCTTTTTATTTTCCGTATACGTACGTACATACAGAACAATATACTTAGTATAGGGAACGTTATGTAATGCTGCGCGAAAAAACGGCGAATTTTCGGAAGAAAAAATTCATTGCCGGGCCCTAATAACGAAAAAGCGGATAAAACCAGTTACTGAATGAAGAAAAAATCCCGTAACACGTGGTGTAGACAGACTCCTTGTTTTGTAACTTCTTGATACCGAAAAATCAACTGAAATCAAAATGTCCGTCCGTCCGTCCGTCCGTCCGTCCGTCCGTCCGTCCGTCCGTCCGTCCGTCCGTCCGTCCGTCCGTCCGTCCGTCTCTCCGTGAACAACACTAGCGCCTACACTGTGCGTACGATTTTTTGCAAATTGAAGAAACTCCTGTCCATCTGGCCTGAGTCGAAACTCTGCGATTTTGAAAAACATTCATTAATTATTGGGGATATTTTACATGAAGCCCCCCCGGACATTTTCAAAATTTTCCTCAAAAACTGCTCCAATTTTTTTCTTTAACTTTTTTGTAAGAACAGAGTGAAATACACTTATGAAAATGGCTTAAGTCCGATTTTCACGGCAAACTGAATTTTCGAAAATTGCAAAAGTTTGAATTTTATTCGCCATCTTCCTCCAACTACAAAATTGCAGATAGAGATTTTCCTTCTAATAAAATTTGTTCTGCATAGTGAGTTCTTACTTTAAGGTCGTGTACATTTTGTTGAACATTTTAGTAGTTTTCGCGCAATGTAGTGTGAAATATGTGCAATAGAAAACAAATGCAAAAACAACATTTTCTCAAAAACGGCTCCAAACGTTTTCTTTAAACTTTTGGTAGGGATAGTGCCAAATGTACTCTATGAGATGACATGAACGACATACTGCGCAATTCTTTGTTTTTCCACAAAGAGCAAAAATTTATTTTTTTGACTTGTCTCTCACGTCGTTAATACTTACATTAGCGGCGATTTGTTGTATAATATTAATGAGTACATGTGCTTTAAATAATGTCAAGTAAAGTTTCTCCAAAACTCAACTGTTTTCTGTGAAAACTAGCTAAATATTCCGCATTTTCAAAACGCTCAAACGCCGTTTTTTCATAAATCGCTCCAAAGTTTTTCTTCAAACTTTTCGAACGTATAGTGCTAATTGCACTCTTTAATATGACGTAATATTTATTTCGGGGTATATTTTTTTCACAAATTACTCAAATGTAATTTTTTTGAAAGTTTTTCAAAAATTTTCTTTAAAAATCACATTACCAGCAATTTGTAAACATTATTATATTTGTGTATCAAGTTCTTCAAATGACTTGAAATGAAGTTTTTTGAAATATAAAAAAAAAATTCTTTGAAAAAGAGTTTCAAATTTTGCACTTTTAGTAGCACTTAAACGCCATTTTCTTAAAAACGGCTACAAGTTTTTCAAAGAAAATTGCCATTTAGGACGAGATTTTAGTGTTTAATATTCTAAAATTACTCGTTCTACCATTAAGAAACCGAAAAATAAACAAAACCTCAAAAAAATGTTGTTTGGACGGCGATAGATGGCAGCTGGAAAGAGTGTGTGGCAATTCCGAATAGCCAGCCCAGACCCAAGGAAATAGAAAGCTAATTCGGAAAAGTCTATGCCATTTTCTGTAGCACAACTAGTTCATGTAAATGATAGTGAAAAGTAGTGGTGCTACAGAATAGTAGGACTTTCCCGTATTAGTTTTCTATTTTTTTCTATTTCCTTCGGTCTCGGCGAGCTATTATCAGAAATGCCATATACTCTTGCCAGCTGCCATCTATCACCGCCCAAAGTACATTTTTGTGACATTTTTTAAAAAAATATTTGATTTCTCAATATTTGAACGGAAATATTATTTTAAGAATATTAAAGAACACCAAAAGCTCGTCCTAAATGACATTTTCTTTGAGAAATTTGGAGCCGTTTTTAAGAAAATAGCGTCTACGCGCTACTGTAAGTGCGAAAATTGAAGCTCTTTTTTACAGCTATCTTTTGTGATTTCGAAAATCTTCATTAGAAGTCATTTAAAGCACTTTAACTCACAAATACAATAGTGTTTACAAATGGCTGGAAATGTGCATATTAACGGTGTGGAAGATCATACAAAAAAAATTACATTTGTGAAATTTTTGAAAAATCAATTAGTGGTGTTTCCAAAGCACATACTTTCCCGCACCGTTTCTAAATTTCCTAAATGCTATTTAAACTACCACATCTCTCTTCTTCTCTAGCTCCACAGCCTTTTGTGGGCCTCGGCTTCACGCACAACAGCATTCCATCTTCTTCTGTCTGCCGTTATCTTCTTCCAGTTTTTCATCTTCATGATGTTAAGGTCCTTCAACATATCTTTCTATCTTTTTTTGGAACGGCCTCTCTGTTTTGAGAAGAGGTTACCTTCTAATATATTTTTAGGCATTCTTGATTGTTCCATCCTTTCTGTATGTCATAACCATCTAATGCTTTGTGCTTTGATAGGTCTGACAATATCTTTTTCTTCCAATATTAAATTGATCTCATCATTGCGCCTATATCTCCATGTCTCTTGATCATTGATAGGTTCATATAATTTCCGTATTATTTTGCGTTCAAATCATCTTAACTCATTTGCAGAATTTGTTGTTAATGTCCAGGCCTCTGCCCATATGTTATGACAAGACGTATTAAGGTTTTATATATTTTCATTTTCGTGTTACGTCTTATTGATTTATATCTTAATACCTGCATATTTATATAATACGCTTTATTTCCTGCCTTTACACGTTCTTCGATGCTTTACCTCATACTGTTCTGATTACTAATAAGTAAAAACCTGATTCCCGTGTAATTGCATCTTTTGTTTGCTAACGTAAAATTGAATGAAATCTCGACAGAAATTTGGATCATGAAACGAACGTTATTTTAGTACAAGTTTTATTTTGCACGAAATTGTACGTTTTGGGGTTACTGCACGATATTGCACGTTTAAGGTAATGCTACCAGAAAAATTGCACATTTTGGGATTTTACTGGACGAATTTGCAAGATTCATAATTTATTGCATAAAATATAATTTTTATATTATCAACTTGCTTTAATTAATCTTTTTAAATATTTTATATAAGAAAAAAGTTTTAATGACATAACCCGTAATACATTCGTGTGGTCTGTGAAACCGTTTAATTTGTATTAATTTCGCATTTTGTTGCCCTAGAAAGTGAGCGTCTATACATTTCATGATGCCTGTTGTCTAATTAAAATTTCTAAGTTACTGCATCACGGCTATGCGGTGTTACCACGAACTCAAGGTCCGCGGTCCTTGGTTGAGGCCGCTCAACCAACGCTGTTTAAAGACAAGATTCCCGTGCAATTGAATCTTTTGTTTGCTAACTTAAAATTGAATTAAACCTTGACATACATTTGAATAATGAAACAGACGTTATTTAAGTACTAGTTTTATTTTCCACGAAATTGTATGTTTTGGCGGTTAGTGCACGATATGGTTGCGGTTTTACGGCTGTTGCGATTGGACGAATTTGCATGATTCATAATTTATTGCTTAAAATATAATTTTTATATTATCAACTTGTTTTAATGTATCTTTTTAAAATGTTTTATTTAAGAACTAGTGGTGCTACAGAATGGCACAGACTTTCCCGTATTAGTTTTCTATTTCCTTGTGTCCTCGCTAGCTATTCGGAATTGCCAAACACTCATTCTTACCAGCTACAATCAATCACCGCCAAAAGTAAATTTTTTTGTCATTTTCTGAATTTTTCGGTTTCCTATATTAATTTTATAATATTAAAAAACACAAAACCTAGCCCTAATGGCAATTTTCTTTAAAAAAATATGTGCCGTTTTAAAGAAAATGGCGTTTTAGCGCTACTAAAAATGCGAAATTTGAAGCTCATTTTCACACAAAATTTTTGAGTTTTCAAAATACTTTATTTGAAGTTATTTGAAGTACTTACACTCCCAAATATAATAATGTTTACAAATTGCTGGCAATGTGAATATTAAAGAAGTGAAAGATCCTTAAAAAAATTACATATGTGTAATTTTTGAAAAAACAAAAAAAATAATTCAAAATAAACTTTATGTCATATTAAAGAGTGCCATTAGCACTATCTGATCGAGAAGTTTGAAGAGTTTTTTTAGCCATTTATGAGAAAATGGCGTTTGAACGTTTCTGAAAATGCGTAAATTTAAACTAGTTTTCACAGGAAACGGTTGTGTTTTCGATAAACTTTACTTGTCATTATTTAAAGCACATGTACTCATAAATATAAAAATGTAAATAATTCGCCGCTAATGTAAATATTAACGACGTGAGAGACAAATAAAAAAATACATTTTTGCAATTTTGAAAAAACAAAAAAAACTCAAAATAAACTTTATATTATACGTTATATTAAACGTTATATTAAAGAATTCAATTACCACTAGCCGATCGAAAAGTTTGAAGAGTTTTTTTTAGCCATTTATGAGAAAATGGCGTTTGAGTGTTTCTGAAAATGTGGAAATTTGAGCTACTTTTCACAGAAAACGGTTGTGTTTTCGATAAACTTTACTTGACATTATTTAAAGCAAATGTACTCATAAATATAATAATGTGAACAATTCCCCGCTAGTGTAAATATTAACGACATGAGAGACAAGTGAAGAAATACATTTTTGCAATTTTTGAAGAAACAAAAGAATAGAGCAATATGGCGATTTGGTCATCTCATAAAATACATTAGGTGCTATACCTACAAAAAGTTTAAAGAAAAAATTTGGAGCCGTTTTTGAGAAAATCTACTTTTTGTAATTTTTTAAAATTGCACATATTGCACGGAATATTGCGCGAAAACTATTAAAATTTTCAAAAGAATGTACATGACCTTCAACGAAGAACACATTTTATTTGAAGGAAAAATCTCTATATTCAATTTTGTAGCTGGAGAAAGACACCGAAAAAATCAAACTTTCACAATTTTCGAAAATTCAGAGTTATCCGTAATAATCGGACCTATGCCATGTTAATATGTGTATTTTACTCTATTCATACAAGAATTTTAAAGAAACAATTGGAGCTGTTTTTGAGTAAATTTTGAAAATGTCCGGGGTCTTCATGTAAAGTACCTTCAAATTTTGAAGTATCTTTTAGGCGCTAGCAGTGTTCACAGACGTAGGGACGGACAGACGACGGATGGATGGAGGGACGGACGGACGGGCGGACGGACGGACGTTTTCCTTTCAATTGGTTTTTCGATATCAAGGACCCACAAATTAGGGTTTCTGGCTACACCACGTGTTAGGGGATGTTTTTTTCTTAATTTAGCAACTGGTTTTATCCACTTTTTCGTTATCACGGCCCGGCATCGAATTTTTTTCCGACGAAAATTCGCCGTTTTTTTTGCGCAGCATTACATAACTTTCCCTATATCATTCCGTGTATACCTTTTTACTTTCCCGTATACGTACGTATATACGGAGTGTTATACGTAGTATAGGGAAAGTTATGTAATGCTGCGCGAAAAAATGGCCAATTTTCGTCGGAAAAAAATAATTGCCGGGCTGTGAAAACGAATAAGTGGATAAAACCAGTTGCTAAATTAAGAAAAAAAATCCCCTAACACGTGGTGTAGCCAGAAACCCTGTTTTCTAGGTCCTTGAAACCGAAAACCCAATTGAAAGGAAAACGTCCGTCTGTCCGTCTGTCTGTCCGTCTGTCTGTCTGTCCGTCTGTCTGTCCGTCTGTCTGTCCGTCTGTCTGTCCGTCTGTCTGTCCGTCTGTCTGTCCGTCTGTCTGTCCGTCTGTCTGTCCGTCTGTCTGTCCGTCTGTCTGTCCGTCTGTCTGTCCGTCTGTCTGTCCGTCTGTCTGTCCGTCTGTCTGTCCGTCTGTCTGTCCGTCTGTCTGTCCGTCTGTCTGTCCGTCTGTCTGTCCGTCTGTCTGTCCGTCTGTCTGTCCGTCTGTCTGTCCGTCTGTCTGTCCGTCTGTCTGTCCGTCTGTCTGTCCGTCTGTCCGTCTGTCCGTCAGTCCGTCTGTCTGTCCGTCTGTCTGTCTGTCTGTCTGTCCGTCTGTCTGTCCGTCCGTCTGTCTGTCCGTCTGTCTGTTCGTCTGTCTGTCCGTCTGTCTGTCCGTCTGTCTGTCCGTCTGTCTGTCCGTCTGTCTGTCCGTCTGTCTGTCCGTCTGTCTGTCCGTCTGTCTGTCCGTCTGTCTGTCCGTCTGTCTGTCCGTCTGTCTGTCCGTCTGTCTGTCCGTCTGTCTGTCCGTCTGTCCGTCTGTCTGTCCGTCTGTCTGTCCGTCTGTCTGTCCGTCTGTCTGTCCGTCTGTCTGTCCGTCTGTCTGTCCGTCTGTCTGTCCGTCTGTCTGTCCGTCTGTCTGTCCGTCTGTCTGTCCGTCTGTCTGTCCGTCTGTCTGTCCGTCTGTCTGTCCGTCTGTCTGTCCGTCTGTCTGTCCGTCTGTCTGTCCGTCTGTCTGTCCGTCTGTCTGTCCGTCTGTCTGTCCGTCTGTCTGTCCGTCTGTCTGTCCGTCTGTCTGTCCGTCTGTGAACACTGCTAGCGCCTAAACCATACATACGATTTCTTCCAAAATGGATATTCCCAGGTCGATCTGCTTCTAGTCGAAGCTTTGAGATTTTGAAAAAGATTCTTCAAAATTTGGAGGTACGTTATATGAACCCCCCCGGGGATTTTCAAACTTTTCTCAAAAACGGCTCCAATTGTTTTTAATTTCTTGCATGAATACAGTAAAATACACTTATTAACATGGCATAGGTCCGATTTTCACGGATAACTCTGAATTTTCGAATATTTTGAAATTGTGAATTTTTTTCGGCGTCTTTCTCCAGCTACAAAATTGAAAATAGAGATTTTTTCTTGAAATAAAAATTTGTTCTGTATATTGAGTTCTTTCATAAAAGTCATGTAAATGTTTCTCAAAATTTTAGTAGTTTTCGTGCAATATTGCGTGCAATATGTGCAACATTAAAAAATTACAAAAACTAGATTTTCTCAAAAGGGGCTCCAAATTTTTTGTTTAAACTTTTGGTAGGGATAGTGGTAAATTTATTCTATCAGATGACATAAAAGCCATATTGCTCTATCGGTTGGGTTTTTCAAAAATTACAAAAAATTAATTTTTTTTACTTGTCTCTCACGTCGTTAATATTTACATTAGCGGCGATTTTTTCACATTATTATATTTACGAGTATATATGCTTTAAATAATGTCAAGTAAAGTTTCTCGAAACCACTACTATTTTCTGTGAAAAGTAGATCAAATTTCGGCATTTTCAGAAATGCTCAAACGCAATTTTCTCATAAAATGGCTCTAAATTTTTTCTTCAAACTTTTCGAACGGATAGCGCCAATTGCAATCTTTAATATGACGCTAATAAAGTTCACTATGAGGTAATTTGGTTTTTTTTTAATTACACAAATGTAATTTTTTACACCTTTAATATGCACATTGTCAGCAATTATTAAACACTATTGTATTTGTGAGTTAAAGTGATTCAAATCCTTTCAAATGAAGTTTTTCGAAAACTCATAAATTTTATGTGAAAAAGAGCTTCAAATTTCGCATTTTTCGTAGCACTTAAATGCCATTTTCGTGAAATGGGCTCCAAATTTTTCAAAGAAAATTGTCATTTAGGTCGAGGTTTTAGTGCTCTATAATATTGTAAAATTAATATTTCATTCTACAACTAGGAAAGCGAAAACTAAGAAAATGCCAAAAAAATGTACTTTGGACGGTAATAGATGGCAGCTGGCAAATGAATGTGGCAAGTCTGAATAGCTAGCCGAGACCAAAGGAAATAGAAAACTAATACGGGAATGTCTGTGCCATTCTGTAGCACGACTAGTTTCTTCATTTTTACTTACGTACTATAGATTCCCAGACACATTGTCCAGAAACATTTCGTCCACATTATTTTCGTCCACTATGCATTTTAGTCCACTGCTACTTTTAGTCCAGAAACATAGGATGTCCATAAAAATTTCGTCCACTTTTTTATGTCCACTTATAAGAATGGTCCACTGAGCATTCACGTCCGTCACATTGAAATGTCCACTAACATTGTGTCCATTTTATAAATTTTTAGTCCACAATAATTATAGTCCATTGTAAAAGAAATGCATAATTTATTCAGTTACAATATTATACAATATGTGATACTTCTCCATCGCTCTCTTCTGTGTTATATAATTTCATTCTGTAGCTAATGCTGCGCAAATATAAATCTATATTATTATTTTCGGCATATTCTTGATATTGGTCTACAATATTTTCAATCTGACGTTGATTTATAATATACGATTTTCAAATCGGATATCTGATTTGCCTATGACCGCCAGCAAGTTGTAATAACAGAATTTCATTGTCCCTTTGATCTTTTTTTATACCGTCTAAAAATTTCCAAATTGTGGTATGATGTGTTACGATCAGCTTCTGAAATTTCGAGTGCCAGCCCTCCACAAAATTATTTGTTCTTTCTGCTTGATTTAACACCCGCTCATATACATTCCATAATTGCGGAGGAAATCGAGGCGGCACTGCCCTCCTCCTCTTTCTTGCAGGTCGTCCCCTCAGATACGTTGTTTTAAAGTACGTCATAAGGTCTTGCACATCGTCGTGGCTTATTTCTAACAAATAATCAAACACCTCTTCGATGTTGTCGAGAGGTATGAATGGAAGGCCCATCAGCCGCTGAATGTCATTTCTTATGACATCTTCGGTGAAACGTACCCTCAGTCCTAAGTTAACAACTTGCCGCCAAATAGCTTGCGAAAAATGGTATAGGCATCCACTAACTGTGCTGTTGGGTAATACGGCTCGTACTGCGTTAATAGCACTCATTTCGAAGTCCAACATTACAAAGTCAGGTGAAAAATTCTTGTTCAATGTCTCAGCTGCATTTTTAAGATGTTCAAAGATTAATATGTATAGGTTGCTTCATCTTTTCTGGTACACAAACAATAAATTAATGGAAAAACTAAATCTTGTATTTTTCCATATAATGTGTACAATTGATAAAATAACTTTGGAACACTTTTTAACGTTCCGTCGCAAAAAATTGTCCTGCTTCTGCATAAATGGTTCAACCCATCCTCTGTATAAAAAATAAGTATTCTGTTGTTATTTTCTCTGCTGTCGAATACAGGGTGTCCGGGGAGGAAACGTCGAAACTTCGAAAATAAGCTCTTAAGACAATTCTAAGCATATTTTGTGTAATAAACTACGTGAATATTCCAAATGGTTGAGTCGCAATAAGCACTCAAAAGTTGGTTTGAAAAATTGATTTCTAGGCAAAAATTTGCATTATAGAAGCATAGAAACACTCCAGAAACATGTAATTCATGTAAACATGTAAATCGCATTTTTAGTAGTGCTAAAACGCCATTTTCTCTTAAACGGCACATAATTTTAAAAGAAAATTGCCATTTACGGCTAGGTTTTTGTGTTCTTTAATATTCTAAAATTAATATTTTCGTTCTACCAATGGTAAACCGAAAAATTCAGAAAATGACAAAAAAATGTACTTTTGGCGGTGATAGATGGTAGCTGGCAAGAAAGAGTATGTGGCAATTCCGAATAGCTAGCAAAGACCCAAGAAAATAGAGAACTAATACGGGAAAGTCTGTAGCACTACTAGTCCTGTATCACTCCGTGTATACGTACGTATACGGGAAAGTAAAAAGTTTCAATGACAACCCAGTAATGCATTCGGGTGGTCTGTGAAAACGTGTAATATGTATTAATTCCGCATTTTGTTGCCATGCGAGCTGAGCGTCTAGACATTTCATGATGCCTATTGTCTAATTAAAATTTCCGATTTTGAGCTACTGCAGCACGATATGCGATGTTACCACGAACTAGGTCCGCGGCTCTTGGTGTCGGCCGCTCGTGGTTCGGGTGTTCGGGGTCTATCTTCCCAATCGGATCATATATCCATTGTGTCAGTCTTCGCTGAACGTACCAACACGAGACTGCATGCGCGAGTCACATTTGACCTTATGTTCGGGCGCGAAGCTTGGTAGCAAGCGCTCTGCGCTTCAAATTCATCGAAATTCTCGGAACAGATTATGCCCTGGGAAATCAAGAGAGAATAAACGCAGTTTTGACCGCTTTTTGCTGCGTGCACACGTATGCCAGAGTTAGGCTCGGCACACAGACAAATGTAAATGTAGAAGGAAACTTTCCCTGTCTGAAACATAGAATGATAAAAGATATAATACTTTCTCAGAAAATAATTTGGAAATATACATAATTGTGCCTGGCGGCTTACCTCAGCGTCAGCGTGCTCGTTTTCCATGACACGACCCTGGGTTCAATTCCCAGTCGGGCAAGTTTATATTGTGCGTTTTCGCTACAATGTCCGAGTATATGTTGCTGTGTAACGATGAGAAAACTTACTTCTCAGGTTGAGAATACCAGAATACGGCGTAGGGATGTCTTTGTGCTATCCACACGTACCCTCTTAAACCCATGGCCGCGAGGTCGGAACGCTGCTGGAAGGCCATGGCCCATACGCGGGCTGTCGCGCCCAGTACAAACATAATTGTAAATTTTAATGAAAGCAATTAAGAACATTTCTTCAACTTAATTATTTTTATTTCTGAAAGTTTATTTGTATTTCCTTTTTTGTATTTTTATGCTAAATTAATTTTTTGTGCGCTTAATATTTAAAATGTCAAATATGGTTTGATTAAACAATATGTACAACCTTGTAATAAAAACACAAAAATCATAATACTTCAGTCGCCCTAAATATCATATCCCAAATATAAAGTAAGTTGATAAAATGATTAACTGGAGTTTTAGGCTACATAACACTGTTTTGCAAAATTTTGATCTTTTTATTGCATGTTTTGGCTCCTTTTGTTGCAAGTTTTAGAGAGTTTTACTGAAAATCCGGTCTTTACTCATTAATTTTCTTTGAAACAAAGCCTTAAATTTTGCTTTTACAATAACGCTCTAACGCCATTTTCCTGATAAGGTTCCAAATTTTTCGATGAATATTTCCTTTAGGACGAGGTTTTACTCTTGTATTAAATTCTTAACGTAATTTTTCGTTTCTGCCGTTAAGAAACCGACAAATTTAGCAGATTAAATAAAAATGTTTAGGCGGCGATAGATGGCTGGTGGCAAGAGTATGGGACATAACCGAAAAACTGGATATGGCGAAAAATATTGGAAACTCCAATACGAGAAAGTCTGTTGCATTCTGTAGCCCCACTAGTTACTTCCTTGTACACAAACGTAACGAAGTCATGTAGAGTAAGGTAGGAGTGTATAAAGAAATGTAGATAAAGGTATACAATGCTGCGGAAAATCGATTTCGAGATTTCAACAAAAATACACGTTTTAGGGCCCTCTGATAATGAAAAGGTTTTATTTTCAAAACGTTTATCCATCTTTTAGTGTGTCTATCTATGAACAATACTAGCGTCTAAAGGATTCATATGTTCATAGGTTGTTTTCTTTTTCAAAATAATATTTCCCGGTCGATCTGGTCGGTAGCCCTACAATTTTCGAAAGATTTCTCTTAATTTTGGTGTATTACCTAAAGCCCTTTGACATTTTCAACTTTTTTCAAAAATTCCACCAGACTTTTTATTTAAATTTCTTGTAAAAATAGAGTGAAATGCACTCATTAGCTAGCATAGATCAGATTTTTCAACAATTACGAAAGTATGAAAATACACTTATAAAGGTGCCATATATCTAATTTTCACGGTTAGCTCTGGATTTTCTAAAATTGCAAATGTTTGATTTTTTCGACGTTTTTTTACAACTACAAAATTGCGTTAAAAATTTTCCTTCAAATAACATTTGTTCTTCATAGTGAGTTCTAATTACACTCTTTACTACGACGTAAAGTTAAATTTTGAGTATTTTTTTGGTTTTTGAAAAAATTACATAAATGTAATTTTTTTGAAAGATGTCTCACACCGTTAGTATGGACATTTCCAGCAATTTTTAAACACTATTGTATTTGTAAGTTAATATGCTTCAAATTACTTCAAATTATGTTTTCGAAAACTCGTAAATTTTCTGTGAAAAATAGCTTCAAATTTAGAATTTTTAGTTGCTTAAACGTCTTTTTTTAATTCGGCTCCAAATTTGTCAAAGAAAATGGCTATTTAGGTCGAGGTTTAAGTGTTCTTTAATATTCTAAAATTAATATTTCGTTCTACCACTAGGAAAGCGAAAAATGAAGAAAACGTCAAAAAATGTAGTGTGGGCGGCGATAAATGGCAGCTGGCAAGAGTATGTGGCAAGTATGAATAGCTAGCCGAGACCCAAGGAAATAGAAAACTAATCCCGGGAAAATCTGTGTCCTCTGTTGCACCACTAGTTTGGAGTTTGTCACACTGCCAATTGAAAGATACATTGACATTCTGAATTGTATTTACATAATATGCTGATCGGTTATTAAACAAGTTATTTTATTAAACAAATACGCCCAGAACAAAACATTTATACTAGCGAAAGTTACCAGTATTATTGTAAGTAATTAAACAATACTCAAAATAAAATAAATATGTCCTGAAATACAAATAAATAAATGTTCATTGCCTCTATTCTGGGTAAGTGAAGCAGTCGACATCACAGGCAGATCTTCCAAATGCCATTTCTGGTAATAATGTAGTTTTATATTTCTGTGAGGAAATACTTGTTTTGTTTTCCTGCAGCCAAGAATGATATGCCAATCACATTGAGAAAATATATAGCTACTAGTTTTTGTTCTTTTTTCTGTAGAAGAAAGGCCTGAATCATTTGGAACGTAACTGTGTCCTGATACAAAGAAATTTAAGTCAATAGTTTCAGTGTTACCACTCTGAGTTTGCAGATATTTCATAAGAGATAGAACAAATTTAATGTTGCGGTTTTGACCGACGCATGAGCCCTAAGTACATGACGGGATCTTTTTTAAAATTTCCCAAAAATTACTTCCATCGTTTTTGATTCAATTTTGTTGTTGGATAGTGTGAAGAAGAATGAGAGAATTGAGAGAATCATGGTCTCATTTCCGTTCAAAACCCTGATTTTTCGAAAATTGCAAATGTTGAAAATGTGATCGCCGTCTTTCTACAACTACGATATTATTGAGAGTGATTTTTTCCCTTAATTAGATCTGTTCCTTAAAGTTAGATTTTAAAATAAGAATTTGTTTAACAATTTGTTCATTTGTTTAAGAATTTTTCGAGTGGTAATTGAAGTGTAAGGCAAATATTACAATATTACATAGCAATTAACAATATCACGAGAAAGTACGTGCTGTTATAGCTCCAAGTTTCTAAATTTTATCAAAAATATTAAAAGAAGTTTCTTTTCTTAATCTGACGTCAGAAACCACATGGTTACACGTGTGATGCGCATGTTGCTTATGCTGTCTGAAAAGGTCATGGCTGAATACGTTACACCCAGTTAATTCTTGTCTGGGTTTTGATATCCGATGAAGAAACAGAATTTGACTAAATACATCTACTAAATTCGATTAAAGTGTCATTTTAGAAACCATGCAAAATCATTGTAAGTACATGTGATACATGAAATAATGCTAAATATTGCTACAAGTTATTATCACTTTGTTGACAAGTATGTGATGAACCTCTGATTAAAGTATTTATTGACAATTAACTGATCATCATATTAAGCAAATACATGTAGATAAGATAATATTATATCTTACATTCCAGAAATGAAGAAGTCAATTCAAATCGTGAGGGTAAAGGAAGTTTGAAATATAAGGACTCAGGACTAAGGATTTCATCTTTTCTCTGTCCTTTAGCCCAAACCGGCATTTTTCTGACATTTAGGTGGAAAATAAAGATGTGGAATCATGGTCCCAAAACTTTGTTTTGTGGCCAGGAATTTTTTTCACTAAGTCAAAAACACGCAGAAAAGCCAATAACAAACTATAAAAAGCCGTCGTAACAAAACTTTAAAAGATCTTACACAAATGACCTTTCCTGTAGCTTTTCCCATAGCCGCAAGCAAACACGTTAATTTTGTAGAATTGAGTTGATTTCTACATATAATTTTCCTCTAAAACGTATTTTTACACAAATAATTTCCACAAATTTTAAAAATAGGATTTTTTGTAACCTTGGAACCACAGAAATGACGATTGTTTGGTTTTTAACTTTAATTTAACTTGTGATATATATTTTTTTCATTTGAGGCGTTTTTTAATAGCTGCCTGCCTGTACCAACGCGTTCTGGTATATTGTAAGTTGCCTCTGAAATCGTCAATGCTTCCTCAGAAAGCTATTATCTTTCACGTGATCTTCAAATACAAGAACATAAATGAGGTGAAAATCAGCATTTTGGGCTCAGTGAAGATGTTTTACAATTCTGTTTATAAAGACAATTGTATTTTATGCTGTCAATATCATTAATATTGTCTCAAACACGTTAAGTCTTTGACTTATCTCACAGCAAAACTTCAATAATGGGACCACCGCGCGGAGGCTTTCGCAATGCTTAACGTGCAATCCTTTCTCCATTATCTTGTATAAACATTTTGCCACATTAAACGAACGCTGGAGAAAAAAGTTCAAAAAGCGCGGTAATATTAAATAAATATTTAAAAATGTTCAACAGTTAAAATTCCATGTATCAGAAGTGTAAAATTCATTTTGGTGATATGTTTGGCCGAAACGAATCTATTTATTCATAAGATAATTGAAGTGAATATTAGAAATTAAAATTTAATGGTTTTGCTTCTATATAATTTCGTCAGAAAAGAAGAGTTTGAGAAAAAGCTGCTGGACGAATTTTTTAATAGGACGGCCCACGCAGTTGTAGTACCATAAATCCCATTCTCCTTAAGAACCCATTCACGTTCGGGATGAGGCAATTGTAACCAACCATGATTGCGTGTCTGATTATTTTTTTAAATCCTGAAGGCACTCACAGTCGCGCAGATTTACTCGTCTGATTTTACCATGTTTCGTGTTTAGTGGAAAAACTTTCACCTTCATAGATTAAAGAATGTTAGACCCGAATAAATGTTGACGATCGGATACTCAAAATCAATTCATTCAATTTTTACATAATTTTTCATTTATTTTTTTAGAAAAATAATTTTAAAACATCATTACAAGTAGCACTAACTCATCAGTTGCATCTTGTGAGTCAGCTCGCAAACATTCCCACGATGCCGGACGAGACTTCATTAGCTCATCCTTCGCTAAATCGGGCGGAAAGTCTCGACCGGATAATCTGTCTCCAGGCACACTAGGAAGGCAAACTAATAAACAAAAGCTGCGAATCTTTAGCCGAGGTACGAAAGTAGTTCGGTCTATCACGCCTGTGGGTAGGGGAAGCACGCACCGGCCGAGGGATCCCTGTGCGAAGCAAACCTGGAATGTAGGTACACACAGGAGCGGCCGAGCGAAGAGAACGCAGCCGCCGGTGGGGGCGGAAGGGAAAACACAAAGCCGACGCCGACGCCCCGGAGAGAGAGAAGGAGGGAGACGATAAGTAACGAAAATGTTGACGTGCGCGGGTGGAGGCGCCGAGGGTTCAGGGGCGAGGCCGCGGGAGGGGAGAGGACAGAGACTGAAGAGCCAATTGGAGGGTTCAGCCAGGAGCCAGACAACAGAAGGAGCACGCCAACTAACAGCGGCAGAAGGACTAGGGATGCATGAGAGCAAGTGCCGGAGGTCTGGAAAGAGCTAGGCAAATGTGTGTGCCCAAGTCTACGAATACAACATTACGGTCGTAACTAAGCAGAGGAAATTAGTAAAGGAAAGTCGTATAAAAAAAAGCAGGCGAAGCAGTAAGGCAACTGCGATTAGTCGCGACAAGAAATCTTGGAGGCAAACTGCGTGGAAGTGAGGACGCTGCGTGACGCACAGACCGGGCGGACGCGCGGGCAGCCGGTGCGGCGAGGTGCTGACGGAGGTGCCGGCGTGACGGAGGCGGCTGCGGCGGAAGCGGGAGAGGCTCAGAAAGAGTCGAGGAATCTGCGTGGGCGCGCGCACAGTGGTCCCCGCGGCGCCATGGCGACCGCAGCGTCGGCCGGCCCGGCGCGACGCGCCCCGCTCCAGGCGGCGCTGGTGCACGTGCTGGTGCCGGTGGTGTTGGTGGCGCTGGTGGGCGGCGCGCGGGCGCGGCGCGCCTGCTTCGAGCCGCTGGTGCAGCAGCTGCACGACGCGTCCCCGCTGCCTGACGGCTCGCTGCGCGCGGGGCAGCTGAAGTTCCCGCGCGGCCTCTTCTGGCGGAACGACTCCGGTGTCTGGGGCTGCCCCTGCGCCCTGCGGCCCTGCCTCTTCATGTGCTGCCCGCGCGGCCACATATACAACGGCAGCGACTGCGAGCCTCACCCTTCAGCCGACGCGCTCGTCGCCAGCGCCCCCGTGCAGCTGCTTGACGCCGACTCCGCACAAACCTTCCACGCGCCCCTTGGCGATCGCTTCCTCTTGCGGCACGAACTCATCTGCTACAAGAAGAGAGTCTTCCTGGAGCCGGACATCATGGAGGAAGACGAATTCGTCGTAACTACGGACGGTAGACTTGTTCTTCCCAACTCGAATGATATCAAGCAAGCGGACATGGGACGATTTTGTGCAACGTTTGTTGCGGTGGAGGGAAAAGACCAGCCTGAAATCGGCGTAATGCTGTGCTTGCCTACTCTTTTGGAACATCGTATTTCTGATGTGGTGTATCCAGCCACGATGGCGGTATCTTGCGTTCTCCTCATCATCACCTTTTTGGTATACGCAGTGCTCCCGGAACTTCGAAACTTCCCGGGCCACGTGCTCATGAGTTACGTGCCATCTCTACTTCTGGGCTATGTGTTCGATGGTATTGTGCGGAGTTTTGGTGCACAACTATCTGATGACTTTTGCATTTCTGCAGGTAACTATGGAATAAAATATTCATTTTTTAAATCTTTAACGAAATTTTCAATTTATATGGCCCTCATTGAAGGTTGTGTTTATGTTTCTTAATTTTAAATCAGCACTCCTCATACGTACCTGGAAAAGTAAATTTAGAACATACACATTTAGAACAGTCTAGCCAACATCATCCTTAAAAAAATCTCATCCCGGTACGGTGTGGAAATCTCGTAAGCGATTTGGGGGATCGGATAAAAATTTAAAACTGAATCTATCCCTTCAATATAGAATGCGCTAAGTATATACCACACTTTCGTAATATTTACCCAATCACATCAACAACACAAAAATCCATCAACCCCAAAACTTCTAAATGAGCTACTTCTTGAAAGAGAATTACCTTCTCCGGTGCATGAAACATAATTAAGATGAAAAATTGTGTACTTTTCTAGAAGAAATTAGGAGTCATACATACAACTGCACCTCAAGTTAGTGACAACTTACGTGACTATTGTGCCTAACTCGGGAACGGTGCGCCCTACGTCTTTAAAATCCGGTTTTCGTTTCTCCCAAATAACTTTAAGTTACACTATTACATAGGCCATTATCTAGAAAATGAGAGTTAAAAAAAATATATTTTGAAAGTTTATCGATTCTCAGTGCCCCACATCGTAGCACGGATGGACCAGAAACGTACAGAATCTCGCAATATAAGTAACATTGAATGGAACATGTTAAATTTATTATAATTTCATTGCACGGGTCAAAGATTTTTGTTTTGAAATAAATGATGAGCAATATTATTTTTAAACAAGCACAGTACCACGTCTTGAATGTTCGCACGAGTACACCTACCATACTTGTTTCTACTAAAATGTGATTGTTCTGATAAATATGTTTATCTTATGGAAATTGAGTAATAGAACTCTACATATTATCCATTCGGTCAAATTCATCACGTGAATACCGCCTCTCAGCATTGGTTAAATGAGCCCGGGCTCTGGCTCACTCTTTGAAGGGGCTGTGTGGAATAACTTTGTAGCAAACATGTTTTCTCTAAATATAGAACTGGCAATGCTACAGCAGCACATACTTTCTCTATTTTCTGTAAAAGTTATGGAATATAAAAAAACTAATTGAATACGCAAAAGTGTTCCCAATCCGTAAAAATATTTCCCCGAGCTGAGATTCGAACCTACGTATATTCCCGGAGCAACTAACTTATTCACTAGACCTCCGAGCTGCATTCCAAAAACGCTCCCGAAGCACCAAATGAATTTTTGCAAATATCAACATTTGAGAAATTTTAATGAAAGTCGTACCTACGCCACATTATTAAGCGAAAATTGTTCTGATTAACTAAAACTATAAAAAAGACTTTGAAGACGTGTTTCAGAAAATCTTGCTTCTGCGTTTTAAAAAAATTGACATTATTGCACTCAAAATTAAGCAAAAACCACTTACAATTTCAAAACATTGTACTTGACATTATTTAAAGATCTAATTTTGATGAATAGATTTCATTCAGGAAGAAATCTTTAGCTTGACTAATGTAGTTGTATGAGGGAGAATAAACAAGTTTAAACTTTGACAATTTTCGAAAATGCAAATTTTTATAAGCGTACTTTACTTCATTCGATCTTCTATAGTGTAAAGAAACCATTTGAAACCATTTTAGAGGAAATTTTAAAAATTTCATGCAAAGTAGTACTCATTAAAATTAAAAGATTCATTTCAAATTCAAGAGGCCGAGACACCATCCCGAATTATGGCGAAATATCCTTTCTGACAAAAAATTTGAGCAAGGTTAGGTGCTGGTGTCAACTGATGAACGGACGGATAGTCAGTCACACCCAAGAAAGGGTGCCGGACGGAAAGGAAAAAAATCTCTATCTTCATAATTGAAGTTGTGGAATAACACCGAAATTTTTTTTAATTTTTGCAATTTTCGAAAAATCTGAGTTTTCAACAAAATGAGACCTGCACCATTCTCTGAAACGTCCTTCCGCTATCCAACAACAAAATTTAATAAAAAGAATCTAGAGCTTTTTTTAATTTTGAAAATGTTCCAGGGGCTTCGTGTAAAGTACCCCCCTCCCCAAAAAAATATCGGTTTTAAATTCAAGGCGCCACGACACCAGCCAGGTCATAGAGGAATATGAATTTTGGAGAAAATCGGCTGAACGGTTTAGCCGCTAGCGTTGTTCACAGACAGATGGACGTTTTACCGTCATTGGATTTTTCGGTAACAAGGATCCAAAAAATGTGAATACTCCACGTGTTGAAGGATTTTTTTCTAAATTTAGCAATTGGATTTATCCACTTTTTTGTTACCATGGTTCTATAATGACAGTTTTTCTGCCAAAAATTAGCCGTTTTTTCCGCGCAGCATTACGTTTCTCTCTAAGCGGTAGAGAGAAAGTAAAAATTAATCCAGTAGGACAAGCAATATTTAATAAAAGTAATTTCTAATGGTGTAAATTTGAATAGCTCTTAATACATTTCTCATGTCAAAATATCCATCTCTATTCCAAGAACTCTCCTTAATTGACAATAAAAGACACGGCCAACAATAAAACTTAGTTTTAACTTCACAACCTTTTAGCCATTTATGTGAATAATACCATGAAGGATTGAATTTTCTTGCATTTTTTCGCCAGCAAGATGTACTCAACATAGGAGAGGGCTGAGCATTGTCCAAAAGTTGTCTTTTCTACATCGTTAGAACGAGAAAACGGGGCACGTGGTAGTTCACTCTCTCTGTCATAATATTAATGTGTAATCATACTTATAAACCAGTGGTGCTAAAACAGCATGTACTTTCTCCCCATTAGTAATGTAATACTATTTATACCACAATATCTCTCCGTATTAACAAATCTTAGTCATAATTTATTGTAAAACTCATTTGAAATCGTAGAAAATTTGGTTCGAAAATTAGTTTTAAGCAATAGACTTTTTTATTGAAAACTTTAAATGAAAAAGCGTGAGAAAGTAAAAATGTATTTCTGGCATAGAATTCATTGTATAAGGTATGCAGGGTATTTACGAACATATAAAAGTAACATATAATAGGTATTATTAAACACTATGGTTTTGTAATATTCTTCAAATATATAAGTATTAGTATATTACCACGAACAAAACAGCCGTCATTGTCGCCTTATAAGTGTGGCTCACTATGGTTTCCGAGACACATTTTTGTGGCCAAAATTAATAACTGTAAATTGTGAAGAAAGTATTACGTGTTAATGGTTCTCACGCATTAAAACAACAACACCACACATAATTCTGCAGAAAAAAGTATAAAATTCACAAAATATTTATATTTATTAACTAAAGTGTTGAATTAACACATGTCAGCTTCACTTTCCTTTCCCGATGCTATCTCTCATATTGGCATATTTTATTTCTTACTTATGACCTCTCTTCTCTAAAATAACCAAATGGTAATCCTGTATTTTTAAATGTCTTCATCTTTTGTCTGCAAACGAAGTGGTATCAGAGTGGCTGCAAACGAAGCTTTAGAATGATTGCCAGGAATATCGAATGTTTGCGAATACATTGGAAAACCCAAAATGCCTTCAAAACTATAACTACAAATAACTTCCGCATTAATATTGCTAATATTTAGCATACAATCCATATGCTGAATGGCTTCTAGTAAAAACACTATTTGTTTCAATGTGTGTTTCAAAATATTTTGTAAAGGAAGTTCCGCAACTAATGTCGTTTGCAGTAATTGTCTATATGTTTATTATCCAGATACATATTTACACTTAAATACTGCACTGTTTTTGTTTCAAAATAATGTTGCTTTCTTAAATTATTATGTAAAGTAAATTTCTTTTTATACTCAAATATTGATTACTTGTATTATCTCAAATACACTCCAGAGCTTCCTCAAATGTGCACAAAATTATTTTTTCTCTTAAAACACACAGAATCCTTACTTTTTTATTTGTATATAGTCGACATTCTTTTAAAACAACTGTTTTTTCGCTTTCTTTCATAAAGTGCTGCAATAGTTGGCGCATCTACAATTAAACCAGACACCCTTCTTCTGACCACTGGGAAGGTTCCCGACTTCTTGTCCTAATTGATTTTTCTGAAAACAGAACATGTTTATCAGATGATGAGAATAATGGCATTGCTTTTATCTTGATAATAGAATTAGTCTTGAGCCAAAAATTGTCTTTTTTTTAAATACCGACAATCTTTTTACCACATTTTTTAAAAAAATTGGTATAATTGGCAAATTTTGTACCAAATTTTCTATTCATTCAATGAATTTGATTTATTTTGAATATAATGCCCTGTTCCGCGGCGGCCTCGTTCCCGGCCCCAAGATATCGCCGTCTCAGCCGGCAGCCGACCACCGACCGCCACGGCGGTCAGGAGAAATGCCTTCCGTCGACAGAGTCCGATCTGACGACGTCGATATTTGGTCCCTTTGGGAATGATACACCATGTGCTGTTCTAGAGAGTACAGTCTTAATGAAGAGCGGCGACATTCTACCAAAACACGTAATCCCTACCCATTTCCTCCCGCGCACTGGCTCACGCGGCACCCTGTATGCCGCTAATATGTTCCGTCTTACAAGTTCCGATATCATATGTCAATAATTAGTATAGTATTACCTGCCACACATTACAACACGTCCCCATTAACACCGTTCACCTAACCACGCGCCCACCGTCGCTTCACTCGCAAGTGAACACGTGATTCCCCAGACTCACTTCAATTTTTTTCTGCGGTCGCACCAGCCACAGTTCAGCGTAAACACAATGCGTTTTTTTCAATCAGTACTCCGGCAATAGTACTAACGATCATACACATCTCTTTCATTACGCGACGAGCCGTTTCACAGGCTCGCCGCCAATCAGTGCTGGCAGGTGCTCTTGAGCATTTCCAAATAGGTAGTGCTGTGAAAACCAACAAATGGTAAAAAAAAAACAACAAACCACAACACCAAGTTAACTAGTGGTGCTACAGAATGGCAGAGACTTTCCCGTGTTAGTTTTCTAGTTCCTTGGGTCTGGGCTAGCTATTCGCAATTGCCACATACTCGCGTCAACTGACATCTATCGGGACCCAAAGTACATTTTTTTAATTTTATTAATTTGTCGGTTTCGTAATGATAGAACAGAAATATTAATTTTAAAATATTAAAGAACAGTAAAACCTCGTCCTAAATGGCAATTCTCTTTGATTAAATTGGAGCCGTTTTTAAGAAAATGGCGTTTAAACGCTAATAAAACGCGAAATTTGAAGTTCTTTTTCACACAAAACTTTTGAGTTTTCGAAAACCTTCACTTGAAGTTATTTAAAGCACTTACGCTCACAAATACAACAGTGTTTACAAATTGCTGGAAGTAGGCATATTAAAGGTGTGAAATATCATTAAAAAAAATTATATTTATGTAATTTTTGCAAAAAAAATCCCAAAGTGAATTTTACATGATATTAAAGAGTGCAATTTGCACTATCCGTTACAAAAGGTTGACGAAAAAATGTAAAGCCATTTATGAGAAAATGGCGTTTGAGCGTTTCTGAAAATGCGGAATTTTGAGCTACTTTTCACAGAAAACGGTTGAGTTCTCGAGAAACTGTACTTGACATTATTTAAAACATATGTACTCGTAAATATTATAATGTACTCATAAATATTATATAATATATTTAGATTAGTGGCAATTACAAATGTAATTTAACTGATTATACAATTTTGTTTCATATGTTCATTGCGGATTTTTAGAGAATCTTCGCGAGTAGACCTCGGATTTCAGGACAAATGACTATGTATTTCCTTCAGGAGGTTGTGGAAATTAATTTAAGGTGTTTACGAATAAAAAAAAATAGATCTATTGAAAGCCTCTAATAGTGCCTAAAATGTCCTAAAAGGGCCGTTGATCTCTATTTTAATTTTTCTTGCAGAAAACTACTAAACAAAAGAAATTTTGAAGAATTACCAGATTTTAATTACTCATCTTTAAATTATTTCGAAACGCAAATAGTTACCAGAATTTCCGGAAACGCGAATATTCCTTGATAGAATACGCAATCGACTACGCATCGAAGTGTCTCACTTGAGACACCAAACATACGAGCTCTGCGAGTTCAATATAAGACGATGTTTCACGCTCGTCTCCGATCAGCACGCTCTTCTTAGCAATGACACCCATTCCCGATGCAGCTGCGCTGTTGACAGGTTAAGAATAAACAGCAAAAAAGAATGAATGAAATGAAAAGAAATGAAAGGGAATAAAATAATAAGCTTGTAGTTACTCTCATGTAAAAATACTTGTCTTTTCAGTATAAAAAATGCCTAATTTCATCCTTTTGTGATCAGTTTTAGATGCCAGAATCATAACTTTTCATTTCTAATATTTTAATATGTTTGGCTCGATCATTTTAAAATCTATTTTAAGTGCCTAAAACGTCACTTTTGATGCCTAACACTGCCTCATTTCATAATTTCGTTACCTATTTTAGGTACCTAAATCATCACATTTTTGTATCTAAAATTCCGAGGTCTAGTCATGAGATAAGTAAAACACACACACACACACACACACACACACACACACACACACACACACACACAAAATTACTACGTTCACGTTCGTTAAGGAGAAAAAAACTTTGTGACGCCACGTATCTTTCAGTTGCGATGATTGGCTGTTCGTATAAAAATAAACCAAAAGCGTTTCTGACACAGCATCTACAAAAAACTGTGCGTTTATTCCTTTTGACCTTCACAAGTTTAGTTCACATTGGCAGTAAACGTTAGTACCGAACTTCTGAGCTGCACTCAACGACTTATACGACAGACTGATTATTTAAAAATGATTTCTTTAAAATTTTATACTATATTCGCAAACTGAAAAGAAACATCATAGGCAAACTAATGGTGCTATGATAGCACGCACTTTCTTGAATTATATGTAATAGTAACGTAATATTATAATACTACTTAAAATCGCGATTGGTTTTCCAACCCACAACAATTTTTTGCTCACACTGTGATTCGAACTCAGACTCTTAGGCTATGGAGTCATCGCGTAATGTCTGTCTTAAGGACCATAACTTATTCTCTACAGTATGTATTCATACTGTACACAGAAACATTGTAATTTTAAGGGTAAATAAATAAAGCTTCGTTACAATTCCATCCACGTGACCTTACCAACTGTGAGAAGAATTCTAAGAATTTCAAACGCCATATTGGGATGTTGCCATGGTTTTGCGAACCGATATCTCTTCAAATGTGTATCTCATAAATCTCGTTTGAATATATTTCACACACCGCTCACAGTGAGACGATGCTCAAATGTTGAATTTTTGATGATGTATTTGCTTTAAAAACATTTCGTACAAACATTTCTATTGTGTGCCAGATTCATATTCAAAAGATAAAAGGCGATATATATATTTATGCATTCATAAGGCGAAATATTGGATAGCCTTCAGCTCTGGATGTTTAATTTATACTCTAAGGGTTCGATTGCTGATTATGGTATACTTTTTCAAACATTGGAAGCTCACTTCGATGTAATTAAGGCATGCTCGTGTGAAATTATCCTTGCTTGTCTGTGTAATACGCTGCAAATACTGTAACAGTTGAATTTATTCAGGTTTGTTTCTTTTGTAGAAGTAAGACATTACTTCTGTTCCTGGCTATCGAAATAATTGCAGACATGCAAATATTAATTGCAGATATGAAATAATTGCAAATATATGCATCATTTGAATTGGTTTGGACTTTTTAGGATGATTGCTGAAGTTTTACTAGGTCAGAAATTGCAGTACTGTAATATTTCATCCTTCCCATTAATACGAAAAAGTATGTGATGTTGTATCACCATTAGTTTCTTGAAACATTTTGTATTTAAAATAAACTAAATTCAACAATAAACTTATTTCTAAGAGCATTATAAATTTCATAAAATACAATAAATTCTTATTCTCCTAACTTCTTAGTTATTATTCACACTTCTTCTATTATTATTCACACTTCTTAAGTTATACATCCCAAGTTCAATTTCCATTAAAACTTTTAAACTTACCCAAATTCGAGAAGGTATTTTTTTAACTTCTGCGCATCATTTTGTGAATATTCAAGAAACAGCTGAAGTACAAATTACATTAATGCTAATGAGGTATCTGTTGCAATATTACAGAACCGTTACAAATAATCCGAGATAGTAAGTACTGTAGTAACACCACTAGTTTCTTAATGCCTTGTGTTATGAAAAGGCAAATTTTATTAGAATTGTTTTTCACTAGTCATGTAAATTAATCAATTGACAGTTCCTAAGTTTTTAATAAGAAATGTAATATAATGAATTGTCTACATCGACAGCCGATTCCTGGACACAATGACTTGTGCTCCGAAAAATTTGGATTTATGAAATATTTTTCCGAGAATGGGCGATGGAGATCTGAGAAGGAAAATCTGCGATGGTGGGCAATTCTTGTTGCTGTTTGAGAAGCCAGCTGGGGCACGTTTGTTATCAAAGCAAAGCTTACTATTCCGAGGGTCGTGTATTAGAAAGGCGTCGTCTTAAGAATGACCACTTCCTGGACTGGACTGAAGCTTATTTCTTGAACAGTATTTATGTATAAACGAATACGTTTGCATGTATGGGATGGAACTTGTTGGCCATTATGTGATGAATAATGTTGAAAATGACTTCGAAATCCTTGAGATTACTTACGTTGTCGTAAAGATAATTGAGAATTGTATGAAACATGACATAAAAAAGATGATAAATTCAGTATTAGAAATCACAAAAACTACAGAAGGCCCAATTTTTACTTTCTCTCTTCTGCTTACGCAGTAGATAGAAAGTTGTGTAATTCTGCTGGAAGAAGCGGCGAATTTTCGGCAGAAAAATTCTTATTACAAGGCCTGGGTAACAAAAAAGTGGATAAATTCAGTTGCTAAATTTTAAAAAAATCCTCTAACACGTGGTGTAGCCAGAATCCATGTTTTGGGGGTCCTTGATACCAAAAAAGTCGATTGACGGCAAAACGTCTGTCTGTCTGTTTATCCGTTTGTGAACAACGCTAATGGGTAACCCGTTCAGCTCATTTTCTCCAGAATTGATATTCCTCATTCGATAGGGTTGATGTCGCGGCCCCTTGAATTTGAAACTGATATTTTAATTCTAGAGGGTACTTTACGTAATGCCCCTTGGAAATTTTCAAAATTTAAGAAAAATGGCTCCAACATTTTTATTAAACTTTGTTAAAGGATAGTGTAAAGAACGTTTAAAAGAATGATGCAGGTCTCATCTTCGTTAAAAACATTGATTTTTCGAAAATTAAAAAAAAATCACTTTTTTGGCGTCTTCCTACAACTACAATTATGAATTGAAAATTTTTTTCTTAATGAAATCTGTTCATGAGAAACATATCTAAAAATAATGTCATGATTGATTTTTGAAAAACATGTATTTTTTTGAAATTTTTTTGTCGAAAATAGGCAATTTTTATTTTTTAAACTATTTTTTCTTAAAAACGGCACAAAATTGTTTGATTTAATTTAGACCAGATAGCGTAAAGGACGCTTAAGAGAATCGTGCAGGTCTCATGTTCGTTAAAATGCCTAATTTAACAAAAAATGTAAAAAATTAAAAATTCTTTGGCGTGTTTCTACAATTGTTACGACAATTTTTTCTTAAAGAAATGTGTTCATAAAAACATATCTTCGAATAAGATCATGTTGACATTTTTGAAAATACGAATATTTTTTGTGTAATTTGGCTACATACAAAGTCGCCCCTCCGAATTTACTGCTCTTCGTGAACACAAGTTGAGAGGTGTTTGGAAGATATTGCTATTCTTATAAAAGAAAGTACTCGTAGATTGAAGGAAGGTTATAAATTTAACTTACAACTAACAAATTATACTTCTTTACTTCAGGAAACTTTGATCGCTGATTATGGTTAAAAATCACTACTGTTCCTGGGCATCGAAATAAACACATTCACCACAGGCGCTTCCATTGAATTGGTTGAGTTTGGATTATATTAGTTTTATTTATAATACTTTGCATTTAAAAAATAGAAAACATTGAATACCATTAATTTTTATTTTTATGAACATTTTAATTTTATATTACAGTAAAATCTGTCTAAAAAGGAACCTGTACAAACCGGAAACCTGCCTTAACCGGAAAATGTCTCCGGCCAGTGAAGTTAAATGGCATTTTATACAGCATAAAACGGAATCTGTCTAACGCGGAAACGGAACGGTTTTTCATGTCCTGCTGGAGGGAAAAACCTTCATTAAACGGAATTTCTGTTAATTTAATGCAACTAGCAGAGACGCGAGATACTCTTAATGGAATGAATGCATCTGCAAGCCTGTTTTAATATCTTTGTCCATGTTATATGAGTTCTACACGTGGCAGCCGCACAGTGAAGGAAAGGGGCTTCCGTTATGTAGAATTCGATCTTCAGGTCATTTGTCTCTCAAGGCGTAGGCCTTAGGGGAATTCCCTCTCTCCCGACTCTCTAAGCGTGGGTAGATGTACGGGCATGTCTTCAATTCACGCGTCTCCCTGTCTCGCGTTAACAATCGTAACCCCTCAAGGCTCACATTACTCAAGGCCATGCGAGCATGCGAGATAGACATAGTACTCTGGGCTGTGACGCATTGTGCACTGAAATAGTCTGCGAGAAGTCCGGGTGCAGCCACTACCCAGTGAGGCGGTGTGTTTTTATGAGTTTCACAACCAGTTTGACAATGGTTGAAAAAAGCACAAAACTCTAAATATGAAAATGTTTCAACTTTGGAAAACAATTGAAAAGGTGTTAGTAAGAGAGAAAACCAAAAAACAAAAACTCAAGATTAATGACGAAAAAACATTTATATGAACAAGTCGTGAAATATTTCCACTACCTAATTGTCAGAAAAAAATTATGTTTAATGTTCATTTATTGGCGATATCTTCTGTAAATATGTTTAATGCTAGTATATGTTTTATAATTATAATAAAGTAATGTAACTAGTTTTAGGGCGGAAATATCAAAATAAAAAGTGTCATAAACAGACATCCCTTCATAAAACGGAAATCTCCCTAAACCGGAAATTTTTTTTGTCCCAATCGATTCCGGTTTAGACAGATTTTACTGTACTACCTCCACTGCTTTGGAAAACAATGCAGCAATATAAAAGCTACCCCCCGATAAGATGATAAACCCTTCAACCAAATTACATATGAGTAATTACACTATAATTCTAACATAAAAAATCATATTTTTGAAAGGTTTCTAAGCCCCTCTCTCATCACCCAATCCTTTGTATATCATGAGCAAAGGAAAGACTAAAGTTTTTTGCAGTTTATTAAATAATAATTTGGTCTGTTTTCTTATGTTATTATGATAAACTGTTTTCTAATTTATATTTTTTTCTACTCCCATTGTATAATGCTGTCATTGGTTGGCTGCAACCAGTTGCATAATGATAGCCATTTCGATACAGTTTTCATTATGATACAGGTTCTTGACCAATAACTGAGACGCTTACAAACCAAGTATTGGAACTTCATTAATCATTAAAAATCAGTGCAGTAAATGTTTCGTTCGAGTGTGTACATTAAAATTGCATTTAATATTATATTATGCTTCTCAGTTCTAATTTCTTTTATCAGTAGTAATTTTTACGTGGCATTATATTTAAAATAAATTGGATCGTAATTTCACTTTAATCCTATTTGACTAGCGCAGTGGTTGTTATTGCAGAGAACATTTGAGTGACGTTATGATCTGAACGCAACCCGTTTTGTGTTATTTGCTGCTGCCGTGTGGTTGTCCTTAAAAACCGGCCAATTCTTTAGTTTAAAATATTTAATAAATAGTAGTTCTTTCTGGTGGTGTTGACGTTTCCAGAAATGAGAGAAAATGCGAAAATGGTGACGTTGGAATATTATTGCCGCAACCTTTGTAATCGCTCGCAAGCGCTGTGGTAAAACAAAGCCAACTGCGGGTGTAGGGTAGAGAGATGTCCGGTAGGTGGCCATGGCTGAATCTTGCAAGTCGACTGCCACGAAACGATTCAGTGGAGACGTTTAACTTATAAAAGTTACCATAAGTCGTAGAAAAAGTACCGTATGAAACTCAATGTAATGGGTATTAATACACTCGTGTGAAGTTTACGATACTCGCTCGTTCCTCGCTCGTATCGTAATAACACACTCGTGTATTAATACCCATCATTACATCATCGTTTCATAATGTACTATTTCAGTCGGATAAAATAGTGATAAGTTGACGAAAAAAAAAATTGAAATTAAAAAACACGTTTTTGGCTGTAAAGGGGCGTGGGTGGTGGAACGGGGGCTATAAACCTTTCAAAATTATTATTTTTATGTTAGAATTGTAGTGTAACTACTCATATGTATTTTGGTGGAAGAGAAATTTTTACCATCTTATCTAGGGGTACCCTTTGAGATGTTCATTGTTGAACGGCAACAATATAAGATTTTTTAAAAATTTATTCTTGCTTGGCCTGAGGCCCTCAGCAGCCCTGAACGACTGGTACAGTAGTTGATTTTATTTGATACAGCAAGTTTGCAAGATATTTTCTTTTTTCGTGATTATTACATTTTCAGAAGCATTATTTATTATACGGAAAGGCTAATCTCTTACAGTCTGCTTAAGGAGGGTCAAAACATTCTCTGGGTAATTTCCTTTTCAATCGTTTACGATGAGGGTTCTGTTTGCCAAGTTTGAAATGGGTAGCTGAAGGTATTCGAGAAATTTTATTATAGAATTTTGCGGATAGAAGGGAAAAATATACAGTGATAGGTATGATACCGAGTTCTTGATGGATTTGAGAGTTTGGGATGAACCAGGGTGCTATTGTGATTATTCTTAGGAATTTATTTTGGAATGTTTGGATTTTCTGAATATTTGTTTTGGACGCTGCGGCCCAGACAGGAGATGCATAATAACTTAATATAGGTCGTATCATTGTTTGGTAAAGATGAATGGATGTGTGTAGTTGGGGATGATTTTTTGAGTAAGGGATATAACTGATGTGTTCGCTTAGTGGCTAGTGCTATTCTATGCATGATATTGGGTCTCCATGCGAGTCGTCTGTCGAGTAATACTCCAAGGTATTTTGCCGTGGCGTTCGCAGGAATCCATGGTGTGTTATGGTTTTGATAGGTGAGTGTGGGTGGGTCAAGTGGTCTTCGAAGAGTGAATATTTTCCCTTGGCTCTTGCTTGCGTTTATCAGAATGTGCCATTTCTGTGCCCAATCGGAAAATACAGTGAGATGGTTTTGCAGATGCTCTATTTCTGTTTCTATGTCTCGGTTTGTGGAGTAGATTGCTGTATCATCTGCAAAAGTTGCTATGGATGTTGATGGTGTGGTGGGTACGTCAGCTATGTAGATATTGAATAAGGTTGGAGAGAGGCTCGAACCCTGCGGAACTCCTGCTTTGATGGGGTATGGTGTTGAGAGTGCACCAGGAAGTCGCACTGAAAAAGTGCGTTCACTAAGAAAATCTTCTATTATGCGTGCGAGATATTGGGGAGTGCCAATGCTCCGGAGTTTGATATCAGTCATGGGTGCCATACTGTATCAAAAGCTTTTGCGATGTCAAGGAATACTGCAACTGTATGCTTATGATCATGAAAACTTTCGATAATGTCCTCTGTCAATCGCAATATTAGGTGGTATGTTGAAAGCTGAGGTTGAAACCCAAACTGATGAGGTGGTATTATATTTAATGTGGTGAGATGATTATTTAGTCAGATGAGGATGCATTTTTTCAAGTAATTTCCCCATGGAGGATAGCAGACTAATTGGGCGGTAGCTTCCTGGGTCATCATTTGGTTTTCCTGGTTTGGGAATGGGATGATATGTGCGTATTTCCATGTGTGGGGGAAGTATGACATTCTCAGGGCTGCATTAAATATTCCTGTGATGTGTACAATGACTTTTAGAGGAAGACGTTTGAGTAAGTACGCTGAGATTTGGTCGAAACCGTTTGATACTTTGGGGACTGACAGAGAAATATATTTAATGATTTCTAACGGAGAAATGAATTTTGGACATTCTGGTACTTTGATTGTTGGCCTTAAGTTTTCTACTGAGATGAAATTGTCATGTTCAGGATTGTTGGTGGAGTGGGGTGTGAATGATGTAGCAAAGTATTTTCCCAACACTTCGCATTTTTCAGATGGTGAAGATACTGTACCCGATAAAGTGGTGAGGGGAGGTATTTTGATAGGCTTATTCAGGATATGCCGTGTTATGTTCCATAACGAGTGGTCTGTAGATTTTGCCGTTTGTGTTTGGAAGTGTAACTTCTGAGCATTACTGATGGCTAAAAGTTTTCTCACAATTTTGGTGAGTAGGGTCAGGTTGGATTTTAGGAACGGAGATCTGTGTTTCTGCCAGTGATTTCTTATGTATCGCTTGTGATGAATTTTTGTAGTATGAGTGCGAGTGGAGAGTTGGGTCGTGTTGATGGGGCAGTTAAATCTAATGTATCTAATATGGTGTGAGTAAGTACATTGATTGCTTGGTCTATTTCTTGTGTGGTTTTTAATGTTGGTAGTGGAGGTAGGAGTTGTGTGACAAGGAGTTGATAATATGGCCAGTTCTCCTTTTGGAGATTATAAGGGTGGGTGGGTCGTATTTTGCGGGGTGAAGTATCTAGAGTGAATATGAGTGGGCGATGATCTGATTGAAGAGCTATGTGAGTTTCAACATGAATATTATAATTGATGTCTCTTGAGACTCCGAAATTAAGAACGTCGGCCTGAATTGTTGGACAATAAGGATAATAAGTTGGAATTTCTGGTGCATGAATTGTCAAGTTAAGTCTTTGTACATCGTTCAGAAGAGATATTCCAGTCGGAGTATTCAATCTGCTGCCCCAAACTATATGTTTCGCGTTCCAGTCACCCACAATGAGGGTGGGTTCGTTTGGAGTAAGTAGTATGTCAATATCACCTGGCTTATATGGGATATTTGGTGGTTTGTAAATCGATATTATATTGAGTGTAGAATGTGTGTTCTGGTGTATGACTACTCTTATATTTTCGAAAGTATTGGTGTGGTTTATTGATTGAACGTGGTGTAATATATTATTTTTAACTAATATCGCGACTCCTCCACTGCGTCTTTTTCTTGGGCGGTGATAGCCATGTAATTCATATCCTGGAATATAAATCCTCATCGAGAGACTCAGGTGTGTTTCTTGGATGCAAGCTACATGAATTTTATTGCTATGTAGAAAGTGAGCTAGTGAGTGGATGTTAGGTCGTAATATAATAAGATAATAAAATGTGAAATTCTTTTGAATTCTTCTCTTTGTTCAATATTGACTTGCAACCATTATGAGGCTTTGGGTTATTTATTTCTATTTTTTATTTAACGTCAAAAACAAAAACTGTGTGACATATTATGGGGAGAAATGTATTCTGTGAAGGTTTTCGTAAATACTGGTATCCCCACCCTTACCAATTTACATGCTGAAGCGAAGAGAGAAAATCTACAGAAACTAGTGTTGCTTCAGATCATACTTCTCGCATCCTCTCTAAAATCGCAATTTTCGAAAATTCAGAGTTCAACGAAAATGAGAGCTCCGCCGCCCTTTTAAGAATTCCTTCAAAACTTTCGTGGGAAAAATTGAAAAAAAATTGGAGCGGATATTGAGAAAATTTTGTTTAAATAGTACTGAAACGGTGGTTTTTAATTAATTATTAAAAACTATTGAAACGTTTATCAAATCCAAGATACCTCTCTATTTACACGTTGTGCTTCTGTCATGGGTCCGAATATGCAAAGGGCACAATTCGGCTTACCTCATCGTTCAACTAGAATCTGCCCCCTGTAGACTCGCTTCTATACGGAAAACGACAAAACCTGAAAGTTATTTTAATGATGTGCCAGACTGCACAATAATAACCAAGTTTGTTTTTTGTACTTTCTTTAGCACTAGAACAATTTGAATTTATTTTAACCAAAGATTTCATTTTATTCAAAACAACACTCTTTAAAAATTATTGACTTTGGTCATGACCATGAAAAATAAAATAATTGTTCGTACGAACGTTAACCTGAGCTCTCTTACCGTTGTATGGTTTGATGCTTCGTTCGGACGCCGCGTATCGCCACACCATCACCTCCGACCGACCGGTTACCAGCTCTAGTCTTGATGCCTTCTATCTTGAATCTTCCGACACGCCACGAAGTCACTCCCATTCACATAATGCACTAGTCATATGCGTCCATGCAGATGCCTACCCGCGTATTACTAATTGAATCGGTTATTCATGCGCCCAAAGCTGCTTGCACTAGCTTGCCATATCACCATCAGCACTGGTGAAAATAATCAAAGTTCAAATGAACAGTTCTACAGTAATTTACACGTCCCGATCCATTTGTAAAATAATTAAAGTCCTCGCCTTGTTCGGCAAAATATTTACAAGTTCATTAGCCTGGTGCTTCTCCTTCGTCACTGGTGAGAACTAATTATAGTTGACAAGTTTATTAAAAGTTCCTCCCTATCGGTATGAAAATAATCCAAGTCAGTGCACGGTTTCACCAAAATGTTTCTATGTTCCACTTTCACTGGCGAAAAAAAAGTTAAAATCCCGAACTGTATCTCCGAAATTTTTACAACTCTCTACTTTCGATCACAAAAATATACCAAGTCTGAATTCGAGCACTCACCCCCTGGTTCAGAAATGATCCTCACGCTATGAAATCTGAGTTCCAACTAACTATTTTTTTTCGTTCTTCGATCCAGAAAAACTCGTATTCATTGTTGTATAAAATTTTTTATTCCCTACCAACGGATTCTTATTATGTATTTACTTTTCTAACCAAGGTGCACTCTTGAGCGAAATTTCGACTCTTGCACACGCATTTTTCGACTGATTCTACACTATATCCACGGGCTCATGAAATTTTTATCTCTGTTACTAAGGTGCCCGCTTACCAAATATCGTGACATGTCAAAATATTGGTGTTCTCCCTAGCAACGTCCTGGTCACCTGTTACTAAGGTGCCTAATTCTGATTTAAACTAGCATTAAATTGTCTGATTTTGAATGCCCTCCCGCATTTGGTATATCACAGTACAAATTACTCAAAACTACTTGTTTTTTTTTCAAAAAAATGTGCTTCTTTAAAGAGCTGATTTTTTCGAACAGTTTTAGTTTAAAGTCAAAATCTCTTTCTTCAATTTTATGGTTCTGAAATGTTGAAAGTTTGCAGTTTTCAAATATACTGAGAGTTCCCGGAAAGGAGACGGGTACTTGAGAGGAGAAAGTTTAAAGAAAAAAAATAGAGCCGTTTAAAGAGGCAAAATTACAGAAACTACTCGTATTTTTGAAAACTTGTATATAACCGCGTTTCAAAATCTGTCTTTAAAGAACATATTTTTTTACAAAAAATCTCTATCTTCAATATAGGAGTTGTAGGTAGACGTGGAAACAAATTTGAACTTTTGCAGTTTTCATAAAATCGGGGATATAAAAAAGAATGAGATCTGAACCATTCATCCTTAAAGTGTTCTTTACGCTAACCGACGACAAAGTGTAGTCAAACAATTTGGAGTCAAGTTTGAGAAAATTTTCAAAATACTGGGGCATTAGATAAAGTCATCTCCAAAAACAAAATATCCGTTTTTTAGGCGTTAGCATTAACCATAGACGGAGGGAGAGACATGTTTTTTCGTCAATAGATTTTTCGGTATGAAGAACCCACGAAACTTGGATTCTGATTACACGTGTTGGAGGAAGTAATTTACTGGATTTATCCACTTTTTCGCTATCAGGGCCAGGCAATAAGAGTTTGTGTGTCAAAAATTCGCCGTTTTCCGCAGCAAGATTAAAATCCCTTCTCTTCATACGTAGTATGTAATGGCAAGAAAGTAACTAGTGGTGCTATAGAATGGCACAGACGTTCCCAAATTAATTTTCTATTTCCTTGGGTCTTCGCTATCTATTCGGAATTGCCACATACTCTTTCTTGCCAGCTACAATCTATCACCGCCAAAAGTACATTTTTTTGTCATTTTCTGAATTTTTCGGTTTCTCATTGGTAGAACGAAAATATTAATTTTAGAATATTAAAGAACAAAAAAACCTAGCCCTAAATAGCAATTTTCTTTTAAAAATTATGTGCATTTTTTAAGAAAATTGCGTTTTAGCGCTACTAAAAATGAAATTTGAAGCTCATTTTTACAGAAAATGTTTGAGTTTTCAAAATACTTTATTTGAAGTTATTTGAAGTACTTACACTCACAAATATAATAATCTTGACAAATGCTGGTAATATGCATATTAAAGATGTGAGGGATTCTTTAAAAAATTACATATGTGTAATTTTTGAAAAAACAAAAAAAAAATCCTCCAAATAAAATTTACGTCATATTAAAGAGTGCCATTATCACTATCCGATCGAAAAGTTTGAAGAATTTTTTTTAGCCCTTTATCAGAAAATGGAGTTTGCCCGTTTCTGAAAATGCGGAAATTCGAGCTAGATTTCACAGAAAACGGTTGTGTTTTCGATAAACTTTACTTGACATTATTTAAAGCTCAGGTACCTCTTAATATAATAATGTGAACAATTCGCCGCTAGTGTAAATATTAACGACATGAGAGAGAAGTCAAAAAATTATATTTTTGCAATTTTTGAAAAAACAAAAGAATACAGCAATATGGTGTTTATGTCATCTCATAGGGTACACTTAGCACTATCTCTACTAAAAGCTTAAAGAAAAAATTTGGAGCCGTTTTTGAGAAAATCTAGTTTTTGTAATTTTTTAAAATTGCACATATTGCAAGTAATATTGCGCGAAAACTACTAAGATTTTCAAAACAATGTACATGACCTTAAAACAAGAACTCACTTTGGAGAACACATTTTATTTGAAGGAAAAATCTCTGTATTCAATTTTGTAGTTGGAGAAAGACGCCGAAAAAATTCAAACTTTCACAATTTTCGAAAATTCAGAATTATCTATGAAAATCGGACCTATGCCATGTTAAAAAGTGTATTTTACTCTATTCATACAAGAATTTTAAAGAAAAAAATTAGCGCCATTTTTGAGAAAAATGTCCGGGGGGCTTCTTGTAAAGTACCCCCAAACTTTACAAAATCTTTTTCAAAATCTCGAAGCTTCGACTAGAACCAGATCGACCGGTGAATATCCATTTGGAAGAAATCGTACGTATGGTTTAGGCGCTAGCAGTGTTCACAGACGAACAGACGGACGTTTTCCTTTCAATTGGTTTTTCGATATCAAGGACCCACAAAAGAGGGTTTCTGGCTACACCACGTGTTAGGGGATTTTTTTTCTTAATTTAGCAACTGGTTTTATCCACTTTTTCGTTATCACAGCCCGGCAATGAATTTTTTTTCCGCCGAAAATTGGCCATTTTTTTGCGCAGCATTACATAACTTTCTCTATACTACATATATCACTCCGAGTATACGTACGTAGGAAAGTAAAAATAACATTTCTACTATATGCAATGTATTTGCAAGGACAATATATCATACTGTTCATAGGTAATGGGATATATTTTAATATTTTGTCGTGCATCTTGTCTGTTGAGTTAGTTGCGTTGCCAGAACCATGGAGGCGCAAAGATCTCCCTGAGTCATATACAAATATTGCTGCCAAATAAAAACTCACAGAAAATGAATGATAAGAACCGAAGATGGTACAGGTGTCAGATAAGACTGCGAATTCCCAGCACTAGAAGCAGATGCAATTACTCCGCGAAAACATTGAGTCATACAATTAAAGTTCCCTATTTATTACTTTCTAGCCCTTACTTTGAAAGAAGAAAGAGTACTAGCGTACCCGTGCGAGAACTCTCGCATTGTAAACTCCATTTGTCTATTCTTTGCATAAAGAAGGAGAGGGAAGGAGAAGAACTACTGAAGTACCCAGAATATGAAACAAAATAACAATATAATTGATGGAATTAATGTTGGAAACAAATTTTCAATAAAAGTTTATTCCGCATTATAGAGAGACGTTCTTGGAAAAATTCATACTTCTTTAAAAACAACATATGAAGAAATTATTCAATCTTCCTTGAGAGTTAGCTTTTCGCTTTCCTTGATAGTCACAAAGATTTTTACTCTTGAGAAAGCCAAGTAAAGTAGTGCGAAAATACCGGATTGGGCAAGTACAGACCTACTCTTTGCAATATTATTTAACTTTCCTTGATTTGTTATGAGGAACCGAGGGGATTTTGGAGAATCAGGGTGCCAGCTTGCTGGGGTGCGAAAACTGAAAAATTATTTGTATACTAAAAAGTATTGGATTATTTTCTGCGTTCTTACGTACCTCAAGAAAAGGAATTCCGAGCCAAAACATAAACAAACTAATATTTTCACCTTTGAATACTAAATATCATTTGGTTGCCATTAGAAACAATTTAGTAGGCTCAGACTTCACTTCGGTACACGGGAATGTTACTCAAATGATGTTTGCATATTGAATATCTTAACGAAACGACACACGAGTTTAATATCAAACGGTGTATTATTTACAATATGAGTTTGCAGTTGGGCGTTGATGTACATACTTTCAGATACCGCCAAGGTTTAAATCGTGCGTGTGGACTGCAATTGTTGGCAGTTGTCGAGTGACTTGCGCTATTCTTTCTATAATTTTAAATTTAGTTGTTTTTTTTAATTAATTCACGAAGTATTTTAGGCTAGCGCGTTTTCATTTATGTTTTCCATTTATTTCAAGCTATTTTACTTTAGCTATTTTAAAAAGTTGGTTCTTTGTGTTATGCCATAGCACAAGTTTTCCCCCACTACCTCCGCGTACCCGTGCGAGAACTCTCGAATGTTAGACCCCGCACTCATCCCTATCCTTCTATTTTCATTCTAAGGGGGAAACTAGTTAACGAAACGTGTTTATTTGTTTAAAAATCTATAAAGGTAACTTGCAATGTACTAATAACAAATAAAAATAAAAAACAATGCAATTGATGTTTAAAAGAAATTTTCAATAAACATTTATTCAATATCATGGAGTATTTTCTTGGAACAATTTCCAATACTTCCTTAAAGACAACATTTGAAGTAATTATTCAATATTCTTTGTCAGTTCGTTTTTAGCTTTTAGTGATTAGCACAAAAACTTTAGCTTTTTATTTTGAGAAAGCTACGTGTCTGAACCCGCTGACGTGAAAATTTCATCTAATGATAACGAAACTATTGGTACAAGTAAAACACAAACACAGTCTTCACTCAGCACTGAACACCCACGTCCCTCCATAATTAATTACACAGCACTTACAGACCATGGCAAAATGTTAATTGAATAGTTTCACTATACTCATAAGAAACAATCTTCATAGGTATCAAACAACTATAATAGTATTTCTAGTTGTTGCTGGAGAGCAAATCTTGCATTAATGATTATGCAAATAAACCTAATCAGACTGTACAAACCACGGTGTATACAGAAAGTGTAAATATAAGATTTCAGGAATCTAAGCCTTCTAAGCGTGTCGTTACAAAAATGGCTACCAGCATCAAGGGCTGAAATATTGAGGTGGCCTTGAAAGTATTGAAGTGCGGAACCGAAAATTTAATTGAATGTCAAGGAATGTCTCATCTTATCGATTATGGTGTGAAAAACGTTTCTTTGAGGCTTTGGCCTCAAAATTTTTGTTTTTAAGGTCCTAAAACGCTTGGTTTAGGAGTTATTTGACGATAACTATGGCAAGTGTTGCGGGTTGCATCTGACTTGAATAATTAGATGCATTTTTAAACAAATCCTTCATATTTGTGAAGTCAAAGTGCAATTCGTCACGTCTCCGTAAATTTCTCTTTTTTTAGAGACCTCATTCATAAAGATTGGTTGTGTGTGAGAGCCGCAACGGAAAGGTATACTACTGAAATAATACAGGAGACGATTGTAATGGTGCGCTGGGAAACGGCAAATTTTGGACTGAATATCTCTCGTTGGCGGGCCTGGTAACGAAACCAAACGTTTGAAAGCTGAATTCAAACTGGAATATCAAAATAATACAGAAATTCTGACATCCAGAAAAGAAGAGTAACTACTTTTCGTGCCATGAGTAATCGAGAAGAAAATATGAATTTACCTTTTATGCAGTTAAACCTGTGTACATGATGTCACGGACCATTTCCTATCATGAAGGATGTTTAACCGATAATTCGTTTCCTTTCGAGGTCGTGGTTGCGCGAATCCGGATGTTACGGTGGAAATTTCAGTTCCATGTGGTTTCAGAGTTCCTGTATCTTATCATTGGACACTGAGACTGAAGTCTCTAAGAACTAAGTACGAGAGGTACTTAGGTTGTTCCTAATCTTCCATGTACAGATTATCAAAACGATTCATTGCTAATAAAAGTGAGTAAAATAATAATAGAATACTTCGCTTGAATCTTATCATGAACATTCCTAAAAACAGCTTTCCCCAATAACATGAAAAATTCGTACGTTCGAATTTCGAAATTGAAAAATCCCGAATAAAAGTGGTTCCATTTTTGGACGAGAACGAGTTTTCTCTGAATGTTCACATTCGAAATAAGACGTTTGATTGTCCCTTGTGAAATGAATGAGGATTGACGTTCTATTATCCTGTTTTCATGAAATGGATGTACATTAGTGGTTTCTTAACTGCAAAAACAATCTTATCATGAACATTCCCCTGCAGCTCCTGAAGCTCCAGCAGCGGTATCTATTTTGTATGTTTAGTTCAATAATCAATGAGTATTCGTAATCGACGAATTTAATCACTTAATTTAATGTCGACTGGAACTCGTACCTCAAGTTTAAATTATAATTATACTCAGAAAAAAGGGAAGATCTAATGCATCATGTCACTGAGTAGTACACTTGATCTTTCGAAACCGAAAAATCAAGTGTACTACTTTAACCTCAACAACGTTACGGATGTGTAAGTTAGCATTCAAACAAGAGTGGGCAAGAAAGATGGCCTTAGTCGCCCAGAAAGGCAATATCAAAGTTCACTGTCAATAGCTCCAGCAACACCGGAAGATATAATAAGATATGGCGAATCGTACATATCTCTAAATGGACGTCATTTTTTACAATACATTTTCATCCCCACATAAAATAGATGAAATGTGTGAGAGTGGGAGTGCGGATATTGTATCTATCCGCCTAACAGTCTGTGCACAACACCTACGCCTAAACTGTTCATTTGGTTTTCTCCAAAACGGATTATCCGCGATCGATCTGAACTCGAGACGCCTTGAATTTGAAACTGATATTTTTATTTTTGAGGGTACTTAACATGAAATCTTGGTGACATTTTCAGAATTTTCTCGGAAATTGCCCGAAATGTTTGGCTTACATTTTTTTCTCCGATAGAGCAAAGAACGCTTATAAGTACAGGTTCCATTTTCGTTCATCTCTCTTAATTTTCGAAAATTTCAAAAGTTTAAGCCTTTTTCGTCACCTTCCTACATTCTCAATATTGAAATATAGATTTTTTCTCATTGAAATCTGTTCTTCGAAATTAGATCTTGAAATAATGTCTTATACAATTTTTGAAAATGGTATAGTTTTGCGTAATTTTGAGTGACCGTTGCATATAATTCAAGAACGTTTTTGCTGTTGTAGCACCACTAGTTTAGATCATTGTTTCAAAAGGGAATATAGCTTCACTCTGAAACATAACTTTCAATGTTTCTGGGAACAGGTGTAACGGGTTGAAGGAAGCTTCCAAAATATTGTAACGACCATAAAGTATAATTTTGTGGATTACTACATAAAACAATTAACTCGCGTCACTTAAAGCCTGGTTTTCGTGTCCCTATAGGAGCAAGAAAACCTGGTTTTAAGGCCCCTTGACCTATCGTTTACGCATTATGCAACACGGTAAAGTGTGTTGCAGCGTAATATGGTTTGCGAGCTGCAGGTGCGCTCAGTTTCCTTAACACGCCTTAATCTGCGAACGTTTTTGTTAGTTGTATTAAATCTCTTTGACCTATTACCATGGGGTAAATCTCTACAAGCAGTAATTCATTTACGGGGTTTTTGTGTCGATGGTTTCTTATAACGGACATCTTTCCGTAGATTATGTAGATGCAATTTAAAAAAAGATGAATTATGTAACTTTTCTTTACTAGTTACACATTCGTGACAATTTTGCACCCGGAAAAGATTATAAAAATAACAACTTTCTGCAAATATTCCGCAAAATGTACATGCATATGTTAACTACTTGAATGTGTCTTAACTTCTGAATTATTCTAGACATCCTTTCGTAGATTTTTTATAAAGTGTCGGGTTTAATGAAATAATTTCCTTCTAATATACTAATACACACCCTACAACGTATACCCTGTTGAAAGAGTTAAAAGAGACGTTCATATTATGATGTAAACTCGCTTTGAATGAGAACATCCGACGTAAGTAGTACTTCGTGCAGCTTCGTAGAAATACCACGAGATGGCGACTCTAGTACTGAGTCCTTTGAATTGTCGTTAACCTTACGTAAACAAAGAAAACTAATGGTGCAACAGAATGTCACAGACATTCCCGTAATAGTTACTTTCCTGTCCTCTTGATTCGGGAATAGCTTTTCGGTTATTCTCCCCCTCTTCCAAGCTGTTATCTATTGGCGCCTAAAAACCTATTAAGACCTCTCGCGATGCCTACCACTGTTGAAAACCAAAACCAATGCATTAAATTATTTTTTTGAAATTGAAAACCAATAAATATTTTGGTTTAAGAAGACTGGCTGGGTTTTCTTCAACCACCTACTCGCCTGGAGGCATTCCCAGTGAAGAGCACCATCGCGGTCCCCGAACGTCGGATAAGCCTGTCTTGGTCCTGTACCCTTACACATTTGACCATGGTATCCTTTGGTACCATGACGGTGCTTGTACAACTGTTGTGGGTGCTGGGAGGAAGTTCCTCAATTACTCATACAGGCAGTTTGAACACACACCTCAGTTGCTTGTGTCAAGAAATTTTGGAATGATTAGGTTACATTTAATGTATAATAGAACTTCCTCAAATACAATAATCACTTGTTAGTAAACACTGCACTCTACTATACACTATTTATGTCTGAGGGGCATTCTTTAGTCTAACACTATAAATACACATAGGCACACTAAGTAAAAGGGGGACACTATTTACGCATGGATATCTTTATTTACATTCTTTAATTTCCAGCCTCGGCCTATTCAAATTATTGCAGTAAGACTATGTTGCAAGAATTCAGTGCTCCTGAATTTCTCCAATTATTCTGAATTTCTTCCAAGTCGAGGTGAAGAGGGAAGAGGACGGGGTCCTGAGCAAATTTAGTTTATTACCTTATGCCTGAGTGTTCACTGGTTAGTTAGTTAATGCCTTATTTTACGTGGCGAGACTCGGGCCATCAGGCCCGCTCTTCCATCTAACCACGCAAATTTCACTACGCTCCTTTCACCATCTAGCGGAGAAAGAAGGTATTATCTCGGGCGACGAAACAGGCGATTTGAATTCAGCTCGGAGGCGTCATTTGGGCTTGAGGATCTTTTACATGCAAGTAAAAATACTAACATGGTACATCTGGCTTTATTTCCCCTCCGAAGGAAGGCGTACGAAGGATTTATTCGCCCTTAATAATCCTCGGCTTCGATCGAGTTTGAACCCGCGAACTTGGGTATGACAGTCCAGTACGCTAACCGTTACACCATCGAATCCGCAGGTCACCAGGTGCTGCAGGGCAACGTGTGTGTAGTACAGACCTGCACAGCATTTTGCACTTTCACTGACCTCAGGAGCTGCGTGCGGGCAACTCGGGTGCAAATGAGAAAATCGATGAAGGGTGGGGATGAGACCCAATCTAGACCCTTTGCATTCTATCTAACCAATACCCATGATTATCTTATGATTGTCCGTAACATATCGTCACAGAAGTTTGCTCGTTGATCTCTTTTATTCAGTTTCATACTGGGGAAAATGGTCACAAATGTGCTATTAAACATCCTTTTTGGAATTGTCACATATTCTATTTTTAGGTCGATCTTGATGTGAGAGATTGCTCTCATGATTTTGTTCATTTTTCTATGATTTGGAGATTATAACATTCCTGGTGAACAATCAATTATTAAATTGCAATTTGAAGATAGAATTAAATAATATTTTTTTCTTATATATAAGCATATATTTTAAAGTTATTGCTTTAAAATCATATATTTTAAAGCTATTGCTTTAAAATAATACTTAAGAGTCACAATGAGCATGTTATTTTCTTTAAAAAAATTAGAAAATGAAAATACATAGTGGTGGATACAAAGGTGGATATACAGTAGTGCACAGAACGTAAACAGTGAATTATGACCCTGGCAACTTGAAATACTAGACAATCCATTTAAACAAATGAGCATTTAATTTTGAAGCATGGATCATTATTAGACGCCCAGGCATTCAATCTACGCGCCGCGTTGTGCTATGTCAGACTTCTCCCCTCCCCGCAAAGCTTCCTACTCCCCACTACTTGCACTTTCGGCGCTGCCGCGGGCTGGCGATCGGCTCGCAAGTGCAGAATGCCCGCGGGAGCAGGCGTTGTGCAGGTCTGGTGTAGTACATCGTCGTGCTTCCGGATATCGCTTTCGCAACAATGGCTTCGCCACGTGTGCGTAGCTGGTGTGATGTTACCTTTCGGACCGCGGCGTTGTTCCCTTCGCACCATTCGCCGAGCGCGCCAACCACTATTGGGAGAACTTCAGCACTGGTGAGGCCGGCCTCCTCGTGTGGGCGCGTATTTTGTTGTCTTGTACTCGCATATCTCTGCGAGCCAGCCACGTTATGCATGTGGCGGTTCCGGGTGTCAATCACTATGGCGACCGGGGCCGTTTAGTAGTCAGCGCGCAGATTCAGGGGAACTGCCTGGTTCTCTCCGACAACTTACACACGACGTGGCTGCATGCTCAAATGCTTAGGGTGATATTGTTATGGCGTTTAATTCATAGCACTGAATCGGAGAAGCACTCCGAGGTGACATGCCCGATTGTTACGGGCCCGGGAGGCCGCTTTCCAGATACAGTCCCGATGGCATGTGTTTCTGACGGCGCCCTACTAGTGATTCAATCAAGGAAAGAGTTAATCTCTGCAAAGTGAACACATTTATAGACAGGAATTCTCATTAGTTTCTGTTCTTAAGAAATGTGAGGATTTCTAACCTAGGCTCTCGATTGATTGATTCGTGTTTCCGGGCGCGTTAACTACTTTGGTCATTATCCCGTAAGTGTAGTGCGTGTTTTTTCTCGGGAGGTGGAGGTGATCTTTTTCCCGCTGGATGGCGAGATCTGGCGCCGACCTTCCGTCCACTAGCGGGGTTTTCCCCTCAACCAGGTGTCTCCCACCGCCTCAGCCGGGACAAGCTGTAAGCTTCCGACCGGTCTCCCGTCATGTGTGGTAGTGTAGTGCATGTTAGTGTAAATGTGTGTGTAAGGGGAGTGGATAGGACAAGGAAGAGGAAGGAAAGATCGCGCGCGGTCCGTGACCCGTTTGTTAGGGCACTGCTTCAGCATTCGCCTGGTGTTGATCGGAGAAACCACGGAAAACGACCGATCAGAGCAGCCGGCCGCTAGAATTCTCCTCCAGACAGCGGCTGAATTCGACCTAGCTGAAAAGCTAGTGTCGAAAATCCTGCCGCTGTCGGGACTCGAACCTAGGACCTCCCGGTCAGAGGGACTGCAGTGACATCAGGTTGATGCATTGAGCCATCTCTTCCGGTCCTAGGCTCTCCACGAAGATTCATGCGCCGTCTGTGCCCGTCATCTCTAAGAATGCTATTTTTGAAACAGTTCTGTCAGATTTCTCTTGACAGTGATGTCGCCTGAGGTAGGGGAGACTGCAGGGCAATTGGGTTGTCGTTTCCATCAATGGGATTGAGGGAGCATTGCCCTCGTTCTCCTCTGGGATGTTAACCTGTTGGGGCTTCAACTTATGTCGCGGGGTGAGGAGAGGGCAATGGAGGCGGCTCCGGTTGGTGGCCGTAGTGGTGTGGGCATCGATGATGGTGACGGTAGCGCGCTCCAGCGGTCGGAGGACGTGGACCTTAGAGGTGGAGGTGGTGGTGGCGGCAGCACCGGCGAGGGCTGCCCTTATCGGCGGCGGTTCCCGTGACCCGCTGCCAGCAGCGGCTGCGGCGTGGCCTTCTGTTACCGTATCTCCTGGACCGCGGTGCCGACGTCACCCGCGATGGAAACAGCTCCCGTTCCTCCCCGATGGCTGGTGTTGTGGTGGCGGCTGCGGTTACAGAAGCAGCGGCGTCGACAGCGGATTTTACAGCTCGCCGCTCGCCACATTGTCGCTTTGCGTTGCCTTCTCTGAGGTTTGGCGTTTTTTAGTTGGCAGAATTAAAATACTTTCTCTATACTACGTAAGTAGTAAAGTATAAAGTAAAATTAAATGAATTCACGTTATGAAATATTATTAGGATGCTAGACTAATGGAATAATCGTATAGAGAAAATTTAACTAGAAACAGTTCTAACAATTCTATTTTAAAATAATAATAAATGTACCCTGACCCATGTGCGTCGTTTATCACGGACTCAATTCATCACTAAAATTCATTCAATCCCATACATTTCAGCCGAAAGAATTAAAGCTCAGCAAAACCGGTGACGTCTGATGGACTGTGTTCAATTTTATAAGACCAACAAATTCAAATTGATTGCACGATAGCGGCATACAAACCGGAATTGTTATCCGGGATTTGCAGAAAAAAATCGTGTGTAGAATGTATATATAGATTTGCGTTGGGTATGATATCGTAATTTCGAAAGCATTCACAATGCGATATATTGGATGGCCTTTCGTTCTGTTCAATGTTCAATTTATACGTGAATTTATCCTTGCTAGTCTTTATGATGTGCTGGAATTAATGCGAGCAGTTAAAATTAATGCGAGAATGTATATGCTCTTGTAGCGTCACTAGTTTTTGTTACACTTAACTAGTGTATCTCGTCACTGTATAACAAATCACATTAAGCGGTTTCTGCTTACTATTAAGCAGCACGTGGAAAACAATAGTTTATGATGCGAGTATGATTTTATGATACGAGTGGAAATAGTGCCCATTTATTTTGCGATTAGGAAGGATTACACCACGAGACCGATGCGCCGAGTGGCAATTCTACGAGAAAAATAAAATCACTTTTACCACATGCGTCATACGTATTACCACGTATTTATTTAGACAACCTACAGGCCTTCATTTTATTTTAATTCAAATATAGAAATCAATGGGCAATGATACATTAAGATCGGCAATAGCTGATGTACTATACAAATTCTTTCAACATTAAGATGTGTTCAAACCAGAAATAGTTATGAAATATTTTAAAGAAATAAGGAGTTCAAGGAAAGACCAGAAGAAAAATATACAAGGATGGCCAAGCTATATCAGAAAATACCTCTGAACATCTGTGCAAATATTCTTTCTTGAAGTCAACAAACGATATTTCTTCTACCTAAGCAACTTCGGTTTGTTTCTCCCTGAAGTCTATTCCCATATTTCTTTTCAAGTTCAGTTTAATATTTTTCTGTGGTGCATTACGTTTTCGTTTACGAACTGTTTACATTTTCAAAAATACAAATCCTTTACATTTTTGCAGTTTTGTAAATCATGAATGCACAGGTCAAAATACTTTCTATAAATGAAAGTACAAGTTTTGCTCTAAAATGCAATTTTATGCATACTTCCTCCAACTAGCGCTAATCGATGAGATTTTGTGGAAAATGTTTTAGCAATGAGCATTTTCCCAGCATGCAAAAAAAAAAGATTAAGTAGCGGTTTTCCATAAATTACGTAACGCTAAAGAGGGAGGGCGAGGGAGCGTTATGCAGGATTATGTAGGGTAGGAGGGTTAGTGTTACGTAACACTGATATTTTTGTTAAATATTCATTTCCTGAAATAATTCGTTTTATTCAGTCTTTTACTAATAGTTATTTATGTAACAAGTCCTCTAAATTAGTCCTTAAAGACTACTAGACAGATAAGACTCTACGGTATGGCAGACATGGCACGTGCCATGGGCTCCTCTCAGGAGAGGGCGCCATTCAGGGTATACCGGCTGAAACAACAACAACCCTAATTTGAAGTATCCGCATATTCTATGCTTTCCATGGGCGCCTGAATCCCTAGATACGTCTCTGCTAATAGAGGATGTGTTACATTCAATTTTTTTATTTCTAGTTATTCGAAATAAACATTTAACTCTTTCATAAGTTAAGAATTGTCGTTACTTTCGATGTTCTGTAGCAAGAGTTGTTGGAACAGGGTCTTGGTACTGTTTTTAAATAACAATCGCAGTGCGCGGAAGAACCAAAAGGACAAAGGGGGACAAGTGGGACAAAGCGGAGAAAGCAGGACGAGGAGGGTAAGGGGACAAAATTTCACAATGAGGACAAAATGAACAAAATGCGTAAATGATCATAACCGGGAAAGTGGGACAAATTAGACAATGGGGACAAAGTGGGACAAAATGGGACAAGGGAGCAAAATCGGACATGGGAACAAAATGGGCCAAGGGAACAAAATGGGGCAAGGGAACGAAGTAGGAGAAGGGGACAATCGGACGAGATGGACGTCGGGACAAATGGGACAAGGACAAAATGAGCCAAGGGACAAACGGAAAAGGGGGCAAATATGGCAAGTGGGACTAATGGGACGTGGGACGAAATGAGACCAAAAGGACAAGGGGACAAGTGGAACAAAAGGGATGTATTTATCCCCATATTCATGTGCAAAGGTAAAATCTAAACCCGAGAGTCCGGTAAAATATTGTTAGTGGACTCTCGAGCATTTTAATGGCCTTTGTTATGGACGCGTAGCTTAAAGCTTCGTGTAGATGGTTGGTTGCTAAGGAGCTAAGCGCGTGTTTACTGACGTAAAGAACAAAACGCATTAAAATGATAACATATTGTTTTAAAATATAAAATAAATTAAAACGTTATGTATAAATATTGTTACCATAAATGCAAATATTTTTTCATCAATAGTATATCTATTGAATGTTACATTACATAGAAAATATTCAAAACTGATTTATGGCATATTCTAGAGTCCAATTAAACTGGCGTAGTAGACACTCGCCCAAGCATTATCCACGGAGACGTGAGCCAGGATTGTCAGAACGTTTCTTCCCTTAAAGTTCTTCCTTCAGTAAAAAATGTTACAAGTTCCTATTGTTAGGCGAAGCAGTCAGCACCGCCAAATAATTCTGACAAATTGTTGTAATGAATTAATACAAATTGTTTTTATTGTTATTTAGTTTATTTTTTATTATTGTAAATGCTAGTGTGTGTAATTTTTTAGACGGGGATGCAAACATACGTTAGGTGCGCTATGGAGAGAAAAGGGGTTATTTAAAATACTGCAAATTTGCGTTACATAGTTTATTGACGGATCCTAATCATTACTTTTTTCTCTAAACTTTCTATATTTTTTCTTTATACACTTTCTGAAACTTTCTATATGACGGGCTGTTTTGCCTCTTAAGTCCGACTTTGTAGTTTACTGTAATGTTTATACTTAATAATACTAATAGAGAATATTTCTTACCGACATATATACATGGTCGCGCATTTTCATCTTGAAGAATACCACATTGTTCCTGCGTGCATATTGTATAAAATGAGGCACATCATTAATATATCAATGCACCAAGAGTGTTTTCTGAACCATAAGTATGGAGATTCTTAAATTCAGATATAGATGCTCTCCGACGTACAGGAATAAAGATGATGAAGCTCACATGTGTGATGCAAGATTGATACGATCACTAGATCACCCTAGTCAAATACTATTCATTCGAGATTTCGCAAGACCATTGCTGCACCATTTCTGTGGAGCACCACCAAACGGGAAAGTCTATGGCAGGCTTTCAAACTTTTCAAGAGAAGGAAACTACTACTAATTCTGACAACTACAGCGGGCCGGAGAGTTTGACAAACACCCTGGTTACCCTGGCCCATAGATGTAGTCAATATATATTGCAACTACCCTCGGGTCTTCGGTTGGGCGCCTCAGACGGGTAGCCGGCCCGCTCAGTCGACAGATTACCTGAAACGGCGAAGATGGAGGAAGCCGGTGGCCTAGGTTGAATGAGAAGTCAAACATGTGAATTTAGAACAAGTTGAATTTATTCATTAAAAAAAAGAAAACGCTAATGGTCTGGTGATGATAACTCTGGCGAGCATGCCCCCAAAATCGAAATAAAACAAAAAAATGAAATGTCATGCACATAAGAGAACAAAAAATTACAAAGTGATTACAATCAGATGAAACTCTTCTTCGCGCGCGAATTCCCGCTTGACGGCCATGCGCGGCCGGGAACTCCTCTTCGTCGCCCGGTCGAGAGGAAGTTAACACTGATTGTCTGATGTACTGTTCACACCTCTCGATCGCGGGTACGACATAAGACACTCGAACAGAAAATACCTCTGTTAGGCGGCCTGCGCCACCCACTGAAGTTGAACGACCTCAGGTCAGCTGGCTGCGAGGTTCGTGGCGAGCGAGGGGCGCCGCTCGGAAAATGTAGGTCAGATCAGGTACTTGCGAGGGTAGCGGCCAAGGCGGCCGGAACACAAAAGCGCCGTCTGCTCGCTGCGGTGAATGGGTCAGCACAGTTCATTCACTGACACGGTCGGTTCATTCCCGGTCGATCTCACAATACTTTGATACTAATGAGCCCGTGAATTATCGCACAAATTCACTAAGGAAAAGAGAGTCTCGAGTTCGCACGTAAATCGGACGTAATATAATACGAATTGCTGTCAAATGTTCATAATACTGTTCTGCGGCCTGCGTTCGTCACAGAAGTCTTGTACCCAAACTCTACAAGAAACTTAATAATTTTTCTAAGTCCATCGAACCGAACGCCACAACAGAATATAACAGGTTCCCCCCTGCGGCCGCCACTTGCGTCCGATTCTGAACACAGCTCCCCCAGCTTCTCTTTTGTGCCTCGTCGCTCCAAGTTTTAGGAAACCTCGTTCCCCCTACCAAAATTATCCCTGTGACTCTGGAATATTCTAGAACAAACCCGAATTCTGGTTGCTATTGGCGAAAGGGTACTGCGCATTAGATATTTTCTGCCCAATCAGAGGATGTTTTCGAGGCCGAGAAAAGAGTGAGAGAGGGGCTGGTTATCGCTCCCTCTCGCTTTAATTTTGCGTCGAAAAGGGGCAGTTATTAACGACCGGGGGGGTGTGAGGGGCTAGGAATCTCTAGGGAGGTTGACGGAAGAGTTCCAGGCGTCGTGGAAAAATACTGAAGGGGTCGTGTGCAGAGCGGCCAACCCAGAGTTGGGGCACACGTGTCCGCGACGAATTATGGAGCGAAGGGTGTCGACACCGTGGCGCCTCGCCTGGCCCTCGGGTCGCCCCCGTGGCGCCTCGCATCTCTCGCGTCGCCGCCTGCGTGGAGTTATTTTGCGGCAGAATAAACTTGAATCTATTCGGTATCACTACATTGGCCTCCCTTCCCGCAGTAGAGATATGCATCGTGTTTTAAAATTCGTAAGGCGTGGTGAGAAGTTTTGAAACCTGAGATGCTTATCTCGTCAAAAAAAAATTTAAAAAAGTGGTACCGAATTCTAACGACTAATTTCTGTGATAACAATTACATAAAAGGTCTTATTCAAATAATTACCCTTAAATTAAACTCATTAACCCTAATAATGGTGGAGTAATAAAATAAACTAATAAACTACAAGAAAATCTGAATTCCCTAATCTACGGTTACAAATATTATTTCTTAAACAGTGAAGGCACGGCTATCACGAACTACTCGGTAAGCTGTACGGTTCTGGCGAGTTTATTTTAGAGATTAATAAAGTTTGGAATTAAGTTTTCATTCTTTAAAGGGTCGCAGATTAAAAAAATTGAATTTGCCTGCTGGGAGACCGTTTGCATCTTTAAGTTGGCACACGTTAGGGTGCGGAATGGCTTCAATAATAAATGGTCCAGTAAACAATGGAAAAAACTTATGGAAAAGACCTGCAGGCTGATCACTCACTCGCGGGGTTCGAACCAACACCTTCTGTATTAACACAATAGCCTAGAAAAGAAATTTCACGTGTGCAAAACTGTGACTTAGCTACATTTAATCTCATTTGATTGGTAGAAAGGCATTCTAACAGTCGCCTTAAATGACAAAGATGTTCCTGAAAATTTCGAGATGAAATCACAAGGTCGTCAATATAAGGCGTAACGAAGAGTTTGAGTTCGTCACCTAATTTTCCATCTAAGCATCGAATGAAGGCTGCGCCACTGTTCTTTAGGCCGAAAGGCATCCGCTTCCAGACATAAGTGAGGCCGTTGTAAAAGAATCCTGTAAATTTTCTGTCGTCTGGGTGAATAGCAATTTGCCAGTACGAACTAGAAAAATCCAAAGCTGAGAAAATTTTTGTTTGGTTAAACTTCCAAAGAATATCATCAATATTCTGCGGCGCCTCATTTTCTGGAACGGTCACTTCATTAATTCTGCGAGCGTCTAAACAAATTCTGACCCCTCCGTCTTTCTTTTTTACAACGACAATCGGATTTAGATAGGCGGTCACTGATCTCTCGATGATGCCCTCGTCAATCATTTTTCTGACGGTCTCATCAACTTCCCCCCTTAAAGCTTGTGGAATAGGATAGTTTTTCATCTTAAACGGCGAGTCATCGGTAACCCTAATTCGAAAACAAAAGTCTTTAATTGGATGAACGGGGCGACCGAAGACATGTAAATAATCAAGTAGCACTGTCTGCAACTGGGAGCGTTCATCATAGTTCAAAAAATCACATTTTTGCACATTTTGGCAAATAATCCCCTTCGTCGTTTCCCCCCCTTCCCAAGTTGCACTAGAAATGCTAAGATCAATCCTATCTTCCCCGTCATCTTGAATAATAATTTCTTTACCGGCACCGAAGCTCATAACATTTCTGGAAAAATCTATTATTCCACCGTTTTCTCTTAAAAAATCAACCCCCAAAATAACATCATGATTAAGATCTTCAATTACTAGACAGGGCACATCAAACAACATATCTCCTATATTAATTGAAATCAGGACCTGCATTGAGATTGGCTTGCTTCGTTTTCTCCCAACCCCTATGACATAGCATCTGACGGTAGGTAATGTCGGTACTGGAATCCGCTCGCTTATAAGTCGCGCATAAAATTTCTTTGACACAGCACTAATTTCACTACCAGTATCAATAAGAGCTTGGACACATAAATTTCCCATAAAGGATTCAATAATAGGGCATTTTCTGGCACGTTCTTTGATAGTCACATCCTCGTCTTCGTTAAAATCAAAAAAGGCATAATTCACTGATATGATCGCATGAAATGGTATCTCTAAAGAAACTCGTCCGTCACCCAGATACCGAGACAGCTGGGACGTTTCTAATTTGTTGAAGCCGGCCGGGATGAATTTTGCCGTCCATCTCTCTCATCGCGATGTCCACGGTTCTCACGGGATTCGGGCGGCGCTCGCCGATCATCTGCCTCGTTCCCTCCGGCCCTATTATCTCTATGCCACTGCGGCCTGCCTTGGTAGTTTCCGTCGGGCCTGCGATTTCTGTCGCGGTTCTCATTGTGATAGTTGTCCCGCGTTCTATCAAATTGTGCCAACAGTTCTTGGAAACGTTCTAAATCTCTACACTCCACGCTGTTGACAATATTCTGTACATACGTTGGGAAATGAGCTGTCAGTAACCAGATGATTTTTCGGTCGTTTGCCTGCGGGTCACACAGCTTGATGGCGGAGATTTTCTCCATGGCGTAGTCTAAATAGGACTGCCCGTGGCGGTTTTCCCATCGCGATTCTAAAATCTTCCGCTCGAACTCATATCTCCGTTGTTCGCCCCAGTATCGATTCAGAAACTTCTCCCGAAACTCTTCATAATTTTGAGGGAAAGGGTTTAAAGTGGAAATCCAATAAGATGCATTGCCTTTCAACAATTCTTGCATAAATTTAGCCTTCAAGTGTGAAGGTACCGCCTTCGTGAGATTCATGTAATTTTCCGCCCGGTCAAGGAAAACTTTGGGATTTTCATCGGGTTTTCCGGAAAAATACAGGTTTTGCGGTGGAGCCCACGAGAAGCGAAGGCCTGAGCCACCAGAATTCGGATTTGGGTAATTCTCGCGTTCCTTTTCAATTTCCTCCTTTACCAATTCTAGGACAGTACGATCAATTTCCCTTTTTAATTTGGCTTCTCTCTCCCTGATGTTTTCCTCACTAATATTGCCTACTTGCGCGAACTTTTCGTGGATATGCGACACTTCTGAATGGAGTTTCTGTCCGATTTTATTAAATTTTTCGCCCATTTCCTGCTTAACTTCAATGATCTTTTCAGTAACCGACTCACAGCACGCTTCTACTTTGTCGTCGCATGCCTGTAATTTGGTCTGAATTTCGATTTTAAAAATTTTGAAATTTTCGGTAGTTTCCGCTTGTGCCCTTCCCAACTCCTGACTGAGTTTTTCTACGTTCCCCTCTATTTCCCCGCATCTGCCTTCGACCTGATTCTTTAAAATCCCTATTTCATGGTTAAGTTTTTGCTCGAGACTTTCTAATTTATTTGCTTGGGCTTCCAAATGACTTTCGATTCGGTTAAATCTGTCCTCACACTTGCTCTCATGTGCTGTGAACCGTTCATCTAACATTTCCTGTAATTTGGCAGTGTTATTTGAGATTTTCTCCTCTAATTTTGCGACATTGCTATCTGACTGGTCTTTAATTTCTTTCAATTTAGCGGCGTTGTCTGAAAATTTCTCCTCAAATTTGGCAACAGTGTTATCTGAAATTTCTCTCATAACGCGCAAGATCTCACTTAAGGTGGGACCTTGCGTCGACGGCTCCTCAAAACTGTCTTCACCCGTCACGTCAATACCTGATTCGTCCTGCATTTTTACAATGTTACGCGGTTTCACTTGTTTTAGTACGCGCACACGGTATTCACACAACACAACACAACACAAGACAATGACACTTACAAGGAAAACACAGTACAAAATGACATCCTCAACAGACCATAAGTTATTAACTTCTCTACACCGTGCTTCCATCCATCATCTTAATAATTTAAACAATTTAATAATTTAGGCAGAGAAATCTCAGGGCGCTTATCTGGGATATTAAAAAATGAAAATTACGATTATTTCGCGTTAATCGAGCCCCACGGTGGGAAAGCCAATTGCAACTACCCTCGGGTCTTCGGTTGGGCGCCTCAGACGGGTAGCCGGCCCGCTCAGTCGACAGATTACCTGAAACGGCGAAGATGGAGGAAGCCGGTGGCCTAGGTTGAATGAGAAGTCAAACATGTGAATTTAGAACAAGTTGAATTTATTCATTAAAAAAAAGAAAACGCTAATGGTCTGGTGATGATAACTCTGGCGAGCATGCCCCCAAAATCGAAATAAAACAAAAAAATGAAATGTCATGCACATAAGAGAACAAAAAATTACAAAGTGATTACAATCAGATGAAACTCTTCTTCGCGCGCGAATTCCCGCTTGACGGCCATGCGCGGCCGGGAACTCCTCTTCGTCGCCCGGTCGAGAGGAAGTTAACACTGATTGTCTGATGTACTGTTCACACCTCTCGATCGCGGGTACGACATAAGACACTCGAACAGAAAATACCTCTGTTAGGCGGCCTGCGCCACCCACTGAAGTTGAACGACCTCAGGTCAGCTGGCTGCGAGGTTCGTGGCGAGCGAGGGGCGCCGCTCGGAAAATGTAGGTCAGATCAGGTACTTGCGAGGGTAGCGGCCAAGGCGGCCGGAACACAAAAGCGCCGTCTGCTCGCTGCGGTGAATGGGTCAGCACAGTTCATTCACTGACACGGTCGGTTCATTCCCGGTCGATCTCACAATACTTTGATACTAATGAGCCCGTGAATTATCGCACAAATTCACTAAGGAAAAGAGAGTCTCGAGTTCGCACGTAAATCGGACGTAATATAATACGAATTGCTGTCAAATGTTCATAATACTGTTCTGCGGCCTGCGTTCGTCACAGAAGTCTTGTACCCAAACTCTACAAGAAACTTAATAATTTTTCTAAGTCCATCGAACCGAACGCCACAACAGAATATAACAGGTTCCCCCCTGCGGCCGCCACTTGCGTCCGATTCTGAACACAGCTCCCCCAGCTTCTCTTTTGTGCCTCGTCGCTCCAAGTTTTAGGAAACCTCGTTCCCCCTACCAAAATTATCCCTGTGACTCTGGAATATTCTAGAACAAACCCGAATTCTGGTTGCTATTGGCGAAAGGGTACTGCGCATTAGATATTTTTCTGCCCAATCAGAGGATGTTTTCGAGGCCGAGAAAAGAGTGAGAGAGGGGCTGGTTATCGCTCCCTCTCGCTTTAATTTTGCGTCGAAAAGGGGCAGTTATTAACGACCGGGGGGGTGTGAGGGGCTAGGAATCTCTAGGGAGGTTGACGGAAGAGTTCCAGGCGTCGTGGAAAAATACTGAAGGGGTCGTGTGCAGAGCGGCCAACCCAGAGTTGGGGCACACGTGTCCGCGACGAATTATGGAGCGAAGGGTGTCGACACCGTGGCGCCTCGCCTGGCCCTCGGGTCGCCCCCGTGGCGCCTCGCATCTCTCGCGTCGCCGCCTGCGTGGAGTTATTTTGCGGCAGAATAAACTTGAATCTATTCGGTATCACTACAATATGAAACAAATTAAAACAGTTATCGTATAACGTGATAAAAATTAGTATGAAAATTAAATTCATAAAGAGAAGAAAAACACATTTTGTTTATTTTTGAAAGTACGTAAGTGCAAATTTTTATTCGTAAAAATAACAAATTGGAAAAGAAATTTGAAGCGTAATTTAGCTGTTTTTATTCGACTAGCGTTTTTTAAACTACATATTAACACCAACCTTAATGAAAATAGAGGCCTCCGAAACGCAGATTATTGTCTAATGGTTAATGAAATTGTGCAGTCACGCATGGATGAATCCCGAGAAATGCATTTCAAAACAAAATAATGGACGAAATGTAGTAATCATAGATACTCTCTCATTTCCCTCTGCATTTCAATTATTCATTTATTTCTTTATTCATTATTATTTATTTATTCCTTTCAATTATTCCTTTACATAATAACATACACCGGGTTCTCTAAACAATCGTAACAATCTGCTTGCCTTCAATCGGACTCATCAGCATTGCAGACCCTACAGTTTAGGAGTCTCTAGTCTGAAAGTAATGGGAGCTGGGTGCCGGATCCGGCCTGCGAGCTGTAGTTTGGAGACTCCTGGATTACGGCATAAAGTCTCTAGGGCGATGGACTCAGAGGATGTCCACTCCTGTTGAATCACCAGCAGAAAGTTCTCTGGGAACCGCAATTTAAGTAGTACACCGTAGTGACGTCAAAATGTAAGAGTGTGTTGTGGTAGAGTCTGTTGCTACACTTCTCCGAAATGCTTGCCCGCACATCCAGTTCGCCATCTGGCGCCAGAACCTTGCGTACTCGAGTTTCGGCTCGTGCGCTTCGGCGCCTTCATTGGACAGCCCGACCGATGCGGCTCGGCGTGGCGCCACGAATTACCACTATGAGCACTCGTTCAAGGGCGGCTCGCTTACTACATTTAACATACCACGACGAGGAACTCTCGCCACACCTTCAGCTACTGTACCTCGTTCCACGTTTCGTTTATCACCATCTGTGAAAGTCCTCTTTATCACGTGCAATTGAGGCGCAATTTCGACGGTTCGGTCATAAGGATAAACAAGCTTATCCACCTCAAGAATGTGTTCACTCGTTTAGGATACTAGCCTGTATTTTACTTGAAATATTTCACTACGTTTCAATTTTAAATACAAACATGACAGAGAATTGTTATTTGTATGTGCTTTTGCTTGTGTAACTACGTGTCGTTTGGTGGCATTGAAGGGTAGCTTGGTAGTTGCTTAGTACATATTTACAATGAAATAATGGAGATATTTCATGATTGTAATTATGTTCGGACAAACTAATGTAATATGTTCAAAGTTCAAATGAAAATTCTCATTAATTGAATATAATTAAACATGATAGATAAATGAGATAGAGTTTCCTGAATTGTATTAGATTCTCCTTCTTAGACCCCCAAAACGGTATTACCTTTCATTTAAGAACAAAAAGAACAACTCAGACAAAATAGTATCTATATTATGTTATCATTCGCCATATGTAATGACGTCCTGCACTTTTGATTATTAGTTATGTTACCTTAGTATACGCGAAAGAGCACCCCCTCATTGACGTACCCAAGACTTGATTAGCTAATTGTATCATTTCCGAAAACTCATGTATAAATCAACATATGACGGAAATTTCAACCTACTACCGATTGGAATTTATATATTATGAACAGATCTACAGACTGTCAATATAATAATATAATCGCAGTGCTGATATATTTTCTATCAGTTGTTGCGAACGGAAGCGGAGAGATCATGGCGCTTTAGCGAGAGGCTCTGCGCACTTGCAGAAGTTCGGGAGCGGGATAGCAGCTTGAATAAGCGTAGGTAAGGACTACATTTTAAAATCATAACTAGTGGTGCTACAGAATGGCACATACCTTCCCGTATTAGTTTTCTATATCCTTTGGGCTCGGCTAGCTATTCGGACTTGACACATACTCTTGCCAGCCGCCATCTATCGCCGCCCACACTACATTGACATTTTCTTAATTTTTCGGTTTCCTAATGATAAATTGGAAATATTTTTTATAGAATATTAAAGAACACTAAAACCTCATCCTAAATGGCATTTGTGTTAAAATTACATTTGTGTAATTTTTGAAAAAACAAAAAAATACGTCATATTAAAGAGTACAATTAACACTATGCATTCAAAAAGTTTGGAAAAAACATTGGAGCCATTTTTGAAAAAACGACGTTTGAGCGTTTCTGAAAAAGCGAAATTTTGAGCTAGTTTTCACAAGAAATCGTTGAGTTTTCGGGAACTTTATACGACGTTATTTAAAGCAAAGGTACTCTTAAGTATTATCATGTGAACGAATCGCCGGTAATTAACGACAAGAGAGACAAGTCAAAAAATTATATTTTTGTAATTTTTGAAAAAAATCCAACGCATAGAGCAATATGAGGTTTATGTCATCTGATAGAGTATACTTACCATTATATATGCCAAAAGTTTTAAGAAAAAATGTGTAGCCGTTTTTGCGAAAATTTGGTTTTTGTATTTTTTAAAAAAAATGCATATATTGCACGCAATATTGCGCGAAAACTACTAAAATGTTCAATAAAATGTATATGATCTTAATGAAAGATATCACTTTGGAGAACAAATTTCATTTGAAGGAAAAATTTCTATCTTCAATTTTGCTGGTGGAGGATGCCGGAAAAATTCAAACTTTTGCACTTTTCGAAAATTTAGAGTTAACCATGAAAATCGGACGTATGCCACACGAATAAGTGTATTTTACTCTATTCTCAAATGAAATTTAAAGAACAAATTTAGATGTAGACGGATAAATTCAGTATGCAATTGCAGTAAAAAAGTAAGCTATACCATTGTTTTGGGTATTCCCAAGTTCCTTGGTATCTAACGAAATCGGAGGCACCTCTCACATAGCCGGTGGCTGCGTAGGATTCCTTCATTTTCTGCGCGCTTTGAAACTGTCAGATAGATGCTGTTGTAGGTTTCCCAAACTACTGGGTATGTAACAAAACTATGGACGTTCTTCTTATACCCAAGATTCCATAGTTTCCATAATTTTCTTTCAATTTCTGCCTGCAATGGAAATTCGTAATATGGATGTTTAAAAAAATGTTATGTTGAAAGGAAAAATCAAACGCTATGTCCACAGGAAGCAAAGCCAAAAAATATCTGCAAGAGATACAAAGAAGTGTCTTTTTCATGACAGAATGTGGATGTGATGATTACCGAAGACAAAATATATAAGGATTCGTGGAAGCGCAACAACGATGAGAATATTATATACAGAAGCTCGATAAGATTCTAGTCAAAGAAGAAGGAATGGGAGGAGTCAATATCACCATTCATTTCCACATAAAAGGAAACACCATTCATCATAACATTGTTTCAACGGTGCAGTACTTCGCCCATGCTGCGCAAGCAAGCGAGGGCCAGATGACGTCATGACAAATGGCGGACATAAACGCGAGTGGGTCTGGTTTTCTTTAGACCACGCGCCCGCGGCGGCAGCGGCGCCGGCAGCGGCGCCGCCGGCGGCGGCTCTGGCGGCGCCCGTGAGGCTGCAACGGCAGCGCTGGCACAGTGGTCGCGGGGGCGCCATGGCGACCGCAGCGTCGGCCAGCCCGGCGCGTCGCATCCCGTTGGCGGCGCTGGTGCACGTGCTGGTGCCGGTGGTGTTGGTGGCGCTGGTGGGCGGCGCGCGGGCGCGGCGCGCCTGCTTCGAGCCGCTGGTGCAGCAGCTGCACGACGCGTCCCCGCTGCCTGACGGCTCGCTGCGCGCGGGGCAGCTGGAGTTCCCGCGCGGCCTCTTCTGGCGGAACGACTCCGGTGTCTGGGGCTGCCCCTGCGCCCTGCGGCCCTGTCTCTTCATGTGCTGCCCCGCGCGGTCACGTGCACAACGGCAGCGACTGCGAGCCTCACCCTTCAGCCGACGTGCTCGTCGCCAGCGCCCCCGTGCAGCTGCTGGACGCCGACTCGGGACGAACCGTCCACGCGCCCCTAGGCGATCGCTTCCTCTTGCGGCACGAACTCATCTGCTACAACAAGAGAGTCTTCCTGGAGCCGGACACCATGGAGGAAGACGAATTCGTTATAGCTACGGACGGCAGACTCATGTTACCCCACGCGCCGGAAGCCAGCTTCGCGGACGTAGGTAGTTTCTGCGTGACATTTAATGCGTCGGATGATGACGGCAACGCGGAGTTGGCCGTCATGCAGTGCCTTCCTAGCGAAACGTCGAATTCTGTTGGTGATGCTGTGTTCTCAGGGCTAATGATTACGTCAGCTACTCTCCTCCTAGCCACAATCATCGTGTACGCTGTATTCGAAGAACTGAGGAACTTCCTGGCCTTGTGCTTATGAGCTATTGCGCAACTCTCTTGTTGGGGTATATATTTATTGTCATCGTGCGACTTGGCGGAATGAAACCTCTTCATCCATTCTGCGTTAACGCAGGTAATTGTTCGTCTTATATCAATGTGACTGAAAACCTGAAGCACTTTTTGAATGTGTTCACATACTTTTGTTACTTCCTTTCTTCCAATTTTCGTAATATGGAAAAAAAATATCTTATATATTGAATGTTATTACGCATTATTAACACTCCCAATATTTATTTGTATAAGATATGACAACATATTTTCATTTTCTTTCACTTCCTGTAGAAGCATACTACAATCTTCCATGTTTCCATCTCTCCACGACATTTCACTGTAAATAAAACACTTTCGAATTTTTGAACCTTTTGAATAATATTTTTATGTTTACGTTATCGATCGCCATAATATCAAAGTAGACATTTGCCCGGGAACTTTTTAAGGTGTTATAAATACTTATCTTCTCGTACATTTGACTTTTAAATTTCCACTTTGCTCAATACTGAGAGCTGTATTAATCACTCAAATCGATTACATTTATCTCTTCATACCAAATATTGTATCTACGGAATTTGGTGAAATAAATAGCAGTACAACAGCTGTGTGAATCAGAAAATGTTTATATTCTCACCGCCTCAATAATTTTTATAACCAAAGTTTATATTTTCTTACATTCAGTCGATATTTTAAAGGAAATTGTATCCAATACTGTACATGGAATTTCTAAAGAGCGTCTGCTGTAAGTAGATTCTTCTTCTCAAACTAACTTTCAACGGGAAAAACTCCTCACTACCTAGTTTTAGCACCTTTCAAATTATTACATATATGTGAGTTCATGGTTTCTATTTGCATCTTTCTCAGTACGCAACGAATGAAATTATGTTCAGTAAATAACACATTTATTGCGATATTTTCCCGTAACATTGAGTTGTGCATCTTTTAAATGCATTGTGTTTTCCACTAATAAATGCATGCCTTACTATCATTACTTTAAGTGTGAATGAAATCTGTCTCTGGTTTCTCTAAAGGAACGTTAGGAATGCTTTTTGGATGAGACAACCACAATGCAATGCCTCAGTAGTGAAGGCTTACTACGCGAACGTTTTTGACTAAGCACAAAACTTGAAGAAAATGTATTATGTTTCACGAGCTCGCGTCTGAGTACGCGTAGAACCACGTTTCTGTGCAATGGAAAACCACATTTTCCATCAATTGAGGGGTTTCTAACAATAATCAAATGAGCCCAAAATGTTATATTTTGAGATATTTCACCAAGTTATTCCCTACAACTGGCGCTATCTGCTGGAACATTTCCTTTTGGCAAGTGCCAAACACATTGAAATATACAAGGCGGGGAAAAAATCAAATTCATTACTATGCACGTCATTACAACAAAGTTTTTGGTGCCTCCTGAAAAAATCTCGAATTTGGGCTAGTTTGTTTCTTTTATGAAACACTTCAATTTATTTCATACAATCTATATTTCAAATTTTCAATGCGGGCAGAATTAAAAGAAAACTATGCATCCTACGACTGCGTGAGATGTGTGTATCGTATTTTTAGATATTCAGAAATTCGAAAAAAATACATGTTTCCATGTTGACTGAAAAATGCAAATATTTCATTGTCCTATTCCGACCATTTTCATAATGCGCGTAATGACTGAATTCTCTTTCTTTGTGCATCAATGGTTATTATGCATTGCTATTACAACAGCAACTTTTTTATATTATTGCTGTGTTAAGAACTGTAGTACTATGTATTCGCTTATATTATATTTAGTTACTGCAGTATTCGTGGAGACTGTTTTGTCAAAATATTGAATTCCTTGCAATGTTACGATATTTATTTGTTTTCCTTGAGCAGTGAACGTGCTATTTGGAAAATCATTTTGTGTGCTTTTGTTCAGCAGCAATTTTGCTGCTGTATAATACTAATCTGTTCGTATATGAAGACTATGAATCTGTGAATTCTTCTTTCTTGGTTAAAAATAAACTACAATATTAACAACAATAATAATGATTAAAGAATCTCCATCACTTTGTACTTCTTGTAACATCCCAATAACTATCCAACATATTTTAATAGACTGCCCAGTATATTCACTCCCTCGTATTACTCATTCACTAAAATTGTCTCCCCAATTTACTGAAAAACTGAAGTATGTAATGTTTTCAAGTTAATAAATGATGTAAATCTATTTAACGCTCTGTAAAGAATTGTCTATATGGTCGCTATTGACCTTGTAGTTCATACGACCTAAAAATGAAGCCTATTCAAAATAATAATAATAATAATAATAATAATAATAATAATAATTAATAACAAAATTTATTAATAATAATTAATAATAATTAATAATGATAATTATTCATACTTTTATTAATATTATTTATACTATATTATTAATATTATTATTGTTATTATTATTATTGTTGTTGTAGAAATCGGATTTAGAATTATTCTTTGTTGTATTAAAACGTAAAATAGACTTTCTACGCATTTTCAGTAATTGATAAATTACTTTTAACTACTAATAAGGGTAGATATTCGAATATAATTAGCTAATGGTTCTATTTTTGGACGAAATCGTCATTTCAAGTAATTCACAACGAGGCTGTTTCTTTCACCTGTTCGTTTGCAATCAATTGCTTGTCATCGAAGTTCTCTGAATAATTACCACCTTGTTCCCTCTTGTGCAACTTTCTCGAAGTATCCGTGGCACTCCTCAATTCGGTGGCCTTCGATCATTACTTTAAAGACTGATCGCCTACAAGAACATTTTCCCTCTAATTTCTATTCAATTTTATTTTCCCTTCACGGGTACTCTCCTCTCTCAGTCTACATTCTTTCTGTCAGTTTATTTAGCTCTTGCTTCAATAATAGGGAACATTTTTACAAAATTAGCATTATTTGATCTTGTACATTTTATATTATCCTGTCTGTATTGGACTAATTTACTCGTAAAGTTACGAGTATAAATCTCAAACGAAAACGACGAATAGAGGTCAGTGTCCTCGGGAGCGAAAGAACTGGTGGCAGTGCGTTTTACATGCGAGAATTTGGACGTTTTTGCGGGCCTGCACATGTGAATAGCATGAAGCGGTGCCCCAGCTGTTCGAAAACTGTACTTGGCTACTTGTCTTCAACAATTCTAACACAAATGTATATTTAAATACACACGAACAAAATTTTATTTGCAATTGATCATGCAATAATATTGATGTTTTAAATCGCAATTTGTCTTATAGAAATATTTAATAACATTTCATTGATACATCGAGTAATTGCATTTAACTTCAATTTTTGACTAACATAGAAACAGGAATTACTAATAAGAATACACGACAAAGAGAAACCTTTCCTCTTTTTAATGTTATCACAGAACAACTACTCATTTTTGAAAAGTCCGTGAGATTATTTAAAGATCTTAAATTGTTGGATAAATTGCATCGATATAGTAAAGGCTGGTTTTAATATAAGGGTGTAAGACAAGTTCGAAATTAATTTGAACTTTGTAGTTTTTTAAACCGTTAGAAGATTTACTTAAAATCGGAACTATACCATATTTAAAAAATGCCCTTTCCTCTAATCGAGTATGTGTTCTTTAAAAAAATTGCAGGCGTTTTCAGCAGAAAGTTTCGAAAATGACCCGGAGAATTTGCATAAAGTCCCCCTAAAATTAAAATACCTTAATGATCTCCAGAAAACTACAATTAGATGTTACTTCCGGTGCGTTTACCAGTTACAATTCAAAAGATTCTAACCTGACAGAGTTATGCGTGATATCAACTTATCCAGCCATCCAGACACTGCGACTTTCGGGGATGCAATTGAGTGTATCTTCTCGTCATCTTTAACAGCCCCATCTTCCTTTGGAACAGCACTAATATATTTTAATCCTGACGACTGCTTGAAGATGTAGCTCGTCCTTAAACGCAAATTTGGTGAAAGAAAATTCGAGATAGTATTATTGAGGGATTTCAAGACTTTTCATATATACGTTGTAGTAAAAGGAGAGAGAAATTAAAAACAAAAACTTCAAGTAGAAAACATTATTCTTTTAATTTCTCGTCCTTACGTATGTAGAAGAGACAGAATAGTAATCATGCGCCGGAAAACTGGGAATTTTCGACACAAAAACTCTTATTGCCGGGCCCTGGTAACAAAAATGTGGATAAATCTCGTTCATAGTAAATTACTTCTTCCAACACAACCTTCTTTTCTGTCATAATTCATGTTTTATGGGTCCTTGATACTGAAAAATCAATTGATAGACAAAAATATGTCTGTCTGTCCATCCTTCTCTGTCCACGTCAGTCCATCAGTCTGTGGTGAACGTTAATGCCGAAACCGTTCAGACGATTTTCTCGAAAATTATTCCTCAATCGATCTGGCAGATATCGCGGCCCCTTTGAATTTGAAGCTGGTATTTGAATTTTTGGGGTTACTTTACATTAAGCCCCTGGAAGATGTTCAATGAAAACAAATACGGCACCAAACGTTTTGATTCAACTATGTTCTCGGATACCCCAAAGAACGGTTAAGAGAATGGTGGAGGCCTCATTATCCTTGAAATTGCTGATTTTTAGAAAATTGAAAAACTTGAATGTTTTCAGCAACTTCCTGCAACATTCGAGATGGCCTAAAATCTTTTCTTTAAATTTTCTCCTTGTATGTATAAAAGGACGGTAAAAATTGATGCTATTTTCATTTCCGGCGAACTCTCTGTACTTTCGAAAATTATTAGATACAGATTTTTGCCTTAGGAAAAATATGTTCTAAAACAATATTTTTTTAAAACAGGTCCCGTACAATTAAAATATGAGTAATTTTAGCATAATTTGTTCTTGAAATTTGTCATTAAAAAAAACGTTCTTGAAAACAGCTCCAATTTTTGTCTTAATTTGTTTCCCACAAATAGAACACGAAATGATTGAAAGAATGGCAAGGGTCTCATTTTTGTTGAACACACTCAATTTTCGAAAATTTGCAGATTTGGAAATTATGCGTGAATGTATATGCTGTTGTAGTACCACTAGTTTAAATTGCAAGAATGGATTTTAGGTAGCTTTGTTTATTATAAATGATTTTTGCTCACATTCATTCAGACGCGTAGTCTGAAATATTTATAAAATGTCTTACGGTCTAGAAAGTAAATCATAGTTTTGTTCATTCTTAATTTATAGTATTATTACCAGGGGCGGATGAAATGTCATTTTTTTTCTTTTCACTTCAGAACAATGCCGTTTAGTATATAAATTCATTTTATGTTATGACAAGAGGAAACGACCCATTTTATAAGTCATTTTAATATCATTGTAATGGTACTTGCTTCAAACAGTATTTACGAGATGCAACAAATGTTCACTACTGAATTCTTGTGTTGTTGTTAGGTCAGTCGTTGTGAGTACTATGTAATCTACGGTTCCTGTGAAGCCTATCGGCGCCATTCTCAGTTTGGCCGATTTCGCAAATTTCCGTTTTTCGCCAGAGATTTTATTTTAAAGAACAGTCCAAACCAAAAGTTTGCAAGTTGAGCTCACTTGAACAAAAGAAAGAAGCCTCAATTACATCAGTAACATATTCAACAGCTTGAGTTGTTCATTTGAAGCTCTTTTGATCAAATTTTTTAACGTCAGTTTTCTTTGTTTTTAGGGCATTTTAAAAACGTTTTAAGAGCCTTTAAATTATCATTTTTGGCAATGTTTAGGTCATCAAAATCCGTCACCTAATTATTACTGTTTTGATGATAATCTACATAAAATGAACTCGTTAATTTTTAAAGAAACATGAATTTTAAATAATGGACTGTTACTTCGATTTGAAATTATTATTACTGATTGGATTGAATGATTACATTGGGAGTGAATCTACTTTAATAATAATAATAATAATAATAATAATAATAATAATGGGGGTGGCTGTGTTCCTCTCCTAGTGGAACGTGCGATTCGTCGCCGACTCACATGTCGGTTTGCGGGTTTTTTCCCTTCAACATCGTGGTACCATCAAAGCCGTGACAAATTCTAAACTCCAGTATAATCTCCCAACATGGGGTTGTAGAGTAGTGCATGTAAGTGTGTGTGAAAGAAGGGGAAAGGACGGAACAATGAAGAGGAAGGAAAAATCGCGCACGGTCCGTGACCCGTTTGTTAGAATACTGCTCCAGCATTCACTTAGTATTGATCGGAGAAACGACCGAAAACTCAGCTTAGAGCGGCTGACCACTAGTATTCTTCTCCAGCAGCGGCTGGATTCGAAATTCCGCCACCGTCGGGTCTTGAACTCTTATGACTTCGGGCTCCGAGACCCTGCAGCGACGAATGTAGTGACGAGTCATCGTAGTCGGCATCTAACTGAATGGTTTTACTAGAATTCTTGATTCAAAGTAAAGCTCGAGTAATGCGTCTTATGACTATAAAATATAATTGGACTCACATAATAAGCTACCAATTATATATTCTCTAATGTACCTATTCTACAAATCTTTACTATTGTATCAATAATTGTCTGTAGGATTCGAATATAGGGTACGGAAAACGTCCATAGCAGGAAAGACCTAAGATGGAACGCAGTTCCTGCCTGTGTTGATGCAGTCAGCTGCTGTATGTTTGTTTGTAAAGCATTCTATTCTAAGAACCTTATGCTTTTGGCGAAAGCTCAGAGAACTGCCTTGTTTCTGAAAGTTTACGCATCCCCTATTCTTGGATGTAAAGAGAGTACACAGTTTTCGAGTCTTGTTGTCAGGAACATCTAGCAGGCATTTTATGTCAGTAATTTATCGCTTCAGAAAGACTTACTTTGTCTACTCGACGAAAGATGAAAATGCTTTTCGAACGTTTATTTAAAGACAGTCCAGAATTAGAAAGATATGCAAATGGTCTAGTAGAGCATAAGTATCTGAAAAAAACTTGTTCGCCTGTGGTAAACAACTTCGAAGTTTTTTAATTCATTTCCACTTTTTGACATACCACGAGAAAGTTTTGCAATGTTGTGATGAAAAACCATGATTTCTCGGCAGAAGAAACGTTTTATAGGCTCTAATTCCAAACCAATTGTGATAAAAGAGCACGTATTGTTTCGCCCTTAGTAACGGTTACATAATATAATTACCACAATTTCTGCCCATATTAACACATCTTAGTCATTATTTGTAAAACTCATTACAAATCGTAGAACAATAGGTGGGAAAACTAATTCTTTTAAACCTTATCATCACAAATTTGACAGTTAAAACTGCGTTTCATACAAATATAACATCTCCCAAAAATGAGAAGGAAATTTCAGAATTTTCGACTGCCCTGTCGCGACGCAGAGTGCAGCATTGTCGTAAATTAATCTGGTATCGAAAAGAAACGAGTTCGCCGTGTCTGAGCAACGAGTCTAGCAACGTTTTTGTACCGTCCTTTCATCCATACAAAGAGACGATCACACAAAATCACGCAAAAACTGTCAAATTTCTGAAAAATTAAACATGATCTTATTTCAAAATCTGTCTTTAAAGAACAGAATAATATAACTTCGTCCATTTTCCCTTCCGCCCTAATCTAGCCTGCCATGACCGTCCTGCAAACACCTCTCGCGCCTCCCTTTCGGTCCCTTTTGTTCTGTCCCTCTCGCTTGTCACGCTTCGACCGCCTGTCCCGCACGCCCAATCTGACATGCTACGCCCATAGAGTAAAGATGCTACGGCCGTCCTACACCCTTCACCCCGTTCCTTTGTATCTGATCCTCCCGCTCAACCCGCACCTTCCGATTCTTCTGTCTTTCCACCACGCCCACACACTGCTTGACCCCCTTTCTTGATCCACCACCGTCCGCTGCACCGCACCTTCCAATACTTTCACTTACTCTGCTTCGCCCGTTCTTTGCTGTGCTTGCCCTCGGTCTACCTCTGCCACTACTCCCGTTTCGCTAGCTCTGCCCGTTCCATCCGGTCCTGCTCAGCACCATCCTGTGCCACACAGACACCCAGCAACAATGATGCTCAGATGGATTGGGGATTGCATTTAACTGAATAAACATTTTGAGGTAAACAGTTCTGAATCGCAACCACGCTCTTTTTCATTCTTGGTCTCTCAATAAGTATTCGCACCAAATTTGGGAGCAATCTCCTCGTAGGTTCCAAATTTTTTTTCGCACATACACAAACATATGCACCCACTTTTATGTATGTAACAGGAGCACAAAGCTAAGTAATTGCGCGCGCGCGTGTGTGTGTGTGTGTGTGTGAGTGAGAGAGAGATACAGAGAGAGAGAGTTAGAGAGCAATAAGGAGAAGGAGTGGAAGGGAAAGAGAGATAAACAAAAAAATCACAGCTTCGGAACCATGGGGTATATTATAGTAAAACAAAAAACTAAGTTTGTTCCATGGGTAGTGCCTATAACGTGTTTAAATTTCATATTGATAGATTAAATAATTTTTTAGTTAAATCGGTTCATACAGTCGGACGGAGAGAAAAGAGGATAGGACCTAAAATCGAACCCTGCGAAACACATGGATCAGTGCAAAGAATTGGGCATTATTACTCATGACTGGAGTACGAGTAAATACTGCTCTTTCATGCCAGTACTGTTTCTCAATCTTTTGCGACTAATTTTTAAAGTAGGAAGATATGCAATAGTACTAACAAGTATTGTCACAAATTCCTTATGAAAATAATTTTGAAATCAAAATATTCAATGACGTAAATATTTTCAAAAAATCTAAAAATATTTCAATAGGTGTTTCATTTTGGTCCATTGATTTAGTAACATATTTTTTTAAATGCATAGATTTTGTTTTACTTAATTGATTTGCGTTTGAAAATGCTTCGTTTTTCCTGAGAAAAGTTTCTATTCTTATACATAAGACTCCAGAATACTTTTGAGAAAACTGAAAAAAATAGGCGATTCATTTTGAAATTGATTTTTGTTGGCATTTTTAAAAGAAAAAGAGTTAATTTTTGCTGTTTTGAAATAGAGAAATAGAGGGTATTCCTATATATATACATATAATTGAAGATGTGAGTTGATGAATAAAATCAGGCTCACATATCTTTAATAAATAATTTAGAAATTTATTTACACCAGACGAGTTATTACCGATTTGAAATTTAGAGTCCCGAAGACCACCGAACAGATCGTGCGGACCACTTGCTGGTCAGTATGACTTTACTTTGGACATCCTTTCTACAGGGAATCTAGCGGTCGTATCCGAGTTGCCAAAATTAACCATTCTCACATTAATAATTCAATTAAATTCCCTTCTAATACGGAAGCCTTTCCAATTACGACCAACACATTTGCTGTTTATTGAATCCTATTTTCCCAATATTTACAGTTGAGTTAATCTGAAGATTCGTATCTTCCTTATTTACTAGCAATATATTCCAGAAGGGATTTGGAATACATACCGGGGATATATTCCAAAGCGAGATTTGGAATTACATACCGAGGGAATAAATTCATATTTGGAGAGGCTTTTGAAATTCCGTTTATAAATCCACTGTACGTGCAGCAATTCAAGTAATAATAAACGTACGTTGTGTACATTCGGGTAATAAAATATAATTAAATATTGTTTTGAATATCACATTATGAGTGAATATCACAGTATACGATGTTTGTCTCAGAAGGAAGTTGGGCGAATGGCGTCATTTGACAATCATAACCACGGAGGAGGAAAATAAAGAGTATCTTCCGCCCGTATTAGAGGCCGAGCGGAAAGATCTGGCAGTTCCATTATACTAGTACAGTTGAAAACCATGTTTCTACAGGCGAGTTTCGCTATTGCTTTTCTGATTTCATTCGGAGTCGTTCATTTGCACAACATCAAGGAGACTGCAACTTGTTCGCACGGATCGAATATAGTCCGTAATGCTTATGAGCACTCCAACAGAAGTCTAGAGTTTGCGGGTCACCTGTATCCGAGTTCCACGTGGTGGAAGAATGAAGATGGTACCTTCAGTGTGTGTAAATGTATTGTTTAAACCATGTGTTCGAAGTGTTGTAAGCAAGGCAGAGGGACACTGTGGAAAAAATTCCATAATCAGTATTCTCAGTGCGTCAAAGCAAGTAGGGCCCATCGTGATCGAAGTGGACTACGACCTAGTGTTTATAATACAAACTTAACGCTTTTCATTAAACAGAATGGGTCGTTGTTTGATGAACATTTTGATATTGTGTTTGGTATACCTTGTTCTGAACGAAGATTAATTCCTTACGAAAGTGAATTGGATGAAATAACTTACTAAAGAATGGCAAACTCTGGAAAACAAATGAAACATTCAACATATCCAAATACTGTACGAAATTACAATGGATACTGGGCGATCGTGCCTATCATATGTGTAGACCCATCAGAAAGTCCTGTGAAAGAGACATTAGTCCATGTGGGAATGCTGGTATCGTCGCCTTTTCTCGCCGCTTCGTTCATTGTTTACGCAGTTTTGCCTTCTTTACAGACAGTTCATGGGTGCAGTCTCATGAGCTATTCATTGGCATTGTTCACTGCGTACGTCTTTTTCCCAAACTACTATCTATTTTACGATGAAATGGCTCATGAAGTTCAAATGATGTTTGGTGAGTACAGTAGGATGTTATTCAACTTTCAACCATTTCTAATGAAGTTTCACTTCACATTCTACTCGTAATGGGACTTCCTGTAAAACATTTATTGAGGCTCTGAAAAATTATCAGAATTTTCAAAGAGTTTAGTCTTTCGATCACTCCCTTAGATTCTTTAAAAATATAATATTCCAAATAAAGTACAAATGTGTGTAATGCACATGTGGATATTTTTAAGTAATGTACTATTAAAAAGGGTAATTTGAATACCTGCTAGCAAAAACGTGACTCCCACTTTTCTGGAATGCTGTGTTTCCTCGCATGAAGGTTGTATGTGGTCTGACTGACGGAATGAGCATTATTCGCCTGTTTACTCTCCCGTATACATACGTATATACGTAGTATAGGGAAAGTTATGTAAGCTGCGCGAAAAAAATTTGGGTAGGAAAAAATTCATTGCCCAGGCCCTGACAACGAAAAAAGTGGATAAAACCAGTTGATAATGAAGAAAAAAATCTCCTAAAATATGATGCAGACAGAATCCCTGTTTTGAAAGTCCTTGACACCGAAAAAACAATTGAAAGGAAAACTCCATCAGTCCGTCCGTCCGTCCGTCCGTGAACACCACTAGCGCGCTAAACCACTCGCAGTATTTTCCCAATTGAAGAATCACCGTCAATTGGCTCTAATCGAAGCTTCGAGTTTTGAAAACAATTCTACAAAACTTGAGGGTACTGTACATCAAGCCCCCGAACATATTCAAAGTTTTCTCAAAAATGCTCCAAATTTTCTTTAAATATTTGTAAGAATAAAGTAAACACACTCATTAAGGCAGCATAGGTCCGATTTTCACTATTAACTCTGAAATTTCGAAAATGCAAAAGTTTGAATTTTTTCGGCGTCCTTCTACAACTCCAAAATTGAAGATAGAGATTTTTTTCCCTAAATAAATTGTGCGGAATTATGAGCTAGTTTTCACTGAAATGATTGAGTTCTTTCATTAGGTCATGTTTTTTTTTTTTGAAATTTTTTATTAGTTTTCGAGCAATAATGCGCGAAACATTTGCAATTTTAAAAAATACAAAAACAGATTTTCTCAAAAATGGCATAAATTTTTTCTTTAAACTTATAGTAAGGATAGTGCCTAATGTATTCTATGAGATGACATAAACGACATGTTGCTG